>NW_020769336.1:6662685-6732666 GCF_900518735.1 Pseudonaja textilis
AAGAAGAAGAAGAAGAAGAAGAAGAAGAAGAAGAAGAAGAAGAAGAAAGAAGAATGCAATCCTAAGTTGTATTAACAGCGGGATACAGTCAAGATCAAGGGAAGTACTAATACCACTCTATAAAGCCTTAGTAAGACCATACCTAGAGTACTGCATCCAATTTTGGTCACTTCGTTATAAAAAAGATGTTGAGACTTTAGAAGAAGTACAGAGAAGAGCAACCAGGGTGATTAGGGGACTGGAGGCTAAAACATACAACGAACGGTTGCAGGAACTAGGCTTGGTTGCCTGGTAAAGAGAAGGACCAGGGGAGACATGATAGTGGTCTTCCAATATTTGAGGAGTTGCCACAGGGAGGAAGGGGTCAAGCTATTTTCTAAAGCTCCCGTAGACCAGACAAGGAATAATGGATGGAAACTGAACAAGGAGAGATTTAACCTGGAAACAAGGAAAAACTTTCTGACAGTGAGAACAATCAACCAATGGAACAGCTTGCCCTCGGAAGTTGTGGGAGCACCATCACTTGAGACTTTCAAGAAGAGATTGGACTGCCATTTGTCAGAAATGGTGTAGGCTCTCCCGCTTGGGCGGGGGGGTTGGACTAGATGACCTACAAGGTCCCTTCCAACTCTCATTATCTGTATCTGTATAGAAGAAGAAGAAGAAGAAGAAGAAGAAGAAGAAGAAGAAGAAGAAGAAGAAGAAGAAGAAGACAACAGATAGTGGTTTTTGTAGAATCTCCTTTAAAGAATTGCACATTGGTATACTTTGCTAATAATTGTTTCACCAGGGAAAATAGTAGGGCCAGTTCAGCCCTATATTGAATAGACTGAGAGAGCTTCCTAAGATAGCAGATGCTGCAAAGATCCATAGAAGCAAGCAAAAGATGTTTTGTACAGCATTTCCATTCCAGATATCAATTTCAGAAATGCTAAGGCTAGGGTTAGGGCTAGGATTGATCAAATCAAACACCGAAATTTTATTTTATTGTTTTATTTTTATTTATTTTATTTTATAAATGGCTTAAAAAGTGCAAGTTTTCAGTGAATGCTGAGGACATATGTTCCCATTGCTTCTCTATCAACTTGCAATGGAAAATGGGCATCCTTACATTTGATTCTATCTTGCTGTGCTCCTAATTACAGGATTGTGGAATTACTTCCATAGTACCCTACTTCCAAAATATGCTACAGAGAGAAATGGACTAAATGTCATCAATGGGCCTATTTTTGATTATAATTATGATGGGCACTTTGATTCTTATGACACAATCAAACAGTAAGTAAATTTAAAAGGCTTAAAAGTAAACCAATATCTTAAATTTCCTTATTTGCTTAGAATAATTTCATATGCAATAAATGTAATTGGCTTTAGCAGTTTTGCCAGTGAACATAACATTACACATCATTCCACAGATTATTTCATCCGGGCAGTTTTACAGAATCAAGTTTACTGTTGTTAAGGCAGTAATATTTAAATGGTTATCTTTAATCTCACGAATATGGTATATTTCTGTGTGTCTAAAGGTAGTCCTTGACTTATGAATGGCCAATTAGTGATGTTTAAGGTACTGACTGAACTATCTTGGAGGGTCCTTATGATCTAATTTGAAGTTCTGACAATCAGGAAGCCCCTGCAAGTCACATGACTACACCTCAGGCTGCATTTATGGCCATTTGCAGCATCCCACAATCATGTCACTGCTTTTATAACTTTGCCCAAAATTAGCATTTGCTTCTAGTTTTCAACAAAACCATACCCAGAGCAGATCATTGGTTCATTTAACAACTATGGCATTGTTATTCTCTTGCAGGTATGTAAACAATACGAAGATTCCCATACCAACCCATTACTTTGTTGTGCTGACTAGCTGTGAGAATTCAACCAAAACTCCACTAAATTGTCCACCAGGCTCTTTGAAAGTTTTGTCTTTTATTCTCCCTCATCGTCCTGACAACTCAGAGAGCTGTGCTGTAAGTGTGGCAACACTGATTTCCAAACATTTTGCCTTACAAACTCCTACGAATTTAGGATTTTTTTAAAAAAATTCCATAATGGGACCTAGCCTACTAGATTCTTCTAATGTACTGGGTTATTAGACCATTGTCTTAATAATCATTAAGTTCAACAGTTTTTTGAACTAAATACTGTTGAATTGAAAAATTATTTTTAATGTCTGATTCTGCCTCCTCCCCTTCCTCCTCCTCCTCCTCTTCCTCCTCCTCCTCCTGTATACCTACAGGAATAAGGATTAGGACAGGGATGGGCAAACTACGGCCCACGGGCCACATCCGGCCTGTTGGTCTTTTTAATCCGGCCCGCCGAAGATTGGCACAGAATTAAGGTTTGATGTGAATGATCGAATGATTGCATTCATTTGATTTTGACTTGTAATGACGGGCATTTCGACACCAGGTGGTGGCCCGTCTGTCAAATTTTAAAAGTCAATGAGGCCCCCGAGCCAAAAAGTTTGCCCACCCCTGGATTAGGATCTGTTATGAAACAGTGGCTAAGAAGCTAAAATACAAATCTGTAGTCCAAGGTTTATACTGCACTTCTATTACAAATGCAGCAGATGGTCTTAATCAAAACAAACTGCTTAGCCCAGACTCTTGTCTGCAATACAGGAATGTACGCTAGAATATTACATGGAAATGAGTAAACTAAGTGGAAAATGCATATACTGTACTTTAAATTACAATTGCAAATGTATATAAATAGCTTTAGACCTTCTAAATTCGAGAACTGAGAAATACCATTTTGGTCCATTTTATTTTCCCACTTAAATAAAAAAAGCATAGATCATACAATGGGAAGGGGGCATTTAGATTACTGAATCCAACCCCTTTTCAGGGAAGGAATAGAATTAAAGCATTCCAGACAGAAGCTTTCCTCCAAGGAAGAAAAGGTTATCTCATCTTTAGGCAATTGGTTGTACTACCAAACTGCTTTTGCTGTCCTGTCTTGAAGTTTTCTGGATTCTGTAGCACCCAGTCAGAATCTGCTTTTCTATAACTTCTATAGGGAATAATTAAGATTATTATTCTTTGTCCTCTGGAATGAGAGAGAACAAAGCTTGATATTCTTCTATGTGACATCCTTTTAGATGTTTGAAGATGACTGCCTTTCTCCCTTTCTGACATTTTTTCTCAGTGCTTAATATTCAGCACTTGCAATTTTTCTTAATACGGTTTAATTTCAACCCCCCAGTCATCTTTGTTGCTCTTCTCTGAATCTGATCTAGTTTGTCTAAATCAGGGGTCTCTAAACTTGACAATTTTAAGAATCATGGACATCAACTCCCAAAATTCGTCAACTAGGAATTCTGGGAGTTGAAGTCAACAAGTCTTAAAGGGACCAGGTTTCGGGACACTTCTTAAAGTGTACTGTCCAAAATAGGATACAGTGGATAATGTGGATTTTGCCAAAGAAGAACTGTGTCAAATGGTGACTTCCTGTAATTTGAACATCATACTTCTGATGATGTAGGCTAAAATTGCATTTGTTTTCTTTGCAGCAACATCGTATTGTATGCTCATATTCAGCTTGCATTCAAATGCTATTAAATAATTATTTTTCACAAGTGCTATTGGAATAGCTGGTCCTTCAGCTACAACATTTAGAAGTAACTTTTTCTGTAGCTACAACTAACTTAGAAAATAGATTTTTGGATCTGATCTATCTTGCAATATTCCTTTACTTTATTTGCCTTTAGTTTTGCCCAGCTACTAGTATATGATAAAGCTCTATTCTTCATTGTGCCCTCTTCTGTTTTCCAATGAAATGAACATTATTGCCAGAAATTTTGATCAATGTTCATAGCATATTTTCTCAAGCTTTAATTCTGGAATTGGACAAAAGGGGGAAGAGTGCAATCTGATGAAACAATAATCAACTACAATGAACCTTTGTCATTTTCACTGTCATTTTTACTGAAGACAACAAGCAGGGAGGCACTTTGTGTTTCTACCAGTTATACTAGAATGGGATTGTATGCTCATCTAAATATCAAACAGTGTAGGCCATAAAAATCTAATAATTATCTATTAGCTCTGTGAATACCCTCTAACCCTAGACATGCTATTCCATGAATACGGTTGATTTCTGTGACAAAATTATAACGTTTTTCATTTCGAACTTAGAAGACTGGTAAGCTGCTTTACTGTCTGCTAAAACAGACCTCGAATGTTATTTTTGCTTGCTTTATCAGGATAAATCACCAGACAATCTGTGGGTTGAAGAAAGAATGCAGGCTCATACAGCACGTGTTCGTGATGTGGAGCTCCTTACTGGTCTGGATTTTTATTCAGAGCTCAAACAACCTCTCTCAGAAACCCTTCGATTGAAAACATTCCTGCCTATATTTGTAAACTCAGTTAACTGAATGTAAATCTAGGGCTATTCCAGAGAAATGGTTCTTAGCATCAGTGCTATTAATAATAATAAAAAAACCACTATTGTGTAAGTATTTGTTTTTTCTCTCCTTGTTGTATCCACATGCATATTGAAAACAAAATTAAATAAATGCTTGGAAATCCTAAAATGATTTCAAATAGAATGCTCTTCTGGACAATTCTTCCAGAGCAGTGGTTCTCAACCTGTGGGTCGCAACCCCTTTGGGGGGGGGGGTCGAACGACCCTTTCACAGGGGTCGCCTAAGACCATCGGAAAACACATATTTTCTATGGTCTTAGGAACCGAGCCATAATCTTATGGTTGGTGGTCACCACAATATGAGGAACTGCATTAAAGGGTCGCAGCATTAGGAAGATTGAGATCCACTGTCCCAGCAGGAGAAGTGATTCAGCTTCATCCAGAAGTATCCCTGAGTTTGAAATACTGCTTAAATTATTGAACCAGTCTATTTTCAAATAAATTGTTCTACATTTGAAATGGATTGTTTGTTTCACTTTTCATTTGCATTTGAGATGCTTTGTACACCACCAGTTCTAGACTTGAAATCCACAGTATGAAGGATGCTTGGACTGGAGAAAAGTGATTAAGTAAGCAAGTCACTTTCTTCTACCACACTTATCTCCTGAAGGAGGGAAAGAAACAGGGGAATTTTCTGTAGCTGAAATATTAGGAAATGGTTAATTTCTGATACATAGAAATTGAGTGTTTTCCACTCAATTTGTGATGAACCTCACTTTGCTTTCCCTGATCAAAATGAGGTGCAGGTTCACAGAACTATTAGTTTTTAATTAATTAGGTGGCTTCTCCCATAGAAAATAAGAGGATTACATCTTTTTTTTCAACAACAATTAGTCTTAGATGCTTAGCCTCTGGCTTCATTGATTTGTGCCTGCTATTTGACCATAAAACTAATTTCAAATTTAAGTTTTAAAAAGCTTTCTTATAATAATTTGTTTATGTATAAAAAACATATTTGCTATTTCTGAAAGTATCAAAAAAATTGCTGAGCTTATTAATGAAATTTATTTCACAGCACCTCTCATATTGGCACAGTCAGAATGTCATGTTATTATATTTTATACTCACATGAATAATGAGCTTGATAATTCAGAAGTCCACATTGCACAGTTTATGTTCCCTCCTGCATACAAAGAGTCACTTGATAGTGAGATGGGCAGCATATAAATTAAACAAACAAATTTGTAGTATCTTACAGAAATATGGGAGTTCACAGCTAACAGGCTTTTCTGTTTGCTTGTACAAAACAGTCTGGTTTCATTTTGGCAATATTTTTATTGCTAGATTGGCATAAAGTTCAGCATCTGAATTGGGTTCTTGGTTTTGTTGCCAGATAATCTTCATGCAAGATCTGGTTATTTCCCAATTAAGCCATCTAACTGTAAAATTGAGGCTGCTATGCTTTGCATAGTAGCCCAGTTATGCTGAACTAATGAATCTGATTTGGCATAGATTTTTTTTGAATATGTCTGAATAGAATTTATCTGCAAATATTTGAATATGATGCAAAAAAACAAACAAAACACCCATGCTTGAACTTTTCAGTTCAGTATGTGAAGAAAAATTGTCTTCACTGTGCAGTCAGTAATCAGTTTTTCTACATAGCTTCATAGAATGCAATAGTTAATACACAATGAAAGGTTAACCATAGCCAATGAATGAATTTGAAACAAACATCTCTCATTCCAATGCTATGAAAGGACTTTCTCCAAAACTTGTAAAGATTAGTAAGCAAAAAGCTTTTATAGGGTCAAAGGTCCTTATTGTGTGTCTGGAGATGGGCATATACATTGCACAATGTTACAGGTCAACATTTAGTTATTAAAAATGGTGAAGTAACATCCAATGTCTTTTTTATTTGAACATCAAAGCAAGATAACTGGATCCCTGTTTTACAATCAATGTTGTTATCCAAGGATCAAATGTAGAATGAATCCACATTGTTTTCTGCAATAAGGCCTTTCTTAATTAATACAAACCAATCTTCCCCATTTAAAACACAACAGATGCACTGAGTCTATGACTTTCAGAATTCCCTGTCAGCATGAATTTCAGTACTAACTTTGAGAATACTTAGTTAGATAATTGATGTAAGCACTTTTTATACTGCTTATGTTTTCTTAAAACCATGACATCTGATTCTGTTTACACTCTCTGATGATCACAGGAAAAATGTGTTTGCCACTAAATTCAACAAGTCTAGTCAAAATGAGTGCCTTTACACATGTCTGGATTTCAGATAGCTTGGGTGGAAAGTTTGTACATGACCTGCTTCTCTGACTGCGAGCATCAATCCCTCCTCCTTGACTTCCCAAAGTTTGTACTTCAGTGTGGTAAATTAACAAGAGACTTTCACAAATAAAATTTCTCTAGAATAGGGGACAAGCGCAAAGTTCTATTTTTAAGCAAATGAGAAATTGTATTCCAGAATCATGGGACGTATTTAAAAGCTTTTTATCAGTTTTCAGGGAAGCATGTCAGTAACAATCAGTCACAAAAACGCGCTCAACTTTTTTCAGGTGTCAGGCCTACGTTTTTTGTTTGATACTTTCAAATTGTTTTTTAGACTACTGGTGACTACTTGAACTAATCTCTGCAATTTTCTTGGCAAGGTTTTTCAAAAATGCCTTCTTTTTAGAGGCTGTAAGAGAGTAATTGGCCCAGGTCATCCCGCTAGCCTTGTGCCTAGGATGGGACTTGAACTCAGTCTCCTGGTTTCTAGCCTTGTGCATTAATCTCTACACCAAACTGACTCCAGGCCTATGTGCTTATGTGTAAATGCATGGGTGAGTGTGAATGTATGTGTGCCCATAGTGAAATCTTGTGAGATAGTTACCTTTTCTAAGAGTTTCAAACTCAACCAGATTTTAGAAGCCATCTGAAATCTATCAACAGTATTGATACTGTATATGAATCTGGCTATTTAAGGTTCTTTTTAATTCAATGAAGTACTCAGAATAAAAGAGTTGGAAAGGACCTTGGAGGTTTTCTAGTCCAACCTGTCAGCTTTGGAAGCCATATTCCATGCTGTCACATAGCCTGAGAAAGTGGGAGGAGGGTGGTTTCAATTGAGTAGCTCTAAGTAGACAAAATAAAACTCTTTTGTTAGTTCAAGGTCATTGAGTATGGCGCAGGATGAAATAAGGATCTTACTTTTGGACGGATCGTGATTGGGCCATGTGATGTGATGACGGCCAAGGGGGGATGGATTTGTAGTTTGGGAAATTGTGGGAAGTCCGAAAACTTTTAGATTCGGGATTCCACAGATGTGCCAGTTGCTATTCTAATAAAGATACTTTTGAGATATGGTTGTCTTGGAGTTACTGATTGAATGGAGGTTTGCTGGAACACTGACACAATCTCCTGCTCAAGCAGGAAAACCTATACCATTTCAGACAAGTCCAATTGTCCAATCTCATCCTAAAAAATCTCCAATGTTGGAGCACCCACAACTTCCTTGCTTTATACTGCCACAGTAGGATATATTCAGGCATTTGGAATATAGAAAGCATCGCTTGACATGAGCTAGCAATTGCCAAAACTGGGTAGCAGCAACTACAAAGCTTTTTTTGTGTTACAGAACAAATTTTGGACCATTTTAGAACAAATCTGAAAGTGATGTGCTATATTTCTTTTTCTTAACACATGCTCAGATCAAGTAACCGATTCAAAACCAATTCAAAAACTCCACGCCAAGCCTGAGATTCCTTCCGTAGATCCTGAAATCTTTATTCTTTGCCTGGAAATCCCATCACCATGCAATCATCTTGTGCTGCAGCCTCTTGCCATTACAGGATGGATCTCTTATGTCGGAAAATGCATTTTATCCCCCTTCTTTGAAAGACATCTGGGACAATTAGTACTTTATATCCTGCTCTGTGTCAAAAATATGTTTTCCAGTGGCTCGTGATAGCAGAAATTGGTTCTCTGTCATTTGAGTTAAAGCAAAAACATAAGACATTGCCAAGAGGTTGATCAAACTGTAAGGTGACCCAATATTGATAAGCAGACAATTATCATACAACTTGGGAACCAAGTTCCCAACCAACTTGGGAAATTGCAACCTGTTCAGCACGAAGAGGTGTGCTCTCCAGACTACATCACAAATTGATAGCCCCAATACATAAATTGGCTTTTATACACTTTTGGAAAACAAAGGAACATGATTATTAGCGGGCAATAGACAACAAGAAACGAACTATTCACACTCCTGGCAGAGGATGGCCTTCCCAGAAGATGGGTTCAATATTAAAATATTATATCATTCTGTTCCTATGGCTGATAAGGCTGGTAATTAAGTAAGCACAACTTTCTAGCTAATTTATCAGCAGTAGAAATGGGGAACTTAACCCTGAATCATCTGCTAGTCTGGTATAAGTAAGTTCCTTGATAAGGCTATCATCTGCTAGTCTGGTATAGTCTGATAAGGCTATCAAATAGCCTTCCAGGAATTTGGGGGCAAGGACATGAGGCCTAAAGGAAAGACATTAACAGTAAAATGAAGGAGGTTTTTTTAATTTCCCCAGCAAAATAGAGATTCTCTGGCTCAAAGAAGATATACCACAGTGCTACAAAGATCAACAATTGCCAATAATTGAAGAATCTAGTTGAAAGAATGAATTTTTGAAATATTTCCCAAGAAACATACTGTGTACTTGATAAACAGAAACTTAGACTTCAATTCAAGTGAGAGTCACCTACATCTGAAAACAGACAAAAACTTTCAAAAGATAACCTTACAAACCTAGAAGGATAAGAACTAATTTCATGACTTTTACTAGCTTCTAATGCCTTTTGAAGGCCCTATTATTCATAACCTTCCCAACCCAGTCACTGTAAAAAAAAAGTTCCCTATAATATAGTGGAAAAATTAATACTTCTCATGATATTATTTCCAACTGTTTATAGAGGTTTCAATTAAAATAACTGTATCTTAGGAAATCTTAGTTCTTTTGGATGGTATCCTCGGTGATCTTGAAAAGAAAGCTTCTTTTTAAATTTATATTATTCCTTAATTTAAGTTACTTCCCTAATAAGTTTATCACTAAAATCAATTAAATATTGAAAGAAGAAGTATATACCAAATACATTTTAACTGAGGACATCATACCAAGCATGTTCAACCCATGGCCCACAGACCACATGCAGCCCTGGACAGCTAGTAATGTGGCCCCACAAGATTTTAAACTTTTAACATTATTATATGATTTATATACATGAACTATATTATATATTTTATATGCAGCCCAAGACAATCCCTCTTCACTCAATGTGACCCAGACAAGCCGAATAGTTGGAAAACCATACGCTACATTTTCACTTTTCACCAACACAGTATTATTTCCCCTCCTTTTTGATCTCATGATGCTGGTTGGATTTGGTGATTGTTTCATTCTTGGCTCTCTCCTGGTTTATACCAAACTAGAGCAAAAAAGTTTCTTTGTCTTTGAGCAGACCTGTGCTTTATGCTTGGCCCATTGCCTAGCATGGGCTTCCCAACACTTCCTGAGTTCAACAGAAAGAATATCCAGGCCCATTGCAAATGCACTCCCACCCAAGTTTTCCAGCTCCAACTGAGCTTTCGTAAATCCTTCGGAGTGAACATTTTCCAGCACTTTGTTCAATACTAGCAGCAATTTCAGTTCTGATTGGCTGAAATGACGGGCACATTTCTCCCCTTTTGCAGTTAGTTCTGCCTTGGGCAGCCATTTTATCCTGAACTTGCCAGATTTGTTTATTTATTTATTAAATTTATATGCCACATGTTCACTATATAAAGTGACTCTCGAAAGCTTTATAGTGACATAAAAGCATACCTCTAAAAAGATGAAAAGCACTGAAATTAACAATAATTTTAAAAAGTTAAAAGTTAAAAACACAGGCAGTGCAGAGGTTTGTTTTTGTCTCTGTCATGTAGCTGGAATGTAGGTTGCTACATTCTCCATATTTATCTTTATAATATTGCAATTGATCCATAATAGCCTGTAAACCAGACAACATGTTTTATCATTCTCCTCCTGGAGAGTATTATAACTAAAATGAGCTGGAGGACTGGGATAGCCTAAAGTAAATAGTCATATTTAATTTCCTCAGCTTCCTTTTATGAGTATGCTTGTCTTCAAAAACCTTTTGTAGAGTTGAAATAGGCATGTTATTGTCTGCATAAACAACAAGAGTTCAACCATCAAGCCCTCTTTTGGACAATAAATCCACAGTGCACATACACTAAAAAAAAGTTTACTTAATGCTTTAAAAGTTCAACAACACATGGACTCAAATGTCCTTGGGGGGGAAAACCCCATTTCTTTGTGAATTATTCTCTGTTCTGTCTTCCCTACTTAGCACTCAACAAATGTGTTGGACTACAAATCCCATAATCTTGAATCCTCTCATTATCTGGAGACTACTAGACTGAGGAACTCTGCTTTAAGTTGCAAATATTACACTGCACATAATTATGCAGAAGAGTTCCATCCAGGAAAGATGCTTGCTTCAAAAATAAACAAAACCAAAGACAGATTTAGGGTACCTCCTTAAGGTTTTCCTTTCTTTCCTCTTTTTTTCTAATCAACTTTTTTTCCCCTGCAGTTCCTCTCCCTATAAAGTATAAGAATATTAAAGTTATATTACAAGTGCAAGGAACTCAGTGGCAAAAGAAACTGTTAACATGAAGCCTCCATTAAGGCATTCTTCACATGCCTTAAAAAATCCGCCCTCACCTTAAGTTTCCATTTTTCTTTCTTTGGATTTTGGTGACCAAAATACCTGCAACATTCCAACTGAGACTTCACCAGCAACATCATTCTATTACCCCCAAACTCCATGTTGCTAAATTTCACTGGTAGATGGCTGAAAATTGACAATTGGCACATGAACATTGTCCTGTAAACCTGAAACAAGCTCAAAAGTAAAACACTTTGCAACTAAAAAAAAAATCTGTGTTTTCTTAAAAACAATCCAAAAATCTCTACAAAATCTCATACATGATGCTGTTGTATCCATTTTTATAATTGTGCTGCCCACTAAGAAACTTCAAACTTCTTTCCCTAATGTTATTTATCATCTCCAGTTGGGTCTGTCTATCTGTCTCTCTTTGTGTGTGTGTCTCTCTCTCATCACACACACACACACACACACACACACACAGAGAGAGAGAGAGAAACACATAAATCTGTACTCCCATTACAAGCTAGCTTGTGATAAACAAAATTTTCAGTAACTGCCCAGTGCTATAAACGTATGGAGTAAGAAGTTTAAAAGTGTTTGAAAGACCTTACTTCCAGATAAGTAAACATGAGCAATCCCATTCTATGTCTGTAAAAACATCAAAGCCAATATCATTAGGATCAGTAAACTAGTATTAACAATTTATAAAAAAAAATTTTTTTGTTATCTTTAATGTATGTTTGGAATGCTGAACATTTTTAGACAGTATCGACTCTGGTATCGACTCAAGAAGCTTTACATTCTCTATAATTCATCCAGGACATCCAGGAATGTCATTTTGTAACATACCAAAGCTAAAAAAAAGAATCATATTAGCTACAATCCAAACGTCTGGCATTAGAAATATCTGCAAAACTGCGCAGAGTTTCAGCCATAGACAAAAAAATTCTCCTTTCATTGTTTTTAGTACTTTTATCCAGATTCCGAAGAAAATTAAACTAAAAAGCATTTCTGAAAATAACACTGTAGGTGACTTAAAAATAGAGGAAGAGTGAAACAGGATGTTAGCTAAAAATACATTTTAAAAAAAGCTACCAGCTCTCTTGAAAACTGTACTTACATCTCTCCTGTAGGGAAAAGAATGTTTCTCCTGCAGAGAGATTCAAAACAATGGTATACCAATGTAACAAGATCATTCACTTTCAACAGTCCTTCCAACTCTCTGAGGGGTAACAAATAATACTTGGGTGCAGGGAGATATTTTTTTTTTCTATACTGTAGAAAAATCTTGATTTGTTAAATGTGCTCCACGCTGGCCTGTTCCATATCATTTACTAAAGCATAGCAAAACACAGAAATGTGCATCTAATGCTAACACATATAGAATTAAATATTTCAGTGCAATTTAATACTTTTAAATGTAAAAGTACCTGAAACAATGTTTGTGCCTATGGAAGAAACCAAATGTATATCCATTTTCTGCCTATGGGTTATAAACAAAATAAAGCTTGCATTACAGTGGAGATATTTCAGACCTCAGCTTAAATATAAATATGTCTACTTCTGGAAGGACTTGATATTGACAAGTAAAGTAGTCACAATCTTTCTAGAAACAATATGGAACTGATTTCCCATTGCTTTTTATCTAGGATTTTTTTTTAAAAAAATATTGTTACTATCAGCTTGGTCTTTGGCCTAGGTATATGTTAATGTTCTGTCATGCAAATATTAAGCATTTATTTCTTTTTTTTTCACAGCAGAACCTCCCACAAAATTTGATTTGCTCCCACTCTACTATTAAGTTTATTGGTCTAATGGTTTTCTGCAGGCTATTAAAATTGAGTTATTTCAGAGAGCTTTCCAGGAGATGAGCTGATGCTATCAGACTTATTGATTGTTGTGTGATCACTTGGTTTTGTGTTTATCTTCCTTTATCTTCCTTTAACATGGCTGTGCTTATAGGGCTGGTGCATGTGAATCAAAGAGTATTTTGGATTGCAGTAGAGTACTACATCTAATTAATAAATGTAACAATTCAGCTTGCTAAATGTAAAATGATTACAATTCAACAGGAAGGGATTGAGATACAAGCTCAAAGGAGTTCAATTGCTAGGCAACTGTACATAGAAAAAGGGAGAGAGAGAATACGCAAAATGCAATGAAGTAACAGAACAAGATTCCAGCTCTGTGTCTACAAATAAGTAAACAAAATTAGATGAGGAAAATCTACACCCACAAACCATCTTGAGCAATGTGGGCCTATAATTAAAGAACAGCCTGACCTTATCCATGCAGCTGATTTCAGAGGATTTTGGACTTCAACCGGGCAAAAGATTACAGCAGGAAAGGTGAAGCACGTGGGTGCTTGAATTTAATGTTTGAGCTGCCAACTGTCTGGTTTGGTTCTGCAATCCAACAGGACAGACACAGACTTCAGAGGATAATTAGGACTGCAGAGAAAACAATTACTACCAACCTGCCTTCAAACAAGGACCTGTATACTGCAAGTGTCAAAAAGAGGGCTGTGAAAATATTTACAGACCCCTCACATCCTGGACATAAACTGTTTCAACTCCTACCCTCAAAATGACACTATAGAGCACTGCACACCAGAACAACTAGACACAAGGACGGTTTTTCCCCGAAACGCCATCACTTTGCTAAACGAATAATTCCCTCAACACGGTCCAACTATTGATAAAGTCTGCACTACTATTACTATTAATCTTCTCATCTTCTTATCACCCATCCTCTCCCACTTGTGACTGTATGACTGTAACTTTGCCGCTCGTATCCTAACGATTTATATTGACTGATTCCTAGTATGATTTGATTGCTTATTGTACCCTATGTCTATTATTAAGGGTTGTACCTTAGGATTCTTGACTCTTGATGAATGTATCTTTTCTTTTATGTATACTGAGAGCATTTACACCAAGACAAATTCCTTGTGTGTCCAATCACACTTGGCCAATAAAGAATTCTATTCTATTCTATTCTATTTTACTCTACTCTACTCTACTCTACTCTACTCTACTCTACTCTACTCTACTCTACTCTATCCAAGACAGCAAGCCATTTCTACTAAGCATCCTGAGCCTCCAGTACATAGATTTTTTTTTTCAGCCTAGACATGAAGCCCCATGGCTTTGCCTTCTGGAAAATTTGTGTAAAGAAGGCGGCTGCTCTCCCGACTTTCCCTCCCCTTTTCTCCTCTCCACACACACACACAAAATATTGCAGGAGAAACGCTGGACCTTCAACCCCGCGCGTAAACAACCCCAATCACCTTCTGGCCAAGCCTCTTGGCCATTCCAGTCGGGCGATTCCTCCTTCTAACTATGCTACAATAATTCTAGTAATAATGCTAGCCATGCTAATGATGCCGCATCTATTCGGTTTCTTGCAAAGGAACAGCTTGTCTCTTCCCACCACCACGCAATCTCCCCCCACCCCTTGGGGAAGACGCCTGCCAAAGCAAATGGGAACCCACTAAATCCCCCGAGAGCGCGGATGCGGTGGAGTGGGCTGGTGGGCGGGGGCCCCCGAACCAAGACGGGAAACCAAAAGCATCCGGAGTCTTTAAAAGTCCGAGGCAGAAGAGGTGGGATCACAGCGGCTCATTAACCGAGGCTGCACCAGGCGGAGATCCAGTCCAATCGAGTTCAGGCGCGGCGGGGGCGATGGCGAGCGAAGGAGCTGCTAATGGCCCAGGGAAAAGTTTCCTTCCCGACGGGGCAGAGCCGCCGAGTTCAGCCGCGGTGCCCATGCTGCCGGCTCTGGAGGTGTCGGAGGAGCCGGAGAAAACGGCAACGGCGGCGGCGCTCAAAGGGAAAAACAAGGACCCCTCTTACAAAGTCCTCTCCCTGGTAAGGAGGCGGCGCGCTTTCGGAAGACCCGAAAGGAGGAAAGCGTTTGGACTCCGAGGGGGGCGTCTAGCCGGGTTTCAAGTGATCCACTTCAGGATGAGCTGGCTGCGGGCTTCTCTGAGGTCAGACAAGGAAAGATGGGGGGGTTGAAAAGGATGCGGAATCGGCCGACCTAGCTTCCGGATTTTTTTTTTTATATATATATATATATATTTTCTGCGCAATTGGTTGGCAACAGAAAAGCGCACACGGATAAACATTTTGCGCGCGGAGAAGGTCAAAATCTTTGAGTAGGATTGGGGCCCCCAAATCCCTTCCTGATTCCCTGGACCGCTGTTGGGACTCCGGGATAATCACAATAGTTTGGTTTGTGTAAATCAATTAATTCCTATTGCTGTGCGCTTTGATCCCTTCCCGTTTATAATAAAACCTTTCCCAGGTAACTTAGTGTAACAAATCTGGAAGGATGCCAGGTTAGGGAAAGCCGATCTCTGGAAAGATGATAGATCTCGCTGACTTTAGAGACTACGAAGTTTTTCTGGGCAAGTCATTTTCTACCTCTGGGGACAAATACCGCAATTTTGATTGACAGAACGGTTGATTTTATCAGATGAGGTTTCAATACCTTGATTTCTTCTTAAAACGTTTGTAACCGTAAATAATATATAGAAATAGGCTTCTAAACATGTACAGCAGTTGATTCTTAAGGTGCAGTGACCTAGGAGTGAGGACTACAGCGTTGACCTGGAAGTCCCTGAAACTTCTCTCAGGGTTCTATGGGTTAAAAAAAATCATTTGCCAACATATGCTGAAAAATAATACAGTATTAAAATCCCATCAAACAATTGTGAGAAGCAGTAGTGCAGTGAATGCATCCTTTTTAATTGTTCATTTGGTAAATATTGATAAATATAACCCATACGAACATAAACTGTTTGGTGTCTCCACTATAATTTTCAAATGAAGGGAGATAAAAAGGGTTAAGAAACATTGATGTGCAGAGTGCAATTCCTTCAGTATCAGCTTCTCCAGAAGAACTACTGTACATGGGTGACAAAAATAATAAGGGGTCTAGTTAGGGTAGGGTTTAAACTCAATGATTTGCTCTCTCAGGTGCAAAGTATTAAATACCACCCTTAATCATATCCTGAATAATGTCCAAGTGGTAGTATTGCATGAACTATTTTAAACACATCCCTTGTTGAGACAAGCAAGAGAATCTTGAATGGAGCAGTCTCTTCTGGAGCCCTCTGGAGCCGCAATTCCCAATGAGAATGGCCATTGGGGCGGGGCATCACTTGAAGAAGCCTACACTATATGTAGGCTTTGGAATAGCCTACGCTATATATAGGCTATGCCCTTTGGAATATTCTTTCTCCAAAGGTGCGGTGGGCCCCCACTCTCTTGACCTTTCAAAAATATCTGAAGACTTGAATCTACCAGTTCTAGTTTGGGGTTCAATGAGGAACACATGGCTCTTGTGGGTCTTGTTACTGCCCTGAAGGCGCCTTCCCTGCCTTTTAATTTACCTTTTATGGTTGAATTTTACTATGTTTGCTTCTATTTTAAAATTTTATGCTCAGTTTTTAACATTTTATTTGTACACCACCCAGAGTTACCCTATAAGGGAGAAGTGCAGTTTCTAAAATACATAAAACAAACAACAATGCATGCTAGATGTTGGATTTAACAGGCTCGTATTTTCCAGTGCTGATTACACTTTCATTGCTTTTCCATACTTGTACTTAGTACTTAAGAAATGGGATTTTCCATCTTCCTAATTCACATTTAATTGGGATTATCCTATTGCTGGTTTTATTGACTTCAGTAGTAGAAGAATAGCTGCTTCAGATTAAGTAATGCAGTAGGACAGATTCTGTCTATGTGTCCTTTACTTTAACTTCTTTGGTCTGAAGGTGAGCTGTATTGTGGATGTATCACCATCTACCTTTGGGATGAAATAAAGAGAATGTATAAACAATTGAATTAAGAAAATCAATATGAGCTCATTCTGCAGATATACTTGTTCTCCGCTGTCATACTTTAAATCTGCATTCCTTCTGCAGGACTTTTCGGATCCACCCTCATATTATGGGTTGAACACTTTTCTTTTTGTTATGCTACATATCTGTCTTCTTTGGAACATATGTAAGGTGTGGGATCTTGGAGAAAAGTCCATCTCACCTATTCATTTGACATTTTTTGAGTAAAAAAACAGCCAATATTGTTCCAGAGGATATTTTTTTAAGATTAACTTTCTGCTTTAAAAAAAATTGGGGAAAGCATCATCATCCCAGCATGAGGTAAATGGGGTGGTAAACCATTTTAGTTTTCCTTCATCTCTTAATTTGAAAACAAGGCTCAAGCTTTGACCCCAGGCATTGTTTAAAACTGAATAACTGAACTGAACTGAACTTGTCTAAAACTGTTAAATTGAAACCAGGGAGGTTTTCCTTTGTGATTAAGATCTTGTCAAACTAAGAAATTGGTGGCAAGATAAAGCTATAATACTTCTGTTGCTGACTAATAAAGGGCTAATCTTCCCAAATGTATCTACCTGGGGGGTCTTCAGAAGATTGCTGTGGAAAGGAAACTTACTGGTATCAAGCAGAGATTTTGATTTCTTTCAAGTAGTGTTCTTCACAGCTCAAATGTTCTGTATGCTTTTTCAGTTCTAAGCTTGGTGCAATTAAAAGCACACCCATAATTACACCACAAAAGTAAGCCTACGGAATAGGACTGATACCTGTCAGCGAGTACAATATCCATGTGGAAATTAAAAATAATAGAAAGAATTAAAAGAAGCTCTTTGCTTCCTATCTCCCATCCGTGAAGGACTCAATATGTCATTAGAGTTGTTGCTGGTTTGCCTGTGTCTGTTCCACAAGTACTGTGTTGTGATTTAATCCTGTCTGAGCCATTTCTAGTAGGCCTCAAGGTTTGCAGCCAGTTCACGGTAACATTTCTTTTTCTCAACTGGTTTCCTTCTGTGTAGTAATGAACAGTTATGGTACTTGATTCAATGACTGAATTGGCCAGCAATCTGGCTAAATCCAGGGCTATTTATATTTCTTGTTTGTGCAGTATGCCATAAAATGTTATGAGGTATTGTGATCTTTGTAAAGGGCCTGAATATGGCTGTGCAAAGGAAAGAAACATAAAATTAGAATAGGTTAATTGTTGTAAATGTACTGTTACAGACTGGTACGGTAAACGTGGCAACCTTGTAAGAGTGATGGATGGACAATGGAATGTAGCCATGTGATAAGGTGCCGTGTGGAAAAAGTACTAGCCAGAGAAACGGAGAAATGAGAGTAATATGGGAGAAACGAAAGTTATGGAGATAAAAGTACCTAGGGAGGAGCTAAGAAGTAGGAGCATAAGATATCAGCTATGGCATAGGTGTGCATTAGCATAATTATGTAGAAAGTTCTTTGCCCTGCTATGACGTATGCATGTAGCCTATAAAAGGAGTACCCACCATTATTAAAGGGTCTTTCATCCTGAGTAAACACTGTGTGCCGTGTGTTTATTTATCTACCATGAGAGGCCCAGGGCTCTGAGTCCAGACCCTGCCGTCGCCAGGAAGCAGGCGGAGTAAAGCCACAGTTAATTACCACACTATTTTAAAATCTGCTTAGGAAGGTGAAGTCTTAGATATAGGCAACTTGATTTATTCAATTAAATGCCTTGTAAAGCATATGATAGAGCAGCAAGCATATAAACAATTTGATAAAAAAGAACACTTTTGTAACTTTAGCAGAATACTCTGCTTCTTAAGAATCTCACCAATCATTCTAGATCATACATATACATTTGTTAATTTTTCTCTGCCTTCCATGCCATGAAGATATACCCAAACTTAGAACACAGGTGAATTTATATTTGGGTTAGGCTTAGAATGCCTAGATTTGTCTATGGTCTTGAATCGTAACAAAATCAGATGTAAAGTCTCCAGCTCTTTTCCCTGCCCCCACACTTTTCACTTTTGCAATTGCATGACCTTTTTTTTCTTGAGTTCATTCTCTAATGGCAGCCTATCCTTCAAACACTGACATCATGACCACTGGGAGCAACTTAAATTTGCCTCAGGACAGATGTTGCTTTACAAGAAATCCAGAGCTCTTATTGCTGGCACAGAGTCTTCCCTTTAGAAGATTGGCTCTTACAAGCGATCTGGTACAAATTTTCAGCCTTATGAAACTCTCTAATTAAGTTCATTTACTTAAGTTGTATACACTTTTCTACTGAGCTCAGTAATCTTCATCTGGTCCTACATATACAGTATGCATTCCACACATCATCTGAATATATTTCTGCAAACTCCATTCTTGTTCAGTATAGGTAGTCCTTTATTTATGGTTACAATTGAGCCCAAAATTTCCATTGCCAAGAAGACAGTTAAGTGACTTTTGCTTCTATGATCTTTCTTGCCATAGTTATTTTTTTAAAAATAAAGAATCACTGCAGTTGTTAGTAACACAGTTGTTATGTGAATCTGGCTTGCCATTGGCTTTGCTTGTCAAAGGATTGCAAAAAGTTACCACATGACTCCAGGACATCATCATAAATACATGCTAGTTGCCAAGCAACTGAATTTTGATCATGTGATCATGGGGAAGCTTGTGAGTGTGACAACCAGCCATGTGACTTTTTAAAAATGCTTCTATAACTTCAAATGGTCATCAAATGAATATTTGTAAGTCAAGGATTACCTGAATAGACAATTATTGAAACATATAACTTCATATTTTTCCTGACAGTAGGGAATGTTAGGGATGTTAGTGGAAATCATCAGTCATTCAGGAATATTTCAGTGATCACAATCATACGTGAAACCCAGTGCAGTGTTAGGCTTACTTTAGGCCACATCTGTCCAGTTATTTTGGTTCATGAAACCAAAATATTTTCTCCTGCACTTGCATGCCTCAAGTTTTAACTAAGCAACCTTCTAAGATATTTGGATGGTAGTAGAGGAGGAAGAAGACGTGTGTTCCATTGATATGGTTATCAATACTGATTCATCCTAGAGATAAGTATGGCTTACAAACGATAGATTTATGTACTGTGTCATCTGAACCAAGCTTGTTGATCTATATTCTGAATCCTGTTTATATGACATTCTTTAGAAATGAGTAATAATTCAGGGAAGACATAAAGCTTCAGAAGAAAAGCATAATGTTATGTAGTTCAAGACCAAAACAGCCTTGAATGAATTCAGATGGTGGGAAGGTTCTTATGCATCAACAAATAGCTACAAGAATTCAAGTTCTAAAAACCAGATTAGGATATAAATATTCACTAATTTTATTGATAGTCTGAGTGATTTCTGAAACATTATACTAATCTAGATCTCATGGGAGCTGTTGAAAAAAAAACCTCTGATATTTTTTCCATTTTGACTGTAATGTTCTGCTTGACTTCTTTTTCCTTCACTGATTTTGTTCCATATTAGCTTGGAGGAAGACAAAAGGAATGGAGCCAAAAAGGCTGTGATAGCAGATAGATTACAAGACAAGTTGTAGAAACCACTTCCACTAAGAGTAGCAGTGAAGAAAGATTAGTCTGAGAAAGATATTTTATTTATTTATTTTATAATTGTTTTCATCTAAAATGAGAGAGTGAGAGAGAAAGGGAGGGAGGGAGAAGGGGGGGATTTTTTTTTTAAACCAGCAATTTGATTGTCAATTTGATTCCTTCTGTGGTCTTTACTGCCTCAGTAGGAAGCAGCACAGTTAAACTTCACTGATAGAAATGAGAGATATCATTTCTGTGTTGTTTCCAAGAAAACTATGGGATTTGAATAACTCAAAGGCATAATTATCCTTTATATGTATTTTTTTATTTGTAAATTTATCTATGATACAAAATTTCAGTTGCCCTAGCTGAGTCTAATGGTTTAATGTCAACTGACACAGCAAGGCAGTAAAAACTGGGCTTTCCCATCAAGGCTGAGGCCTTCTCAGTAGGGGGGAGCCTGTTTTGCATTGGGCTTGATGAATGTTCTCGGCTGCTGTTTTTAGAAGAATGCTATTTCTTTTGCTTTTTCATTGTTTGTACTCTATTTTAATGATTAGCTACCGGGGAGTCATGTATATAAGATGGATAGCCTATAAATTAATTAAGTAAATCTGTATTTTGTAACACTTCTTTAATGTGGCTCCAGCATTTCCTGGCTAAATCTAGTTTTTGTGAAGGTTTGGGTTACTGTTTTCTTTTGAATACTTTTTCCATTAAGGCTTTTTCAACCACAGGAATGTGGCAAGATAGTTTGCTGGGCAAAGCAAAGGACTGGATGGGGCCTCTCACCATTCTCTCTATAAAACCCAGTGGGACTTGCAAATGATTGTTTCTCTGGTACTGATGATGAACTGTCAACTTCCACTACAATTAAGAGCAGAATGTTCCACTCCAGTCCTTGCTCTTAAACACCTGCTGCTTGAATCACAGCCTCAGTTTTCTTCCTGGCAGGGAAACAAATATAGACAGACACTTTGGCCTAAAAGAGAACTTCACTCAGAATTGTGGCATAATTGATTTACACCATGTTTACCTGGAATAAAATTCCACTGTTTTCAGTGAAACTTAATTTCAAGCTATTTGAGATCTGCAGATTGAGTTTTTGAGAGTTTCCTTTCCAGAAATCCTTACCTCCTTATCCAAAGGTATTTATTTATAAATAAAATCTGCATTAGGGATTTTTGTACTTTTCAAATATAACTAAATTCATATTTGCTTATTGTAGGGTACAATCATAACTCAAAAGTCTTTGTGGAAAATAATTTACTCTGAAGTGTCAATGAAATCTTGGAAGTAAATTGAGTAAATAAATAAATGACAAGAGGTTTTTGTGCATTCAGGTGCATCCAGGATTTCTTCCATTGAAGACTGTTTAATTTATAGTTGTATATGCAGTCTCAAACAGAAATATAAACAGTTTTTGTCAATAGGATGCTGTTCTTTGGACTTATGGAGATATATGGAAACAAGGGGCCAATTATTTCCATTTAATTCTCCTTTTTCATCTTTAAATACATCTGCAATACTATATCCCTATCAAAAATTCAAATACTGTTTGCAAGAAACATTACTGGTGCTTTAATGTAAGCTTCTGTAGAACTGGATTTTTGTAAGCAGCTCCTCGTGCTGCTTATTTTAGAAATTCTTGTAGTCCTTGGGTTTATAACCATTTGTTTAATGACCATTCAAAGTTACAATAGCACTGAAAAAAGTGACTTATGACCATTTTTCACACATGTGATCAAAATTCAGCCACTTAGCAACTGGCAAATGTATTTATTGTAGTTGCAGTGTCCTTGGGTCATGTGATCAACATTTGTAACCTTCTCAGCTGGCTTCCAACCATCAACATCCGTGTGCAAAGCCAAATTCGCTTAATAATCATGTGATTTACTTAACAACTGCAATAGTTTTCTTGACAACCGTGACAAAAAAGGTCATAAAATGGGAGTAACAACCGCCTTGTTTAGCAACAGAAATCTTGGGGTTCATCTGTGGTCATAAGTCCCGTATTAAATTGCATAGCCCAGAAAAGTTGTTTTTTGAAATCTATTTGCCTTAACCTTGTCTATTAATTAGATTTTACCTCCTCTTTGACATTTAGCCATATCATTTAACATTTGCCCTTTACTGATCAACTTGCTGTAAACATGAGAATATTTTTGAAATGTTCTGAGGTTTGTGGTGCTGTGAACTTGCCCGTGTGTGGTTTGCTGTTGAACATAAATCAGTGCAGTTCCACAGGAACAAGGTCTTTTCCACAAGACTTCCTGACTGCAGAAAAGGTTCATTTGTTTCTTTTCTAACCACAATGATTCCCTCTCGAGTTTTCACTGGGGCAAAACAATATATACCCATCTGTAATATGGCACTATCCACATGGGGAAGCCGGAAAGGACCCAGTATTTTTATTTTCTGCTTATGCTTTTTGGAAGATTTTATTTCTTATCATTCTTCTACCATAAGATTTTATTACTTATAATTCTTCTTTCATAGGAAAAAAAATCACCTCTTTATTATTCAAATAAAGTAGTATTCCCCTTCAATATTTGGCGCCCTTCAGAATAACCTCTTTGTACCCAATGACAGAAAATCTGTTTCTTCTTTTAGCTTTGAATGATAGCTTTTAGGAATACTAGAAATTACTGTAAGGTAATACCGGATAATCTGTCTTCCTCAACATAAAACATGAAGAAAAAACAGATTCAAAAACTATATTAAACTGATATATTTAATAAAGTGTACTTGAAGAAAAAAAAGATGTCTTATTTATAGGACAAGCATGACATCATTCTAACGACTTGATCATTCCTTTATTTGGAAAGGAAAGCTTAGAAACAGGATTTCAAAGTGCAAATGTTTGTCTGACCTCTGCCATTTGGAAGTATAATTCGCTAGTATTTTCTAGGCCAGCCTTATGCATCACACAATCCTCTAAATTAGTGTTTCTGAACCTTGCCATTATGTGTGGACTTCAACTCCTAGAATTCCATAGCCAGCATGATGACTGAAGAATTCTGGGAATTGAAGTCCACACATCTTAAAATGGTGAAGGTTAAGAAACACTGATCTAAATACACTGGAGAAATCCATCATTGGCCTTCCTTTAAGTCCAATATAGTTGGGCTTCCAGTGAAATTCCATAGCAGACTAGATGTTCCCAAAGAAGTAGAAACAATGCCGCAATAGTGAACAGAAGCCAATGAACATTTTTGTCTGGAGAAACTTTTCCAAATAAAAGAGACTGAGAGATCATCCACCTGAAGCCAGGACAGCTGATTTCAGGAAATGACTACATGATGGAAGTCTTGTGGCTTACTCATGAATAGAACAGCTGAACCACACAAGAAACACCTCACAATTTATAATGTGCAGCCTTTTAAAAAACATTTAGTTCAACCAAACTGTCTTTTTTCTTAATTCCCTTTGGAAACAATCAAGCTGTAGTTGAAAAAGAGTTTTGAAAATAGCAGGATCAGAGGTCGTATTCAGCAGGTTCTGACCAGTTCTGGAGAACCGGTAGCAGAAATTTTGAGTAGTTCAGAGAACCGGCAAATACCACCTCTGACTGGAGATTTTACAGTATCCTTCCCCTGCCATGCCCACCAAGCCACAGAACTGTTAGTAAAAAAATTTGAATCCCACCACTGAGCGGGATGAGAAAAAATGGTTATTAGAATATGATTGTTATAACCAATAACCAAAATAATGGTTATTATTTTCTTTAGAATTTCTTTATGAATTATTGAAAGTAAAACAAAGAGGAAAGAATACTTTTAAAGAACTTTAAAGCAAAAACAAACAAATAACTGTGAAATGTATTACTATGCAAATTCTTGTTTGATAGACAATCTTAAAGAACGCCATACTATACTGCATGGGCACTACAATGTCATCTTTCCAGAGCTGTAGCAATAAACATTTGGTAAACTTATGTGTTGCAGTGACTTTACTCTTTAAAAATGGGCTATCTTTTTACCAGCCAATCAACCCATTGCTTTATTGAGTTCTAATGAATATAATTAGTGTAGTAGATTTTCTTTTTTGAGAAAACTTTCTTTTCTGTTCTAGGTATTATGCGTCATTGTACTTACAATTATCTTAGGATGTATATTTGGACTGAAACCTAGCTGTACAAGAGATGGTAAGTAGTAAAAATGCTAATAGAAAGAATAAATTTATGAGTTTTAAAAATATCTCCATATCCCGAAAGATTACATTCATAGCGTTGCACACTGGTCCTCTGTACATACTGAGTAATGGCTTGTCAGCTGAACCAGATCCAGAATAAGGTACATACTATGGTACTTCTTGAAACACCTACATAAAAACAAGAATTTATAAGGATAATTCAGGAATGTGCAAAGTAATTTAGGGCCTTGAATTTTTCACTGGGCTTCCTCTGGTTTAACACGAATGTGCCTAGCTGTCAAAACTTTTCCATTAGGAACTCAGTACAATACAAATTATGAATGCTGTTAGTAATATTTTCATCTAAACTACCATTTAATTAACGAGAGCCTTAGTTAATTAATCAAATGAGGTTAAGATCTTATGCAAGTCATTGGCAAATATGTTAGGATCACAACCTTCAATTACATGTTTATGTATACTTCCTTGAAATAAATCCCACAACACCCAAGTCACATGGATGGGATTATTTTGCACATATGACTAGGTATATAGTCTTGAATGGAGTCAAGGAAGAGCTATTGCTAAACCAGCATCAAAGTTTTCCAAAGTTTTCCTCTCCTGTATTTTAATCTTGCAAAACTTATTTTAGTTTAAACCTCCTCCACCCACAATTCAGAAGGAATGAGTAAATGAAGCTGTACTCAAACCAATCAAGACAAGACTTCAATTAATCCTTTTGGGGAGAATAGGCAAGTTTAGATCTATTAGGTCTATATGAGGGGTGTCAAACTCGATTTCATTGAGGGACACATCAGGGTTGTGCTTGACCTTGGGAGGGCCGGGGGGGCATGGCCAGTTCAACGTCACTTGTGTCGGGGGTACCTGTGGTGGTCTGAGTGCTCTGCCAGTGAAAATGGGCTCCCGAGCTCTTGTTTTTGACTGCAACAGCCTCCTGCAATCCTCTGCCACTGACAACTGAGCTTGGGAGGACCACCCAGGCCCTCGTGAGCTCCATTTTCACTGGCAGAGGCTCCGTGGGACGGTCCTTCACTGTTTCCAGGGCTGCTCCATGGGCCAGATCTAAGCACCCCATGGGCTGGATCCATCCCTCAGGCCTTAAGTTTGACATCCCTGGTCTATATGGTCTCCATTTATTGATGTTGAAATTTAGACAATGTGCATGCTTCCAATGCTGCTTCCAGATCTATATTCAAAGACAGATTCAATAGCATTTTTATTCTTTTTTAGACTGAGAAGGCCTATTTTTTTGGTTAAGGGATAAACAAAACGGGAGTTACTAAAAGGGATATCCATACTTTCATGCATGTGGATGCTAAACCACCCTGAAATAGAACGTTGTGTTCAATCTGTAACTTTGAGTATATATTAAAACTTTCAGTGAAAACCTGCAAGGGTCGTTGCTATGAAAGAACATTTGGAACCTGCCGCTGTGACAAGGAATGTGTTGAACTTGGAAACTGCTGTTTAGATTTTCAGGAAGCTTGTACAGAACCTAGTAAGTGGTTTTTTTTTTTAGTTTTTTTTTATTACATTTCATTTCATTCCAGCTCAGTATTTCAACCAGTTCTGGATTTCAATCATTATTTCTATCTGTTTCAACTGTGTATATTTCTATATGTTTCAGTTGAATAAATTCAGTCAGAACTGATGGAAAACCTAAGTGAACTAAAATATTTTATCATATTTTGCCTGATTTTTATATTCCCGGTAGAAATCAGAATGAAGATGAGGGCTATAGGGGGATAAATGGATTTTTCTTACCAATTTCTCTTTTGGTAAATTCAATATTTAAATGCTGCCCATACCCACTATGGCCATTATTTTCTGAAGAGAGGACCTCATGCAAACTATTTTGTGACAGTGACAGTGATATGCTCTCCAGATTCCAAAAGCGCAGATCAGTCCAAAATGATTCGAAGGTCTGTTTTAGATGTTTAGAACCCATGAATTCCAGGTCTCTACTCAATGTTTAAAATATTGAGAGAGTGCATGGATCGGGGAGAAGGAGAAATAATTAGGTAGGAATGTTAGGAATTTGAATTGGTTGGATAACTTAATGACGGCATTAGGTCTTCTCTCAGACTGGTGGCTTTACACATGAGATCCTTGCTCTATATTTCCTTGAGCTCAGAAAGTACAAAAAGAAAAGTTTCCTTTTTTGTTTGTAGCCTTGTAGCCAGCCCAGACATGTTTAATTTCAAAGAGTGTCTCTCTGTTACAGTTCAGATATGGACCTGTACCAAATTTAGATGTGGTGAGAAGAACCGGCCAGAATATCATTGTTCTTGCTCGGATGATTGTGTGAAAAATAATAATTGTTGTGTCAATTATTACTCTGTTTGCCAAGGTAAAACTCCCTGTTTACTTCTTTCTTCCAATAGCAGCAGTGCACTGGACTGTTTATCCTACTTACTGTTTATTTTATTTTTTTACTTTTTCAAGGATTTTGTATTAGTTTCTAGGTCAAGAAGTATGATTTAAAAGACTGCTTTAAACATTTTTTTAAAAGAAAGCACAGGCCAGAGTCTATTTAAATTAAGAATCTATTGAAATTATTGGGATAATTTGGTTACAGTGTGACAAAAGACTGGGTGACTTCAGTGGGAGCTAACTGGGTTCTCATTTTATGTGGTATAGCAAGCATTTGGTTTTTAAGCTAAAGGATAATGTTTAGCCGTTGACTCCATATATAATAGGCATCTGCTCTGATAGTTCATACATAGTAAGTTTGTCCTCGGACAGTTGCAGAATTTGGGTTTGGCTTGCCTAGTGACTAGAGGGGGGACATGATAGCAGCAGTCCAGTATTCCAAAGGCTGCCACAAAGAGGAGGGGGTCAACTTATTATCCAAAGCACCAGAGAGCAAGGCAAGAAACAATGGATGAAAACTAATCAAGGAGAGAAGCAACCTGGAATTAAGGACAAACTTCCTCACAATGAGAATAATTAACCAGTGGAACAGCTTGCCTTAAGAAGATGTGAGTGCTTCTCAAGGATGTGTACGTTCTCTGTGGGATATCAATTTGTCATTTGACATTCATTCTAAGTCCAGAAATTAACCTAAATCTTCAGTCCAAAGCTCCTTTAAATCAAGGGAATTGTTTAAATCAGGGTTGTCAAACTCAAGGCCTGGGGGCCAGATCCAGCCCATAGGGTGCTGAGATCTGGTCCATGGAGCCATCCTAGAAACAGCAAAGGACCGGCCTGTGGTGCCTCTGCCAGCAAAAATTGGCCATTGGGAGTCCATTTTTGCTGGCAGAGCATTCGGGCCTTCACAGGTGCCCCCAACATGAGTGATGTTGAGATGGCCACGCCCACCCTGGCCATGCCTACCCTGGCACCCTGAGGTCAAACACAACCCTGATGTGGCCCTCAATGAAATTGAGTTTGACACCCCTGATTTAAATAATTTTCACAGTCTTGACCTTCTTTTCTTTTTTAAAAGATAATGTTTATTGAAAGTTTCAAAAAAGAGATATATTTTTAAAAAAGAGAAACATGTTCTCACATTTTTGCAACATTTTCATAGTAGTGTACATTTCTATTAGTGTCAATTAAAGTCATTTGTTACAAGTGAATCTATAACTTATTTCTTAAATCCTTTTTGTTATGTTATCATTACAATTATAATACAATACTTATTTAATTATATTACTTTACATATATACATAGCTATATATACATTTATCCTTATTTCCATTTTCCCTTGTTGTTTGTTTAATCAGTTTCACGAGACATCTTTACTTCCTTTTTATACAACCATTTGTACCATATATTTTGACCTTCTTTTCTAAGAACATGGCAAGCTTCAGTATAGTCAGCCATGCTCCCATTCTTTCCTAGCAGAGGAAGAGGAAGGAGAAGCATTTGCATGGGACATCAGATGTGGAATTTAGGAAATGGGAGCTGAGTCCTTTTACCTCTCGTGTTTGCTCTCTTGTATCTCATTCTCCAGTTAGTTTTCTTATGTTCTGTCTCAGATCGGAACTGGGCTAAGGAAAAGATAGTGGCTTGGCAGCATTTTTCTATTAGAGGGTCAGTGGGTGGAGTACATTCGAAAGCCTGCACCTGTTAAGCGTTTCTGCATTAACAAGCAACGGAGACCATCAATTTGAGATGACCATTTTAAATATTATAGTTTTTTCCTTAAAAACAAACAAGTACAAATGTCTACACCAAATGACCTTTTTTATTGTAGATGTCAACGGTAACCATAGTGATATTAAAGAGATCCAAGAATAACTTTAGAGCTCCATTTGGCTTGCGATTAAAAAACAAGATTTGGAAATCTCATGATATATGTAAAATTAATAGGAGGTTAAAAAATAAAATAAATGTAATATTTTCCTAACTACCCAATTAATAAACTATCGAATCAGTTTTACTCTTTTGAAAAACAAAATAATGTGAACTTTTTTTTTTTTTTAAAAAAAAGGAAAGACAAGTTGGCTTGAAGAGAAATGCGAAGACATCAGTGAAAACCAGTGTCCAGAAGGGTAAGAAAATTTAAGGTGGATTTTGCAACTTTCTAAAAATCAGGAGAGAGGGCGTGGTATCAAAATGTCTCTTGCAAGAACCTCGATGAAAAAATAGTTTATCCCAAAACTAAATCTTTAAAAAAAATTCATTTTTAAAAAAATATATGACTGTTAATATTTATTTCTATTCACTGGTGGTCATCATTTAATGACCACTCGTTCAGCAATTGTTTGAACTTAACAAGTGGTCTTCAAAAGGTCTGGCTGACACAGTGTCATGACACTCGCATGATTGCAATCCAGGCACTTGGCAACCAGCTCACAATTGTGACATCGCAGCACATCCTGTGATCACATGATTGCTCTTTGCTACTTTCATTGCCAGCTTCTCACAAGCAAAGACAGTGGGAAAACCAGCAGGATGTTGCAATTGGTGACCATGTGATGATGTCACACTTAATGTCATGTGGCCCACTTAATAATGGCAACCGGAAGGGCCAGAATTGCTGCCACTAAATGGTGCAGTCATGTGATGTTGTACATTGTGACCATGTTATTTAGTGATGGAAATTCCAGTCCCAGTTGCCATTGTTAACCAAGGACTACCTGTCCTTGCCTGATTTACCTCCATATACATATCTATATAAAGCCCTATTTGCATGTGCACTAATTCACATTATATTTTTTATCCCCGTAATTGCCGCTACAGCGTATTCTTTCCCCACTGTCCATGTTTGTGGGGAGGATCTGGTGAAAGATATTTGCTCTTCATAAAGAAACTTACTTACTTCCTCCCTCTCAGGTAGAATGTTGTGTAGATTGGCAAAGCCTGTATTACTGTAGCTTTCCCAGCTTAGTGTTATAAAAAATGTGGCTCTTATCTCCTGCGGCTCCCATTCAGAGGAGGTATTTGGCAGATTCTAACCACTTCTAGAGAACCAGTAGTGCAAATTTTGAGTAGTTTGGAGAACCGGCAAAAACCACCTCTTACTGGCCCCGCTCCCATCTATGCTCTGCCTCCCGAGTCCCAGCTGATTGGCTGGGTCTTCATTTTTGCCCTGCACAGGAAAACTGAGCTGGAAAGCAGGTTAGTGGGATGGGGAAGGAATGGGATTTTTGAGTAACCTTTCCCTGCCACGCCCACCAAGCCACACCCACCAAGCCATGCCCACCAAGCCACACTCACAGGACCAGTAGTAACACTTTTTGAATCCCACCACTTCTCCCATTGTTATGGCAGCTGAGGTTCAGGTTTTAGAGGGCATCAGCCTCAGGCTGAAGGCAGCAGATGTAGATGAATAGCAAGTTTTGATGTGGTTTTCCTTTCTTCCTTTCTTCTGCCACATGCTTAGGGTCAAATGGAGGAAGTGGCCTTTAATCTATAGCATATAGAAAATAAATGAATAATGAGCTTACCTTAACTGTCCTAATGTTTCCAACTCAGATTTACAAAACCTCCAGTGTTACTATTTTCTTTGGATGGATTCCGAGCTGAATATTTGCAAACGTGGGGAAAACTTCTTCCTGTTATTAGTAAATTAAGTGAGTACCTACTGTATCTGTGCAAAAGCAAGCAGAGATAATAATAATAATAATAATAATAATAATAATAATAATAATAATAATAATAATAAAGTATTAAGGGGTGTTCCCTTTCATAGCTCTTCATATCCTTTGTAAACTCCAAATAAGACTTGGGCAGAAGTGATCCAAGACCCAAGAATGAGTTTGCTCAAGTCCTACTTGAATTCAGCAATTCTTTTCTTAACTGTTATAATTGTATAATGATTACATTTCCAATTATGGAAATGTTGATACTCTAACGAAAGATTAATTATGAAGTATATGAACAGGGGGATGGCAGAGAAAGAAAACACTTGAATATATTTGAAACCTATTTATTTTGGAAGTCTGACACAGAAGAACAATAAATATTTTCCATCTGTAATTTAGTGATATAGTAATTCAATCTAAGTTCTCTATTTGAAACTTCTAGTAGTATCTAAAATATGTGAAGATAGTGAGAATGATGGGCATTTTGCGTTTCATTTGGAACAGTGTAATAACATTTATTTTTGCTGCTGCAAAAAACATATGGGAAATGCCATATTATTCTAAATCATTCTGAATATTTGATATGAAGAAGTGCATTATTTATAAACATGGAATTGCATTTTTTGTCCCTGACAGGAAAATGTGGGACATATACTCGCAGCCTAAGGCCAGTATATCCATCAAAAACATTTCCTAATCATTACAGCATTGCTACGGTAAGAGTATGTTGAAGTTCTTGATTTTCACATCTCTTCAAAGGCATATCAGACTTGTAAAAATTCTGTTTCATTATATTAGGAGTAATAACCAAGGAGTAACTTCCATAACTTTCTCCCACTCCTTAATTCCATGTTTCCAGTGTAGATATCATCCCAGTTTTTGTTTGCCTGACATATTCTTTGTGCCTCTTTTCACTCTAAACCCAATCTTTTCTCTTTAAAATGTTATTAAGCCTTAATGTTTTAACTTTTCTTGGGCCTTGCACAGGGGTGCGATGCTACCGGTTCTGCCCAGATCTATAGAACCGGTAACTCTGACGAGCAGCAGACACAGAACTCGTTCTGTGTCTGCTGCTCTTTGGCCCACCTAACCACCTGGGCTCTTACCTGCCCTTATCAGCTGTCCGGGTGGCACAGCTTTAGTTGTATCACATGCGCATGCAGCAAAATGTAATCACCGAACCGGTAGTAACACCGGTTGAATCCCACCCCTGGCCTTGCAATTGCCCCACGTGAAATAAAAGGTGTCTAGAATCTTTCCAAATTACTATGGAATTGTGAGGGAAGATTAACAAAGACATGCAGAGTTTCTTTTAGCAAACTTTGTTTAAAATCTATTATGGTAGTGCTAAGCTGGAGAGAATCAAACTTGATGATCTCTAAGTGTTACTGTCTGCTACTGTGTATAGTTTGAGATCTATAATTGTTGCTATGTCATCATTGTTGATGCATATTAATTCAAATCTTACTCCCAGGGTCTGTATCCAGAATCCCATGGGCTAGTGGATAACAAAATGTATGATCCAAAGAGAAATGCTACTTTCACACTCAAAAATGCTGAGAAGTCTAATCCACAGTGGTATCAAGGACAGCCAGTAAGTATCAATTCTGAATACAATGTGTTATTAATTATCAAAAGATACTTAATGCACCTCACATCCCACAATATTGTACCTTTTGTAAGGACTCACAGACCCATCTCATAATAGCTCATTTGATAAAATACCCGGGAAGCACCAATTCCTTTTATGTGCAATTGCTGTAATTGGATCAGTCCAATATAGCGTCTTTGAATGTAGCTAAATGTTGTTATAGTGTCTGAAAAATAAGCAGACTTTGACCATCCACTGACAACCCACCACCAATTATTAAATATTATCTTGTATTTCTTCTCTTCTCTTCTCTTCTCTTCTCTTCTCTTCTCTTCTCTTCTCTCCTCTCCTCTCCTCTCCTCTCCTCTCCTCTCCTCTCCTCTCTCTCCTCTCCTCTCCTCTCCTCTCCTCTTTTCTTTTTTAATGCTTCTTATTGTTCTTTTTAATGGTGTGTAATCTATATCTCTGTTGATGCTAATTTGTCTAAATGCCAAACTTCCAGGAATTCCATAACATTTTTGGATTTAGTTTAGTCTAGGATGCTCACAATTTCCCTGTTGAGATAATGGTTAAGTCTGCCAATGTGTTACAAAATTAAGGCGTTTTCATTGTGTTTTCTGACTGCTAATTGGTGTTCAGGCGTAGGCTCTGCTAGCCTTCTGCCTGTTCATTCTACTAAAGAAAATCATTGTGTAATTTTGTTGCATGGAGAAGCAACATGAGCTGCGTGGGACTAACTACGGGAAACATGAGAAACGAGAGAAAGAGAAAGTTAAAGATAAAACCAAAGTTATCTGCCTGTTCCTCAGATAAATAATAACATATTAATAATAATAATAAAGATAGCAGGTGAAAGAAAAACAAGCTATTTGGTAATTTATACCTCAGGTGGGACTTGCCCTTGATGAAGTTTTACTTTTGCTGGAAGAAAGAAGTTGCAGAGCTGTCACATTTCTGCTTCTACTGATGCTCCTGCTATTGAAAGTTTGAGATACCTGGAGCAAAAAAAAAAAAAAAAGAACTGATTTATTTGGAGATGGAGAGGAATCAGAAAATTTCTCATGTGAGAAACATTTACTGGACTTAGATTTGTTTAACCATAGAAAGTAGCACCCCATTTAGTCAAGTCTAGATTCAGCTCAATTTGTTTTAAATTACAATGTTTAATCATATTAACATAAACATGATCACAGAAAATGGAGCTGCAAGATTAATGAGCAGAAATGGGTAGAGTGAGTTTCATCCACACATGGATTTAGAATTGAAAAATGGGGACAGGACTAATAACAGACTCAACTGTTGGTTCTTCCATTCCATGGAAACTTTGAAAAGAAATGATCAGGCAGGTCAGAAGACAATAGGCTAAGTGTGATTTTTTGTGGAGACATTTCCAGTTCAGTGTAGAGAATGGTAAACACTGAAGGTTCGTGAAGGAGAGACAATGCACTAGGCATAAACGTTGTTGAAGATGTAGGGTTAAGGTGGTCTTTTTTTCTTTGAAAAATGGGAGGCAATAATGTGTTTGACATGGGGTACTTATGTGTATGAAAAACACTGATCAATTTTCAAATAAACTACATTGTTAAGATCAGAAATTCAGACCATAAAAGGCGGAAAAGCTGCAATTCATTTTACTGTGCATGCTGCATTGATTACATAGAACTGTACACATTTTACCTACAGAATTATAAATACAATAGATGAAATGTTTATAATAGGAGGTCTCATGGTGCCCTAAATTATATCTCTAGTAAGGGAAGTTGAGAGAATTTCAGGTAGTGGGTATTTTTCTTTTTTCCTTCTTTTATTGACTTGCGTAAGGTTTTGATAGACAAAAAGCAGGTTTACCTTTTGTTTGTGCTGATTGTTGCAATGAAAGGTTTTGAAACATGAAAGATTTTTCTCTTCTTATCTCATTTGTTCTTTACTTGTACTCCTTGTTTCTTTTATTCCTCAACTGTCTTTGTGTAATAGGCCACACCTGCAGTTCGGTTCATCCTGTCCTGGTACTTTGATGTATTTTTATTCTCAGGATACTGAATACATGCACAAATTATGATAATTTTATTTTACTTCTTAAAATATTACTGTATTTATATCCCATCTTCATTATTTTTATAAATAACTCAAGGAGAGAACACACACACACACACAATATTTTCCCCACAACAACAACCCCCCTTGTCCTGGGAAGGTGTCTGGTTCAAAGTCATCCAGCCAGTTTTCATGCCTAAGGGGGAACTAGAACTCACAGTCTCCTGGTTTCTAGACCAGCACCATAACCTAGAGCAGAGGTCTCCAAACTTGGCAACTTTAAGACTTGTGGACTTCAACTTCCAGAATTCTGGCAGTTGAAGTCCACAAATCTTGAAGTTGCCAAGTTTGAAGACCCCTGACCTAGAGCAAATGGAAACTTCCTCCTACACTCCAAGATAAATGGCAGAATCTTGTTGTTGTTTTTTTACTAATACAAAGGCCTATTTTTTCTTTCTTTTTTCTTTCCTTCCCAGAGTCTTCATGAAAAATGTATGATTGCTCTATATTATATTATATTATATAAGCTTTCTTCACGTGTTCCACTTCCTCCTGATCATTAAAAGAAATGTGATCAATTATTTCTACAACGGGCTGGTATAACTGTTGTTTTTGGTACTGTTATTGCCAGATTGCTGTCATTATCCTCAAATCTCATTTATGGCTTGGCTTTGCTCATGACGTTGTTGTTTTTCTCAAAGCTTTTGCAGCTCTCAAGTAGAAAAAGAGCTAGTGACACAGAGAGGAAAAGCAGGAAAGGAGAGAAATATTAGACAAGGGGAACAAATTAGTGAGGCAAACAAGGGAGAAGAAATAGTTTGTGAGAGGTATTAATATAGGACAGCTGGAAAATGAAAGGAAGGAAGGATTGGAAACTGATTGGATGGGAGGGAGAAAAGTGGCAAGGGCATTAAGGATTCTACAAGCTACCGTGGATTGAAAGTTATATTGGTGATGTCTGGCCAGATGCCCTGTGCAGCAGAAGGAGGCAATTTTAAATTTATAGTGGATGAATTTGCCATGTTCTTTTGAAACAGAACAAAGAAAGGAGGAAAAGACTATTTTTTCTCAAAACATTAAATTTCCAAAAATATATAAAATACAAAAAAATAAGGGGGGGGGAGTTGTGGAAAATGGTAACAACAACAAGAAGAAATATACAAAATTAGGGAGTACAAGAAACAGCAACAATAACAAAAAGCTGTAGAAAAAAGTAATGTTTAACTTTCTTTCATACTGAGGAAAACATAATGATGATTTAATAGTTGACCAGCTGGTGTAAGGTTGTAATGCTGCAATGATGAGGTAATGGTATCAATAAGTCAGCAGGGTTATTTGACTGCTACCACTATAAGAGGCTATAATATAAGAGAGACCTTGTGAGGGCATATCTGTCTCTCCATGTGTGCTTCCATGGCGTAGCTGATTACTGATTGCTGATTGTTCAAGGCCTCTATCAAAGTACTTGTATGTATATATGCTTTTGTAGGGATAAAACCACTACATGTAAATACAAATGTGTGCTGTATTTGCTCCTGGGTTATCTCACCTAGTCACACTGTGCACTCTGACACATATAAATTAATGACACTTTGAACTAGAATGCATTATATTAAACAATACCTCAATCATCATAAATATATCTAACCATCAAAAACCAAATTAAAATCTCATTTGTTTCAGGTTCAATCAAAAAAAAAATCCAAGAGTGATTACCAAGTAGAAACAAATCTAGATAAAATATTTTCTTTAATCAAAGCATTTAATCAATTTTGCCATGTCTGTCAACTCCATTAGTTTCACCATCCACTTACTTTTGAAAAGGGAATCATGGCTTTTCAGGAGACAGGCTGAAGTGAAGCAGTTCTTTGTTAAACAGAAGATCAAGAGTGCTCAATGCCAATATGGTATATTGTAGAATAGAAAAGGCTTGATCAGATGAATGTTGAAATATTGAGTTATTCTTGCAGATTATATAAATAAATAAAGCATTTATCTCCTTAGAAGAAACAGAATAGCAGATCTTGTGAAAGACTTAGCAAAGGCACTATCATAAACATAGACATCTTCCCATCTTCTTATGAATACCTTGGAAAATAAAATGCTATAAACATAAGCAATCAGTGAAAGATTCAATAAGACAAGACTGGCATAATGTTAGGGGCAATTGTGTTTCTTTTGACTACAACATAGAAAGTTTGGGTGAGTGGGTGGAAACTGACAAGCAAAAATCCCTGGAATTCTTTTAAAGCAGCAAATTATTTTCCAAATACCGCTTCAAAAGGAACAGAAACAATTCACGAATAACATTTTAAAATTCTTTTTGTACAGATTTGGCTGACTGCAATGTATCAGGGACTAAAATCTGCTTCATTTTTCTGGCCTGGCTCAGATGTTGATGTCAATGGAAGTTTTCCAAACTTGTACAAATTATACAATAGGTGAGAATTTGTGAATAGAGGAACAAGTTTTATTGATTCCAGAGGTCCCATTAAAAAAGGACATACTTTTTATGGTTTATGAATTTATTTTAACCTCATTAATAGATTCACTAGAATTAACGTTGTATTTGCTTGTAAAGTTACAGAGCATTCATACAAGATTGGTGTAATTATAGAATGTATAGAATTATATATGTGTGCTTGTCCTAAATATGCATTTCCAAGCATAAGTCTCTGAAAATGCTAAGCAGATATTCCTGCACTTTAAAAGGCCCACTTGTTTTAGAAAATTTTGATCTTTAAAACATTCTGAACATTTTCATAATAATCCAATTAATTTTCAAAGATATGCATGAAAATATTTCTTCTAATCAAAAATAGTAGGCAAAGAAAGCCTCAAGTAACTGACCATGATATGGCACATATCTTCTTATTCTTTTCTGAATGATGGTCTTATTTCAAACCAACCATGGCTTAATCTTTTCTGAATCTCTTAGCTAAAACCTGCTGGGTACAATATTCAGATGATCAGAGAGTTACTGCCATCTAGTGACTGCCCACATTTTTGCAGTGCAGATGTGGTAGCTCCAAATGAACTGTCTGGGTTAATTTGGGGATTCATAAAACTTGCCTGATTCAAAGCACCTAAGTAATAATTGTTACAATGTTCCAATCCTGATCTTTAATGATCGATTGGATGTTTAGAATATGCTGGATCTTTATGTCCAAATTTAATAAATCAATGACAGCTGCCCCAAGGGAAATGCCACATGTCTCTGTGTTTTGTTGACATTTTCTCTTTAGATCAATACCATTTGAAGAAAGAGTAATAACATTTCTTAGATGGCTACAATTACCAGAAGAAGAAAGGCAAGTAAATTGCTATCTCAAAGCAATGTATACAATAACTGAAAGGCAAATAGTAACTGCTATACTGAATTGTCACTATTTGGCTTGTCTTATGGATGTTGTAAACTTTGTTTCAAATTGTTTTAAAGGGCTCATAAAAGCTTATACTGTAACAAAGTATGAATGTGGAGTAATATAATACATAGTGGTTACTTCATGTTAATGGTTCAGTTCCATGAAAGGAGTGTCTATTATTCTCCTTTGTCTGTTTTCCTGGACAGAATGTCATATAACATAATGTCATAATTGCAGTGGAAATTTTATCTATTGAATCTGAAATCTGTTGAATTGAAGTCCTTTAAACTGAGGTTTCAGTACAGGTAACATTTGAACAGTGTTTTCAGCTGTTCAGAATGCTTCATGTACATACTTTAAATCCTTGTAACACTCATACATACTGTATTTTAATATATTGATATTCTTATTACTACTACTATTCATATTGTGGCTTGAATTTGAGACAGTATGATTTGCTTAAAGGCCATTTAGTGAGAGGTTGCTTGATTTAGGACCCAGCCTCCTGGTCATTGTGCTTTATCCATATGTGTTATCTATATGTGTACTATAATGTACATTTTTATATAAACCATCCCAAGATTTGTTATTAATGAACTTGTTTCTAATGAAATCTACTGAATTTAAATATTTTCTCTTTTCTTTTAATTTATATGTAAAATATTAAATTTTAATGCTGTTTGATATAGACCACACTTTTACACTCTGTATTTAGAAGAACCAGATTCCTCAGGACACAGATATGGGCCAATCAGCAGTGAAGTAAGTAACTGGATGTTATAATGACATTTCTTTTAAATTAAGTTCTATAGTAGATTAAGGACAAGAACATTAAAAATATCTAATTAAGGGGCAATTTGATCCCCTCATTTAAAATAAAACACTGCTTTAATTATTAATTTATTATAAAAATGATGCAGAGCTCTTTGAGTACAATGTGAGGACATATAAAACTTGAAAACAACTATGAAAGATCTTGATGCAGAATGCATTTAATGGAGACCATGGACAAGGTCGTTAAACATAATTATTAAAGAACATTTCAGATTTACAGTCCTATTAAACAGTTAGACTCAGACATTCTAAAGACATTAACACTGACAGGATTAAAAGTTAAGAAGTGTTTAAAAAGTAAGTGACCCAAATAGATAAAAGGGGATTATATGTATGTACATTGGGTTGGATTGGATGATAGCCTGGAACTTTAAAAAGAGATCACTTTAATACTTCTTGGATCAACTTTATGCATTAAACATTTAAGTAAAAGTTAATTTTTATAGGGGAAAGCCAATGCCTATCCCTAAATATGGAGGGGGGAAAAGTTGAACATTATACTGCCTGGAGCCAGGTGGACCCTTTTGAAGATGTCCCTTGCTGTTAGAAATATGGCTATCTAGTATGTAAAAATGACTTTCTCTTAAGTCAGAGGTCTCCAAACTTGACAACTTTATGACTTGTGGACTTCAACTCCCAGAATTCTCCAGCCAGCTGGCTGGAGAATTCTGGGAGTTGAAGTCCGCAAGTCTTAAAGTAGCCAAGTTTGGAGACCTCTGTCTTAAGTGATTACTAACTATTAGAAAAGTGATAGTGTTTGGCTATCACTTTTCTAATAGTTAGTAAAATAATTAAAACATATCTCTTTCCCCAAACTTACAATTGCTAACTGAATTGTTTCTAATGATATTGATTTTAATGTTGCTTTTGTTTTAATGTCATTGTTTTTATTCCTATATTTTATCATTTGTATTTTTAATCACTGTAAGTTGCCATGGGCATTGCATAGGTACAAAAGTGGGATGTATATTTAATAAATGACAAATAATAACATCTGTTTCTTGTCACATGGCTTGAAAAAGTGCTTTGGGGAAGGAAACCTTAGTTTTTAGACGTTCTTGCTCCTTCTCTTGCATTTGTGATACTCCTCTTGGTTAAGTGTTCTGGAAATTTGGAGTGTTTTCTGCAATAGTAGTCTACAAGGCTTTGTTTGTTTAGTTTTATTATGGAAGACTCTTTGTATCTCTTAATTCAATTACAAGGGTGACTGAACAGCAATCCTGCACAGCTCAGCTATGCAGTCAAAGAATGATCATTGCTGGAATTGCTCATCTTAGCCAGAGGTCTATATCACAATTAATTTTACTTGTGTCAGTAGTCATCATGAAGGATATCTAAATGATCTTCTGCTGCTGATGGAAAATATCAGTCAGCTATGTTGCTCCATTAAAGAGCTCTCCAAACTATATCAAGCAGAATTAAAAATTGATAAGTGTTGCAGAGCAAGGGAGACTAATGGATAACCAATTCCTTACTCTATATTACTGACAGGTGCTTTCTATTGACAGCAGAATGAATATATATATATATATATAATAAATGTAGGTTAACTTATTTGTTTTGCTTCTCTTCACTTTTGATTTGCAGGTCATTCTTGCATTAGAGAGAGTAGACAAAGTGGTTGGGTTGTTGATGGATGGGCTTAAGCAAATGAACCTTCACAACTGCATTAATATTATTCTTATTTCTGACCATGGTAAGTCTTGTTAAAACATATAGATTTTAGGATACTTAAAACATTTTTGAAATGTCTTTTGAACTATAGTTTTTAAAGAAAAGATAATTTTGCAGTAGTTTGGCAATATTAAAAAAACTTCTAAATAAATGTAGACTAGTTTAGGAGCAAATTTTGAATTTGAATTCACTACTGACTTAATTCTAACCCAGCTGGATTATTGATTACAGAAATTATCATCATAGTTTAATTGAAGCCATGTGCCAAACCAACAATGCTTGGTGCAAATATAAGTGCTAATGTGAGATACAGATGACCTATTTTAGTTATATATGAAGTACAGCTTCAGAGGATGTTGTCCATAGATTGAGCATCAGTAAGTTAGGAAGGAAATGAATGTTCTAGATTTTCTGACTAAGGCTAACCATGTGACATCCTGCCTGCCCCATGTATAAATGCTGGGTCATAAAAAGGCCATAATTCCCCACCCCTAATCTAGAGCCTGGGATGTTCATTGTTTATAAAGACCACTTGTTTAAGTGGGTTCTAAACAGGTAACTTTTGTTCAGTCATTGGGACTTTCATATAAAGAAGTTGGAAACAATATGGAAAGTAGAAATACTTTATATTCATTTATGTGAACAAACAAGTCTTAGAGTTAATTTCTTGCTAGGAATTATACCTGAGAGCTACTTTTTCTCAGTGCATAGTAAAATATGTCCATATTTATAAATGAGCATAAAACTTTATATTTTTCTGGCAAGGAATGGAGGAAGCTAACTGCCAAAAAACTGTCTACTTGGATGCATATTTGAGCAATGTTAAAGATCTGTTTGTGGTACCTGGTCCTGCAGCTCGCTTAAGACCCCAAAATTCTCCAGATGAGTATTTCTCTTGTATGTAACTACTAGACCAATTTGAATTACTTGCTTGTTTTGTATTGTTTGTTTTAGTGTGTAAATGTTGGTCTCATATGAAGCTGTAGGGTCAAATTAAATGTTTTTATTTGCTGGTTGAACTTTTCCTGATAACCTGACTCACAAAAGTGAGAGTGGCCAATTCTCTGTTGTTTTGGAGAACTTCAAAAATAATTTAGCTACATATATATTTTGGGTGGGGGGACAGTTTCTTTCTTTCAAAAGATAAACAACACTGGATTCCACCAGAGGTGGTATTCAGCATTCCAACCAGTTCTGAAGAACCGGTAGCGGAAATTTTGAGCAGTTCAGAGAACCGGCAAATACCGCCTCTGACTGGAGATTTTACAGAATCCTTCCCCTGCCACACCCACTAAGCCTCGCCTACAGAACCAGAAGTAAAATAAATTGAATCCCACCACTGGATTCCACCCTTTATTTGCACCTGAAAAAAAGTCATGATGTTTATCTTTTAAAATAACAATGGCAAAAATTTAAATACTCCTTTCTATCAGTATTCATATAGGGCATAGGATGCCATAGGATGTTTACAATTTTTGTCACATCCATTTCTGAAGAGTTTTGGGTGATCTTTAAGCCTATGGTGCTGTAAAAAAATTTCTGAGACACTAAAGGTGTTACGATGTAAATTTTTGAAAACTTTGACATAGACCTTCTGATAAAAACTAATACTGAACATCTCTTAAGATCACAAATCAAAGCAAATAGAAATATTGTAATTATGATTTGCCAATATAATAGGTATTGATAGCTGATCTTTGTCCTTAGCAAACCAAGAAGTTTAGAGGCAGAACTTAAATATTCAGTGTCAAATACCAGATTCCCACATTTCTTTACTACCAGTAGGCAATGCTTCATAGAGGTTGGGGATTTGCAATGAAGGATTAGTCTTCCAGAGCAGCGGTCACCAACCAGTGGGCCACGGCCCATGGGTGGTCCATGAGAAACGTTGGTGGGCTGCAGAGAAATGTCTCCCCAAAGCAGGGGGCTGGCAGCACAGGCAGGTTGAAACGGCGATGGAGATGGCTGGAAGGTGCAGGAGCGCCGTGCTATTTGCATTTGCGCAGCACTCCTGCACCTTCCAGTTTGCCTCATTATGCAACAATATGTGCAGGCAAACCAGTCTGGAAGAGGCCATCAGCATTAAAAAAAACTTAGGAAAAACATTGTGTCCTTTAGCTTCACATTATATTTAGCTTGCCTTGTTTTATTTTATTTTATTACATTGACCATTCAGAAATCTCATGTATGAATATTGAATATTAATTCAATATTAATATATATATATTAATTCAATATGGGGCACTTTAAGAAAGCTATTTTAGCATTATCTATACTGATGTGTTATATTGTGCTCTGATATATGTAAAGATTTATTTCTAACGGCTGCGGCAGAGAAAAATATTTTAATTAGCTGATAAACAAAATGAAATGTGATGTAGTGTTTCGGCTACCACTACTTAATTGGATGTTCTTTATTTTTCTTTTAACTTATAGGCAACTAATTATCTCATCTAACTCTTCTAGTTGATTATGAAGGCCTAGTCAGAAACCTTACAGTAAGTACTGACATCTTCTCCAAATCATGATTCTTATTTTATTTTATTGATTAGATTTACTATAGTTGACCAAGCTAGCAAACTACATTAGCTGCATTTCCCCCATCATTTATAGAATTAATCAATTCATTCAGATTCCCTCCTTTAGACGTATCAGCAAGATATGGGGATTGCATCCCCTTGGTATATTATTATATTGCTATTATTATATTCCTTCTTCTGAGATGGAAAATAAAAAAATAAACAAGAATCAGTATTTGGTATAAAAAGTAATTCTGGATAGAATTACAAAGTGTTTTTTTAAACACTTTGACTATGTTCCAACCCATCATTTTAAGTGATAATGTGATTTGGTTTGTCTTAGTGTGATTTTTAAATCTAAAAATTGTGATTGGTAAGCTATAATTTTGAATATTATTTTTGAATACAAAAATACCTGTGGATTCCACTATAGCTATAGCACAATAATCAAAGTAGTATTTGCAGAAATACCTTAAAATATTACATGGCTGAAATTTTGCAAGATCCCCAAATCCTGCAATTCTTTTCATTCTCATATGACATTTTGAATTAGAAGGTCCAATTTAATGAGATTTTGGAAAATACCAATATGTTTTCAATTTTCTTGCATGGCATTACAGAAAGTTTCAGAGAAAAATCACCGAAGAGTCCTGTCCTATTGCACAGGATGTTACAGTATTAGCAGTACCTGAAGAGCTCAGATCATAATAACTTGTGCTTCAAATCAAGTTAAAACAAGCTATGAACTTTGTCTTTTACGCTTCATTTGACTTAAAATGTTTTCCCATAAGAGTACAGGCCCAGATGATGTAACCTTAAACAGAGAGAGAGGGAAATGCATTTATAAAAAGCTGCCAAAAAATTGAAGTATGCTTCTTTATATTTTATTTTTATTTTTTCCTTAGTTTTTCATGACGCTTCCTAATTTTCTTTTCCTTTTTAATATTTGTATTGTTTTTATCTTGTTAAAATTATATTTTCAAAAAGGTACAGACCTAGCATGTTTATTTTAGGCAAGATGTACAAGCAGATTTCGGATGCTTAATATGGAAGGAGAAATTGGTTATTTATTATGGCTATCATTTTTTATTTGAATAAATGTTTGCTTATAGCTAATTGTGCTTTAACAATGTCATTTATGTATTACCTGCTCCTTGTGGGCCATCTGTTGGAAGAAAAGAAAGTATAATCTTAATAAACATATGTAAATTTATCTCTAATCAAAGAGAGGAATGTCATTGCTGATTTCTCTACCTGTTAAATCTCCATACGTGGCTGAGTACTATCCAAAGCAGATTTGTGAAGGTGGATTTTAACAAGGTGGAGAAAAAAGAGCAAGATATTTCTCATTGTGTTGGATATGACCATCTACTGTGATTTCTACATTACAGTGTTTGGTCCCAGAGCAGCATTTCAAGGCGTACCTGAAGCAGATGCTTCCCAAGCGATTTCACTATGCCAATAATAACCGGATTGAATCTGTACATTTTTATATGGACCAGCAGTGGCAGCTTGCCCGGTAAGCTCTTGGTTTTTGTTTTCATTTCCATTTATTTCGCTTAAGTGGGAGTAAATTGTTTCTGTTGCTGCCTTATCTTTCACTTCTAGCTTGCATTTCATTCCATAAGAGGTATATATTACCATGCTAATGTTATACCAGGGGCTCGTATGGTCTCACACTTCTACCTTGATCAAGCATTACAGACTGGTTTCTACTCATTAAGAATTGCAGCTTTTGGAACAGTTGTCCTCATCTTAGTCATCTTATGGGAATTGGGTTTTTCTTCAGCTTGTTATCTGTGAACAACAGAGACCACAATGAAGAAGAACTAGGTATTTATCTTAAGTGAAGTTATTTGATCATCTGTGATTTCAGACAATCTTCTGTCCTACCTTGTTTGACTTCAGGTGTCTTTATTTGCAGTGTTGGTCTTAGGAACTGAAGAGATGTTGCAAGAGTTCTACTAGTAGCAAGGAAGGTATATATGTAGGGTGGGACAGAGCAGCTGCCAGACAATTATGTAAGCTCCAAAATCTTCCAACTAGGAACTACTGTATGTATGGTTTAATAAATAATCACTCAGAGAAGTACACAGGCCAATAACTAGTTCTTGAAGGAGTTTGGCATGAATCTCCCTAAGGGTAGAAAACTATCAAACAGACCTAAGAAAGAGCATTCTATAATAAGAGCAACCAAAGAAGAGAATGGGCTTACATTGTGTCAAGAAGACTCAATGTGGAAAAGAAAAGCCAAGAAGAGATTGTATTTTAATTGATCCTGTCAGGCTTATTTGTTATGGAGAAATCCCTATGTTTTTCAGGATACAGTCTGAGCTCAAATATTGCACTGGTGGATTTCATGGATCAGACAATGTATTTGCAAACATGCAGGTAAAGACCAAGATTCCAAACTTTTTAACAAACCTGGGCTGTTTTGGGCTTCTTTAACCAGGGATTCTACTGTCAGATTTCCATATTTTTCTCTCAGGCCAAACCTACTTTTATTTCTTTCAACTTCATATGGGATCGTAATTTAGCAAGAGACCACATACTCTCTTTGTTCTTCTTTCCTCCAACTCAGGGCTTCTCAAACTTGGCAACTTTAAGACTTATGGACTTCAACTCCCAGAATTCTCCAGCTGGAGAATTCTGGAAGTTAAAGTCCACAAATCTTAAAGTTGCCAAGTTTGGAGACCTCTGTTCCAACCTTTCAAGGCATTTTCCTCCCTCAAGAAAGAAAATTAAGTCCCCTTTCAATAGATCTTTTATTGGGAGCTGCCTATGAACTTACAGTAACTTTATACTTTAGAAAACATCAGGTAAAATGATAATATTGATGTTGAGTTGAAATGGGTCTTATAGTCCATCCAATACAACCCCTTGCTCTGTGGAGAAATTGACTAAACTATGCCCGACAGGTGGCCATTCTGCCAGTGTTTAAAACCTTCATTCTTACTATCAGAAAATCCTTTGTAATATTTGCTGAGGTATAAAAAGTGAATTAGGGTCTTCAGGCCCTTGTATAAATAATAGGGAATATTATAGAGAGCCAGTTTGGTTCAGTTTAGCAATTAAGGTATCAGGCTAGGAAGTGGGAGATTGTGAGTTCTAGTCTGACATTAGCCTGAAAGCTGGGTGACTTTGGGCCAGTCAAGTTCTCTGAGCCCAGCCCACCTCACAATGTTGTTGTTGTGGGGAAAATAGGAGGAAAAAGTTGTGTTGGATGTGTAAAAATAACAAAGGCAAGATACAAGTAAATGAATAAAAAAATTTAGCCTTCTTTGAGTCCAGTACTTATTGCTTGACAATTTAGAAGCCATCAAAGGTATAAGTTCAGATTTAGAGTCAGGAAGGGCTCAAAACTTACATTATTTTTAACTGCTTCGTTATTTTATATCTGTTGATTTTAACGTTTTTATGCTATAAGATGCCCCGAGTTGTTTGACATGAGATGAATGGCAAATAAATTTCATAATAAAAAAATACATTTTACTAATTTTGGTGTGGAAATCTCAAGACCTTTAGCTTACTTTAATAAAATGAAAAGAGGGCTGCAATATTTAATTTCTCTTAAATTGCAAGACCTGCTCCTTTTGTAAGCTGCCAATGAGATATTGTGGGATGAAAGTAATTCAGTAGCTGATACCAAATTTGCAAGTTTCCATAATGTTTAAGTTAGAAATAGTCACTGTGCTGCTGAATGAATCAGCTTGTACCCAGATGGTAAGCCTCTTCATTTTGCATTTGATGCTATATTTTGAGCAGCTGTGATGAAATGTAAAAATATATTGTTGGTTTTTTGGGGGGTGGGGGTGGGGTGGGGGAAGTAGCTAAATAGCTTTGCTGGATGAACTTTGCTGCTTTATATTACTGAAAGAGAAAACATGCAAATTTTTGCAGTAGAATATTCACAGTAGTTGGAAAAAAATCCCAGATGTTTTTAGGAGAAAATAAGAAAAAAAAATTCCAAAAGAGTTGATGAACTTCATTCCTTAGAATGAAACTGCTTGCAGCTCACTGTAATTGGCTCAGCGCAGATGTATTCTAAATACTGACAGAAAATGGAAGCATTTAACCTACAATTCCACTAACATTTGCACAGAAATATGTATGATTTGGTATATATTCTAATTGTTCAAAGAAATAAAAGTAGCCCTAGTAGACCATTATGGAAATCTATTGTGGGAATCTGCTGTCAAACTTTATCAAACTATATCAAACTTTGCTTTTATCTGGATTTTCTATTTACATAAATCTATTAAGAAGGGAGACAGCTGTCTTTTAAAGATAGATTTTATCATTCTTTTCTTCTGAAAGCAAATTTTTAATAAACTGCTTTGGGGAATTCAGCAATTTTCCAGCTAAAGACTAACTGGATATTCCAATTTCAGCCAGAGTCACATGGTTGAGTTAAGTGGCTATATAAATTGAATAAATGAAGTAAATAAATCTGTTGTTTTTATTGTAGGCACTTTTTATTGGATTTGGACCTGGATTCAAGTTTCAAACAGAAGTTGATCCCTTTGAAAATATTGAAATCTACAATTTAATGTGTGGTATGATAAATTGGCTTGCTCCCCCTTTACCTACTGGTAGTCTTCGACTTATGACCAGAATTGAGTGTAAAATGTATGTTGCTAAGTGAGAAATTTATTAAGTGAGTTTTACCCATTTTACGACCTTTCTTGCCACAGTTACTAAGTGAATCACTGCATTTGTTAAGTTAGTAATATGGTTGTTAAGTGAACCTGGTTTGCCCATTGACTTTGCTTGTCAGAAAGTTGCAAAAGGGGATTACATGACCCTGGGACACTGCCACCATCATAAATGTGAATCCGTTGTCAAGCATCTGACAACAGGGATGCTGAAATGGTCCTATGTGTGAAAAATGGTCATAAGTCACTTTTTTCAGTGTTGTTGTAATTTCGAACAGTCACTAAACAAACTGTTGTAATTCAAGGACTACCTGTGCTTATTTTGGTTATGTTTATCATCCTGAAAAACCGAAAGATCGTTTCAGTGCCAGTGTCAGTTTCCATTAATGCTAGAAGTAGAATTTGGTCCCTATCTAACTTTCTTCCTTTTCCTTTAAAAACTTCTCTTTTGATTCTGTAAAACTACCCATCTCTAGTTTTGATCTATGTGTTGAACTCTTCCTGTTTATTTTTATATTATGTTTTAATAACATATATTTGTACTTAAGGTTTTTTTAAAAATAGCATGCTTTATTTATACTTATAGTTTTATGGAATAGCTGGCATGACCTGCTATTACATTTAGCACATAGATAAGTAGTCACCGTCTATGTCCGTAGCATGTTTATTGTAAGATTTTTGTTTAAACTGTGATGTAAAGCATACCTTCAACACGGTTTTCTCAACCATTTTAGATCTTCTTGATTTAACGCCAGCCCCTAACAATGGAACTCATGGAAGCCTCAACCACCTTCTGAAGAGAGCCAGTTATATTCCCAAGCATCCCAAAGAAGAAAGCAGCCCTTCTCCATGCCCTTCGGTGGGGCAGAGGACCTCCACTGACGGCCATAGCTGCTCGTGTAAATCTTTGGTAAGGACTTAGATAAACAACAATTGATCTTCAGGGATAGCAATTAGAATTTTTGATGATATTTAATTAAAAATGTTTCCCATTTTCAAGGCGGTATATAAGGACAAATTTGGATACAATTCATTTAAGATTCTGTCTGTCTCTCTCTCTCATCTGTCTATCTCAATCGTTATCTCAATCATTATGTATCTATCTATCATCTGTCATCTATCTATCTATCATCTATCAATCATCTATATAATCTTATTTTTACAAATAACTCGAGATGGCCCCACAAAAACAAAAAACTTGTAAGGTGGATTGGGCTGAGAGAGAGTGACTGACGCAAGAATACCGAACTGGCTTTCATGGCTATGGCAGGACTAGAACTCATACTCTCCCGTGTGTGTGTGTGTGTGTTTTCATCTCATATCTATATCTCTACCTTCCATATCATTTATATGCCTTCCATCTCACTATCCAAAGCAACTCAGTATCACCATTGTGTCAATTTATCAATCATTTTGTAATTTGCCATAGATCTTTTTTTGATATAATTTTTTTATTTGTTTCTTCTGTCTGATGCTGCATTAAAAATGACTTCATCTTTTGCTTTCCTTTACATATAGGGTTTCCCACTGATTCAACCACAGGTAGATCTTACTACTTCGGAAAGTAAGTAGTATAACTGCTTTTGGAAATGGATAACTTAGGCAGAAAACTGCTTTGACTGGGAAGTTACTATATAATAGCAGACCTAGTTTGCCTTTTTACCTTCTGTAGTAAAGAAGATAGAAAAATACAACTTGCCATTTGGGAGGCCCCATGTACTTCAAAAGAAGCAGAAATTTTGCCTTCTTCATAACCATCGTTACGTAAGTGGATTTAGCCAGACCATCAAGATGCCTTTGTGGAGTAGCTATTCTGTTAACAAGCATGTAAGTATGTGGGTAATTCCGTTTTCATTTGAAGAAAAAAAGACATAAAGCATGAGTAGCAGGAAAAAAACAATGTGGCAAGCCAGATGTGGGTTTCATTTAAGTGGGGAACAAAGACTATGGTGATAAATCATTTTTAAATAGTGCATGTTTTCAGCAATGGTTTAAATAAAATACAAAAAATATATTTTTCTGATTTTTTTCTTTTTTTTTCTCTTTACTATGGCCACATATTTCCATGTATTTCTGCAGTGAAAATACAAGATAAGCATTCAGCATATTCTTTTCTCTGAGTCATATAACCAGAAACTAAAACCCAGCTGCTTCTTCACAGATGTACTGTGGAATTTTTTTGTTCTGAATTTGCATCATTCTCCAGCCAAGTCAGGACCATTATTTATCTTGAGCTGTCCTTTGCTAGTTTTCTTAACAAGAAATTTGTAATTTGGTTTATTCATTTTATTTTTATTTATTTGATTTGTCCATCGTTTACAAAATACACGTATAAGAATAAACATAGCTTTGAATACATGAGATAGATACTTATAAGAAAAATAAAAAGAAACAATAGGACAGGGACGGTAGCATGATTGGTGCGCTTATGAGGCTTCTTAGGAAGGGGGTGAGGTCAATAGTAGACAGTCTATGGTTAAAGTTTTTGGGGTTTGGGGAAGAAACCACAGAGTCAGGTAGAGTATTCCAAACATTGACCACTCTGTTGCTGAAGTCGTATTTTCTGCAGTCAAGTTTGGTGCGGTTTACCTTGAGTTTGTGTCTGTTGTCTGCTCTGTTGTTATGATTGAAGCTGAAGTATTCATTTGCAGGTAGGACATTGCAATGTATGATTTTATATACAGTACTATATTTAGGATATATACACAGGATTTTGGGGAAATTTATTACGTTTTGGGAAAGCTATTACGTTGCTAGGCAGATGGATTGATCCATTACTTTTTAAATATAATTTCTCAGTGTATGAATGAATGCATGCATGCAGTGCAGGGATACTTGAATAACAATACTTGAGTAATGTATATTTCCAATGTTCAGTAATTGGAAGTATGTGTGACTGCACAGGCAGCACATCTCAGGAACCCTTTAAAGAAGCTGCATCTTTTCCTGGTTAGGAAAAAGCTGGATAATTCTGGCAAAATACATGCTTAGTTAAGATGTCCATTTTCTCCTTTGCATTCAGATAATTACACAGCCTATACCAATGTACACACACACAATGAATCTCTGAGTATATTAGAAATAGAATTTGTTAAAGACCATGCAGTTGGCATGTCTCATTGCATCCTAAAATCATAAATATTGCTACCCAATCTTTTGCTAAGTAAAGGCCTATGCGCACAGCAATTTGAACATAGGGCTACATCAGTCTATTCTTGATTTTGGAAGATATAAAGGATTTATAAAATGATAAATCCTGTGAATAGAGTGGTCTTTAGAAATCCTCTTTTTAAGCATCAAAACTTAGACTGAGGTACATTCTGTATAGACTTAACAGAGCTGAAACAAAACACTCTTTCATAATATAGCTGGTTTATTGTATCTTATGAAAAAGAACAGGGAGATATTTTGTCTTCTTTATATACAATACATATACATAACCACTAGTACTCTTGTTTTATTTTGTTAATTAGGACAGCTGGAACACCTCTGGAAGTGCCACCAGAAGCTGCTTCTACACGGATCATCGTATTTCTTTAAATAGCAGTCAGATTTGCTCATTTTATGAAAAGCACCCTCAGCTTAACTATGGATTTCTTTTTCCTCCAAGTAATTCCATTTCCTCTCTTATTTCTTCTTCTGAATATTGTTTAGCTAGTTAATTTAGTTTATAGATTTGCTGGGTTCCCATTAAAGTAATAACCAGGTACAATCCTAGTTAGTTTATTTGAGATGAGCCATGGCAGAGATTAATTAATAGCCAAAATAAAACTTCTTGTTTCTGTTTCTTAAAATGCTCTTTTATATGTAAGGATTAAATTTTGGATGTAAGCCATAGCCAATTTAGAAAATCTGTAATTGATATTTATACAAAATATTATTAAATATGAAAAAAGTGTTGTAGAATTATGATTGGCAGATAGAAGGTACAAAACAACCTTTATCTTTTAAATTCAAACTACAAAAGAACCAGCATTTTAAATAAATAAATATACAGCTGTGAGTGGTACATCAATATTAAAATGCTTAATTTCTCACAGAATGAGCTTTGATACAATACTGTATATTGCAGTGAAGGCTAACCTTTTCCTGTGTGCCAAAGGTGCGCTCATGTACCTGCACCCTTGATGCAATGAGTGTGCGACTCTCCTGCCCCCCCGTGCATGCACACACGACCCTCCCACACCGCATGCTTCTGCACATGTGCACGCGTTCCCACACATGCGTCTCTCTCCGCGCATGCATGGCAGATACCTGACAATCAGCTGGCGGGCAGGGGGTGCGCACATGCGCAGTGGGGCTCTTCAGGCGACCTCTCACATGCCACCAGAAGTGGCTCTGTATGCTACTTCCGGCACGCATGCCATAGGTCCACCATCATGGGTATATTGTGTAACAGTGGCTAAATGAAGTTGGAAACCACTAATTCAGAAAGGCTTAGTATGCAAAAAATAATTGGAAGTGTTCCATATTTGCTTCTGGAAATCCAGCCATCTTAATATATACATTTATTTTAATATTTAAATTTTGATTTTTTTTTTTTTGTATTTTACAAGTAAATTATGAATTGGATGTTTCCTTATCATAAACACAATCCCCAAATTAGGTGGCATCCTCTTGTCTGAAGCTGATGTTGATTTTTAAATAGGAATTGCCTTTTGTTCCTGTCTGAGTTCATTGTGCTTGTCAACATTCCTGGGAAATTTTGGAATGGTCTCTTTGGTGAACACAGTGCTTCCCAAAATTTGATATCCCTTAACTATGTTGGGACTACTACAAGATTTATATTGTCCAGTCAGCAGGCCAATAGCCATGTTAGTTGGTCATTCTGGGAGATGTAGCTCACCCTTGGAAATACCTTTGTACTGGTGTGCTGACTTAAGAATATTTAGTAACAATATACAATATCTTAAGGCACCCATTGTTGTTTAGGTATTGGGTGGCCTATACATTAAAATAAATATAGCACATAAATAAACCAATAAGCAAACACATCTGTCTGAGTCTTGAACATATTTGGACTTAAATGTTTGGTACCATGTATTTATTTCAAAAGCTAGAAAGGTTTGTAAGTCATTTGATATGTTGATATATACCAGTTAAATACTTGCTTATATATTTTTATGTTTCTAGATTTGATTAAAGAAGATAAAAAAAATTATTATGAAGGACTTCTCTCAAGCAACATAGCACCAATGTATTCTGCTTTTCAAGGTAAAGGCTAATTATTATGGGCTTTTGCTTCTTTTTATGGGAAAAATAAAAGCTAATAAAATATAATTATCTAAAGTTATACTCTTGTGATTGTGTCTGCAATAATATACATGTAGTAATGTTCAATGAATGATGGTGGTGTTCTACATTGTATATAATTCTTCAGATTCATAACAATTTCCTGAATGCCTACTTTCTTGGTTCTGTATGTCTGCAGTCTACTTCAAATGATCATACCATGGTTTAACGTCTCAAAACAGAAATGAATCTTCTGTTCCTTTATATAGCTTCTTTGGACATGCAAGCAAGACACTTCTAAAATTGGAAGGCTAAAATAATCTCTCTATTTATTTGGGAGTAAACTCATTGAGCTCAAAAGGACTTGTAAATAGATCTATCAAGAATTGTTTTCACTTCTCTAATCCAGATATGAATAATCCTATGGCCATAGATTGAACACTATGCTTCTTTGATTATCTAGGCTCCAAGGATGATACTCAAAATAGCCAAGATAGTCTTTATGTAAAACCATGATGGAAAGTGTTTATAGTGAAAGAAATATTTTCTACTGAATATCTAATTCTAAAGATTAGGAGAATTTCTGGATTGTAGATCACCTCTGCAAAGAGTGTCAGTCCATTCAAGAATTATAAAAAAAGATGGTCAAAGCAAATGTCATTGTTTGATTTATATTGGACGTCCCGACAATGCGCATCAAACTTAAATTTATTCATAGATATCTCTTGGTCTTGGAAGCTCATATCCCAAGCTCCAAACCTCCAGTATGCCAAGTTCAAAATATTGGGGAGGACTGTGTAGTTTCAACATACTTGAAAATAGTTATGAAATTCACACTGTTTTGATAAATTAGTAAAATAAAGGCAGCCCATGGTCACAGAACAAAAAACTAGTGTCACTGAGGGGCTTGGTTCTCGTCAGATCATGACGTTTTCTTAGTGATATTCTCCCTTGTTCTTTCAGTGATTTGGAAATATTTTAATACTGTCCTACTGCCATCCTATGCTGCAGCCAGGAATGGTGTAAATGTGATCACAGGTCCTATATTTGATTATGACTATGACGGCATATATGATACACCAGAGGAAATAAAAAGGTAGGCAGATATCTGTTTTAGCTTTTTTGTGTTTGAGAGACTATGTATTGAAATAACCGCTTTAATTTATGGGAACAAATCTCCTTTAAAATGTATTTTTCTGACTTAACAGAATGTATGTCCTGATGACATAAGAGAATTAACAATTTATACTGAGTCTATCAATCCTTCTATGGCTTCTTCCATATGCTAAAATCCACTGTATTGGATTTTAACATGTGTTAAACTATGGCTTTTTTTTTTTTTAAAAAAGAAAATTACATTCAAATAAGTATTTTAATACATATTTTATTGCAAAGAGTATGAAAGGTTTTTTGATATGGTATTTAAAAGCCGGTGGGTGAAACCATTTCACTGTTCACAATAATCAAAGAGTATTGATTCAAGGTGGTATCAAGGAATATACATTAACATTCTAACAGTGTTGTGGGCAGCCCTTATCAGAGGCATCTGTGGGGAAAGAGGGGAAGGATATCAAAGGAAAAACAAATAATGAAATCAGTGTCTTGTCATCCCTTTTGCATGCACATCATGACATCCACGCATAACCATGAATTCAGTAGAGCTTGTGTTGCAACGGTGCAATGCTGCTTCTATCATTTGGATGAATGCCTTAAATCATGTGGAGGTATCTTATTCATTGCTGTATTAAAAGTATACTCCACTTTTCAGTAAAGAATGTCCATCACCATTTTAGTAGTAATTATAAGATTTAAAAAAAGAGAAATACATTTCAAGTACATTTTGAAAACATAATTTGAGCATCGTTAAAATGATATTTGCAATTTGGAACAGGAAATAGAGAAGCTCATGATTTATGTTTCTATCACCTCTAATTTCAATAGTGTGATTTGAGAAAATAAATCCACTTGGAGATTGTGAAACCCAGACTGATTGAAAGGGGAAAAAAATTCTCATACCAATAGCCTGGCCTCATTACATATAGTTTTAAAGGTTTATAATCAGTTTTTTAAGTGTACCTGGAAATAATTCCACTCATAGCTTGTGGAATTGGTTTAGCAAGGGAAATCTGCTCCCTCTAAGAGGCTGCATTACTTCAAGTGTAAATTAGCTTACGCTTGATATATCCTGATGGGTTATATTAGGGGTTTCAAGCTTGTGGCCCATGGGCTAGACGTATCACGTGGTAGCCATGCCTATCCGTTTTAGCAAAAGGGGAAAAAAAAAATCACGATACGTCACGTGACAAAAACGTGACACTGCAAGTGTGATGCCCCTGGCTTATATCTACTGGAATAGTAGATCACTTAAAGCTACAGTTTTGGTTTAACCAAAAAGTTGTATATTTTTTTGGTGTGTGGAGTATGCTCAGTACAGCTAACAAGAAAATGTTGCTTTTTTTTTCTTTTCTTTTTTAAAATTAAATTTCAGGCACTCCACTAATTTAGCGGTCCTGATTCCTACTCATTACTTCATTACCTTGACAAGTTGTAAAAATGCTTCCCAGACACCTTTGCAATGTGAAGGATCCCTTGATGTGATATCTTACATTATACCTCATAGAGAAGAGAACAGTGAAAGTTGCACAGTGAGTACAACATTTTAATATATGAAAGATAAAAATGCACAAAAAGGGCTGGGTTTTTTTTTTTTTTTGAAGCGCAAGTTTCTAGTTTTCATAATGAGTGTGGACAGAGACTTGAACATGTGAGAAATATATGGGAAAAGTTTTGAAATAGGAAAGATGTTTAGCTTTTAAAGTAAAAGGCCTCATTTCTAACCCTGGCATAAACTTTAACGCAACATTAACACAGTCCTAATTATGGCTGATCTGAGTATGTCACAGGAGTCTTATAAATAATAGTGAAATTACCACCAAAATTACTTTTTGCCCTTAGATAATCATTGTTTTTTTCCCCGAATGGATCTCATATAGAGATGTTGGTCATGATTTTTCTGAAGTTTAATATTCAGGTTGCTAGTAGTAATCATGGAAATAAGGGTAAAGTAAATACATATCAAATGTGAAATTGATAATTGGGGTGGATAATTAATACTCTAGGACAAATAAAAAATATTCAAAATCTTGGATCTTGGAGAGATCTTGGGTAGAAAAGTGAGTTGAAAATAATAAAATTAAAGGGAAAAGAAACACAGGAGAAAAATAATTCAAATCCTGGTCTACAATGCAGATTTTTTTTTGGGGGGGCGGGGTGTTCTCTTCGAGTCCATCTTGATTTCTGGAAACTACAAGGACAAGTTCTGTTGGCAGGTTGTTAGGAAGTGGTTTGCCTGCTTCCTAGGACTGAAAGACCCCAAGACCCCCAGCTGGTTTTCTCTCCAAGGTGGGACGAGAACTCACATCTCCCAGTTACAAGACTAGTGCCTAAATCACTACACCAAAGTGACTCACTTAATTGATTTTATTATTCAGTAATTAAATAGGTGTACATAGGAGGTCCTCGCTTTACCACAGTTCATTCGGTGACCATTACAATGCCACTGAAAGAAATGATTTATGACCGTTTCCCCCACTTACGCTGTTGTAGCATTCCCATGTCCACACAATCAAAATTCAGTTGCTTGGCAACCAGTTCATACAGGTGTCAGGATTCCGGCAGTTACCCCCATGAGTCTCAAGCCAAACTTCCAAAACTTAAAAAGGATTTATTGGGAGTTAACATGCCGGCACTGCTTAGGTGTAGCCGACTCTGGGACAAATAATCCACTGTCACCCTTGACCCTGGTTTTCCTTCCACCCCTGGATGTATCTTAATTCATATTCTCCAGTGGGACTCATCCATAGCCAAGAATAATCAATCATGCTCTCCAATTAGAATTTTACGCGGCAGAAACTTAGTTACCTAGTTACTATCTTTGAAAACATTTGTGGAATGTAGTTTCAGTTTAATGACAGGTAACATATAAAAGATAATCAGAGTTGGAAGGGACCTTATAGGTCATCTAGTCCAACCCCCCCACCCAAGAGGGAGACCCAACACCATTTCTGACAAATGGCAGTCCAATCAGTTTTGCAAGCTGCTGCACTGCTCCCTTTCCCTTTCTGTTGGCAACTCGAAAAAGACCATAGAAATATTTTATGAGTTGAAAACAGGTAGACCTCGACTTATAACAATTCATTTAGTGATGGTTCAAAGTTACAATGGCACTGAAAAAAGTGACTTATGGTCATTTTTCACACTTACAACCATTGCAGCATCCCCATGGTCACGTGATCATGACGGTTGCAGCGTCCTGGAGTCATGGGATTCACTTTTGGAGATCTTCAGACAAGCCAAGTCAATGGGGAATCCAGATTTGCTTAACAACCATGTTACTAACTGAACAAATGCAATGATTCACTTAACTACCGTGGCAAGGAAAGTTGTAAAATGGGGCAAACTCACTTCACGAAGATTTCACAAATAGCAACACCAATTTTGGGCTCAACTGGGTCCGTACCTTGAGGACTACCTGCGTTCATGATGGATGTAGACAGGGTCCTGTGCAGTGGTGGGATTCATTTTTTTTTTACTACCGGTTCTGTGGGTGTGGCTTGGTGGGCGTGGCAGGGGAAGGATACTGTAAAATCTCCAGTCAGAAGTGGTATTTGCCGGTTCTCTGAACTACTCAAAATTTCCACTACCAGTTTTCCAGAACTGGTCAGAACCTGCTGAATACCAACTCTAGTCTTGTGGCCTATGATGACCTTTTGCAACCTTCAGACAAGCAAAGTCAATGGGGAATCCATATTCACTTAACAACCACGTTACTAGCTTAGTAACTGCAGATATTCAGTTAACAATCGGTGGCAAGAAATGTCATAAAATGGGGCAAAACCCACTTACAGGTGAAACTCGAAAAACTAGAATATTGTGCAAAAGTTCCTTTATTTCAGTAATGCAACTTAAAAGGTGAAACTAATATATGAGGTAGACTCATTACATGCAAAGCAAGGTACTTCAAGCCGTGATTTGTCATAATTGAGATGATTATGGCTTACAGCTCATGAAAACCCCAAATCCACAATCTCAGAAAATTAGAATATTGTGAAAAGGTTCAATATTCTAGGCTCAAAGTGTCCCACTCTAATCAGCTAATTAAGCCGAAACTCCTGCAAAGGCTTCCTGAGCCTTTAAATGGTCTCTCAGTCAGGTTCAGTAGGAATCACAATCATGGGAAAGACTGCTGACCTGACAGTTGTGCAGAAAACCATCATTGACACCCTCCATAAGGAGGGAAAGCCTCAAAAGGTAATTGCAAAAGAAGCTGGATGTTCCCAAAGTGCTGTATCAAAGCACATTAATAGAAAGTTATGTGGAAGGGAAAAGTATGGAAGAAAAAGGTGCACAAGCAGCAGGGATGACTGCAGCCTGGAGAGAATTGTCAGGAAAAGGCCATTCAACAGTGCTGGGGACTTTCACAAGGCGTGGACTGAGGCTGGAGTCAGTGCATCAAGAGCCACCACACAGAGACGGATCCTGGACATGGGCTTCAAATGTCGTATACTTCTTGTCAAGCCGCTCCTGAACAGCAAACATCAGAAGCATCTTACCTGGGCTAAAAAAAACCAGACCTATCCTCTTTTCTGATGAGGGCAACTTTTGCATCTCATTTGCAAACCAAGGACCCAGAGTCTGGAGGAAGAATGGAGAGGCACACACAGCAAAATGCTTGAAGTCCAGTGAGTGTTGATTTGGGGAGCCATGTCATCTGCTGGTGTTGGTCCATTGTGCTTCATTAAGTCCAGGGTCAACGCAGCCGTCTACCAGGAGATTTTGGAGCACTTCATGCTTCCTTCCACAGATGAGCTTTATGGGGGTGCTGACTTCATTTTCCGGTAGGACTTGGCACCTGCCCACACTGCCAAAAGCACCAAAACCTGGTTCAATGACCGTGGGATTATTGTGCTTGATTGGCCAGCAAATTCGCCTGACCTGAACCCCATAGAGAATCTATGGGACATTGCTAAGAGAAAGATGAGAGACATGAGACCGAACAATGCAGAAGAGCTGGAGGCCGCTATTGAAGTATCCTGGTCTTCCATAACACCTCAGCTGTGCCATAGGCTGATAGCTTCCATGCCACGCCACATTGAGGCAGTAATTGCTGCAAAAGGGGCCCAAACCAAGTACTGAGTACATATGCATGCTTATACTTTTCAGAGATCCGATGTTGTTTTATGTACAAACCTTGTTTTATTGATTGCACGTAATCTAATTTTCTGAGATTGTGGATTTGGGGTTTTCATGAGCTGTAAGCCATAATCATCTCAATTATGACAAATCACAGCTTGAACTATCTTCCTTTGCATGTAATGAGTCTATCTCATATATTAGTTTCACCTTTTAAGTTGCATTACTGAAATAAATGAACTTTTGCATGATATTCTAATTGTTCGAGTTTCAACTGTAATTTAAACTGTCTTGCATAGCAACAGAAATTTTGGGCTCAGTTGTGATCGTAAGTTGAGGACTACCTGTACTGCCCAAGGAGCTGCTGATCCAGCTCTACAGAGGTATTATTGTGTCTGTCATCTGCACCTCTAAAACTGTCTGGTTTGGTTCTGCAACCCAACAGGACAGACACAGACTTCAGAAGATAAGTAGGACTGCAGAAAAAACAATTAACACACACCTGCCTTCCATCGAGGACCTGTATACTGCATGAGTCAAAAAGAGGGCTGTGAAAATATTTACAGACCCCTCACATCCAGGACATAAATTGTGTCAACTCCTACCTTCAAAACGATGCTATAGAACACTGCACATCAGAACAACTAGACACAAGGACAGTTTTTTTCCCGTCCATCACTCTGCTAAACAAATAATTACCTTAACACTGTCCAACTATTTACAAAGTACCTTATGATTCTTGACTCTTGACGAACGTATCTTTTATGTACACTGAGAGCATTTGCACCAAGACAAATTCCTTGTGTGTCCAATCACACTTGGCCAATAAAGAATTCTATTTGAAAAAAGATATTGGAATTATGATTTTTTTAATAAATGGAATAAGAATCAACAATGCGACAGATGAGACTAAAAGAACCGGGTATGTTTATTCCTGGGAAGAAAGACTAGATGGTGGTACCTGATGGTACTAGATAACATCGCATATAGTAACAAGTTTAAAGCATCTAAGGTCATGTCATAGAGTGCAATACACAGAATAATGGCTTTAAGGAAATAATTTCTAGCTGATCATCAGGAACTGTTTCCAAATAACATTAAGTATTTAACAGCGGAAGCAATTGCCAGGAAAAATGGCAAGCTCCCTTCCACTGACTGTTTTCAAACAATAGCAGGATAGCCATCTGTCCTGCTGCTTTAATTTGGGCTCCTACATTGAGCAGGGATTGGATCAATGAATTAAATTGGCCTCTTTCAACATTATAATTCCGTGACTGTTCAGTTCACGCTGTTAAGGGAAAGAAGGCTAAATTGCATGCTGTATTAGGACTGTATAGTTATAAAAAGTAGTCATATTACTACAGGGAGAAGGTAAATCCTTTGATCGAGGCTGATGCTCCTTTGTGTGCATTTGAGCATACATGAGAGTTGGAATATGACATGAATAATGATCAATAAGGTGAGTTTAATTCATTAGGAAATACATTATAGGAATAGGCAAATTCTAGTATCCAGCTAATTATGTTCTAGAAACAAGAGAGTCAAAAGTCATATTCTCTTTGCATAAGTTCCTGGGAATATAGGCAAGTGGACATGTCCTGAATCATTTATCTATTTTTTTTAAAAAAAGAGACAGAAGGATAGACAAAGAAATGATACCGAACAGGCTCTTAATTCTCTAGCTAAGCTCTACTGCCCCCTTATGGTCAATAGTTCATGAGCTGTTGAAAATAAGTACTATTAGATTCACCTTTCCATTGAATGTTTAAATATCTTAGAATGTCTGCAACATGAACTAGAATTACCGTCTCTGTCCTATTGTTGCTTTTATTTTTCTTACATGTATCCATGCATTCATAACTATGGTTTTTCTTATACCTATTGTCTTGTAAGCAATTGACAAACCAAATAAAATAAAAATAAAATAAAATCCTTGTTTCTTTTTTCCGATAGGTTGGCAAGCCCGAATCCTTATGGGTTGAAGAGAGAATGAGATTTCATGTTGCACGAGTTAGAGATGTGGAACTTCTTACAGGACTTAGTTTTTATCATGAACAAAAGCAGCCCGTGACTGATATTTTACAGCTGAAAACATATTTGCCAAGTTTTGACAAAGCCAGAATCTAATTTTGTTGCATTTCTGTACCAAAAAGAAAGAGGAACAAGATCACAGCTTCGTAAACATGCTGGAATATTTTCAGAAGATACTGGAGCAAAATGGGAACAAGAAACAAACTGTGCCACATTTTGTATCTCAGGGACATTTAATGGACTGCCTATATCAGAGACAAATAGCTTTCAGCCTTATTATTCTCTTCAATGTGATAGAAATGTCTATACTGTTGTAAAAGCCTGTCTGTAACATCAACACAACAGATCAAATGGGGTAAAAACCAACAGTTCTACAATGATTTCAACAGTATAAAAAGTGTTCTCAAGTTACTTTATTCTGCCTGAGTTGTTGTTTTTGTTTTACACAGAGGCAGGAGCAAATTAACTACAAGTGAACCCAACTGGCATATATATTTCAAAAGTTATAAGTAATATACGAAGTTTTTTTTAATTGTCATTGTCTGAACTTTTTTTCACTCTGTTTAATAAATAGAATATAATTTAATGGATATTCTTATTTTTGGGGGGGAATATCATACATATCATTTCAGAAGTTCTTTTAAGATTAATGGGATTTACTTTCAGTGGCATGGTTATAGGATTACAGCTCTCATATATTGTGGACCACATGTTCCTGAAAACATAAAAGATAGTTGTATTGTGTTGGTGCAATACTTACATGTTCATGTTATGTTTTTGATACTGCCACCTTGTTCCCAGATACTGTTTCAGGGATCCCCAACTCCCAGTCTGCAGACCAGTGCCAGTCTGTGGCCCGTTAGGAACTGATCTATGCAAGCAGTGAGTAAGCATGAGCGTGCAAAGCTCCATTTGCTTAAGCAATGGGAACACATGTGTGAAACCATCCCTTTCCCTCTGCCCTTGCTGCCACCACCATACCTGTTCCACAAAGCCAGAAAAGTTGGAGACCACTGCTTTATTTGATTAGCCATTCATACGTCTGAACAGGCATGAGCAAGATTTGTGTATGTTCTGTGGCTGAATACTAAGTGAATGCAGAATTGATTGATTTGTTGATTGGATTAATCTCACTGCTGTCTGAGGGACACTTCACATTTTACAACTTCTATCAACACATAAATATCAAGCACACATTGTACAATAAAACAGAATAGTACAATGAAAGAAACATAACATAAACAGTGGAATAATAAATTATGTTGGTTCACATAACTAACTCTTTCTTAAAAAGCTCCATTTTTAATAATTGATAGAAGGACCACAATGTAATGACAGATTGAATTACCATGTGGAGGAATTACCACCATTGAAGCCAGTGGTGGGATTCAAATGTTTTACTATCAGTTCTATGGGATTGGCTTGGGGGGCTTGGCTTGGCTTGGTGGATGTGGCTTGGTGGGCATGGCAAGGGAAGAATACTATAAAATTGCCATTCCCACCCCACTCCAGAGGTAGGTTATTGTAAAATCCCATTCCCTCACCACTCCTTGGGGAAGGCTACTGTAAAATCCCATTCCCTCCCCACCCGACTAACCTGCTTTTCAGCTCCGCTCTCCTGTGCAGGACAACAAAAAAAGACTCAGGCGATCAGCTGGGACTTGGGAGACAGAAAATAGATGGGGGCAGGGCCAGTCAGGGGTGGTATTTGCCAGTTCTCCAAACTACTCAAAATTTTCATTACCAGTTCTCCAGAACTAGTCAGAACCCGCTGAATACCACCTCTGATTGAAACACACTACTTCTGGCTCTCGTTTTGTGTAAGTGAGGATTAGCATGTGGAAGATAATATCTGGATGAGGTTTATACTAGCGGGATTCATGGAATGATATTGTGTCAATAGGAACTAAATGTAATAAATAGTTTAGTATAAACATCCAAGTTCAAAGAGTGCCAAGGGCTCAAACCTGAGTTATAGGGGTTCAAATTCTCTTCTATTGGAATTCCTTTTTGTCCCATAAGATTAAGTCTAGTAGGAAGATAATGGTACCTTCTTTCTTCAAATGTATATAATTGAAATTACAAAATGCCTTTTTGAGGGAGTAGAAAAATTATAAGTAAATACTGTCTAACAGATAGGTTTTCTTCTTTTCTTTTTCTTTTTACTGATAACAATGATTAAGTCCAATTTTTTGGAAGTCTGAAAATGTTTTTATTTGAATTCACCAATGATGAATGGTATACCGAAAGGAATAAGAGTTTCATGCTGCTATCTGTCCCTTTAAGAATAAGGGAGGAAAACAAGCAAGCAGTTACAATACTGTAGTAGCTTCTTCTTTCAGGGATAATCTCTGTAACAATTGAAGTAGTTATCTAAGATAATGAGCAAGTTGAGAGTCTATTCTTTTGGAATAAAATGCATTTCATGGGAGTCTAAGAATATTATGGTAGCCAGAAATTATCCCACCCCACACTGTGTTTAGCTGGAATGCACGCTATTTCAGTTCTTACACCTACTTATACGTGGTTCCAAATAATAGGAAAAGGACAATAGAATTGGATTGATAAAAAAACAAAAGGAGAATGGCTGATGATGGTATCAAGTTTAAGTATTGCACATAGTTTTGACAAGAATTGCAATATAGTGAGAGTGACCCTGTCAGGTTCTCAGAGGAAAAATCCAGGGAAGATGGGAATTCATTGCCATTACGACAAACACTTAATAATTTAAAGAAAAACAGAAGTAATATTAACTATTTGGTCACAAAACTAAGAAAAATATAATCAGATGCAGACAGATGGTTGCATGCAAAACTCTCCTTGCGTTACCCTTTGTTATCTAGTCTAAACCTTTACTGTTTCTCTGAAAAGCTTAAGGATTGTTTTAAAGCCTGACTCACTTTTGATTCTTTACTCTGTGAGAAATTAAAGTATTTAGCAAGACAGAATCACTGCCAGGGAGGGTGGTGTTAGTATATGTTGATCTCTGAAGTTCTGGTTGATGATAAAGATGATCTTAACTTTCTGAAACTAAGATTTCATTTTATATGTTTTATAATAGTTTGCAAACATTCTTCAACTCCACCACATGGGGTCAGACTGCCCTAATCATTTAAAGTATTTTTTATGATAAGCTACCTGGAAGAAGGAACACAAAAAGAAAGGCAGTTTTTGAATTACCAATATTGAACAAGACTGCATGGTATGAACTACTAAAACATGGACTTTGGCACCCATAACTGCGAGTGTTCAACTTTTATTCTGGAATTTGGACATAAAAACATGGCAGCACATGATATGTTCCTCTTGGAATCCAATCAGCTGGTCAATCTTGCCCACTTTCAGGGTACTCTGTTATATTCCCTTTCCTAACTTCAATCTTCCCCTACAAGAATAAATGAGCATATAATGATCACTCAACAGACTCAGTACTCATTATCTGAGAGCTGTCAGATGCTGATCCCAAAATATTATTTACTCTGAACCCTTGAATCACCAAGCTACAAATTTGAGTTTTACCACCGGGTGCACATAGACACCCGGAGAGAAGCTCAAGAATGATATTTACACAAATGGGCCTTATAGCAAACAAAGACTAGTATACTTGACCTGGAGCAGAAAGTGACTGATATATGTCTATAATCACCATTTTCCACTGGGAGCTAGCACAAATAGTCATAAGAATTGAATAATAGATGTATTAATGCATTTTACTGCCAGAAAGAGAAAATAGAATAAGATAAACTTGATTTGAGCAAGAGTTGCTGCTCTGACACAGGTGTCAAAATGTAAAGTGTCAGGTGTGAAAATCCACCTCTCTCTCTCTCTCTCTCTCTCTCCTAACCATGTTTTCACTTATTCATTTAATGAGTGTTGCATAATTCAAATGATTCCTCCTAACCCATTTTTGTAATATAATACTTACAATTCTAACTCAATACAAACTAAAATAGCATTATTTCATATATTTATTTTAAAAATGAACATTTTTTTTCCTGCCCACCAGACCCCCTCATTAAAAATTAAACACTTATTCAGGAAGGTATAGAGTTGTTCTGTGCATCCTTTGGTGTGGTAATGGTGAAATGAGGCTAGTACAGATTTGTCTGTAATACTGGCAGAGAAACCCATGCTTTGTTGTTTCTGTGTGTCCAGAGTCACAGGGGTGTTGTATCTCTGGACAATGAGTCTTCCTGTATAATCTTTCCAGACAGCTAGGAGAAGGCATAACAATGTGCCACAGTAAAGGCCTGCCAGCTTTTAGGTACCTCAAGATTAGTTAAGTATGTCATTTGGGAGGCAGAATACCAATTGGATTCACTGGCAATAAAGGCTGGGGTCCTGGCTAAATCCAACTGATATTCGGTGTCTACTGCACATTGTTTAATTAGTGCTTTGGCCTGATCACATCCCATGCTTAATGGAAGACCTGGAGAGAAATCCCAAAAGTGCTTTTTCAGGAGGTGACTGGACTTTCTTGTTTTCCTATGAAGACGTTTCGCTTCTCATCCAAGAAGCTTCTTCAGCTGTGACTGGATGGTGGGGAATGGAAGGATTTATACTCCTTGCAGACAGCATTTGCATTCTTTTAGAGAGTCATAGAGGCCACTTGGAGGTTTATCCGTGTCCTCAAGGTCATCTGAATAATCAAATGTGTATGGAGCTTTCTTGGCTGCAGGATGTTTTCTGCCCTGTGTCCGTTCACGCAGGCTGTTGGGGATGAGTCTGTGTTGTCTGCATCTCAAACTGAAGCACAAATGGTTCCTGTAATCTGCATTTTTTTTCATTCCCCACCATCTAGTCAGAGCTGAATAAACTCCTTGGATGAGAAGCAAAATGAAAAATAGGAAAGTCCAGTTGCCTCCTGAAAAAACACCTTTGGGATAACTATGACTTGGATGACTGAGAATTTCCATAGACACCTGGAGAGAAGCTCAAGGATGATATTTTAGTTGCCATTGCCTGTTTCTCTATGGACTGAAAATTATCCCTCATAATTAATGAGGCACATCTGTGGGGGGAGATAATCTGAGCAAACCGATAATTGAGTATGGTCACCCACACTCTAGCCTCCACTTTCATGAGGTCAGTCAGGGTAGCATAAGAGACACATTTTGGGACCTGAAGGGCCAGTCTTAGACATTTTGATTGTACAAGTTCTACTGGTGCAAAACTGGAGAGGGGGCTTAACTGGACACCATAGAGAAATTGTGTTAATGGCTTGGCTGTAAATAATTTGAGTGCTGCAGGTATATAGTGGCATTTGAGAGTCTCTACAAGTGAAATGTTCATAATTTGTGGTATCTTAATGGATTCCAAATACTGGATACTGAATCCAACAGATGTTCTGCCTCCAAATGACATACTTAACTAATCTCAAGGTACCTAAAAACTTGGAGGCCTTTACTGTGGCACATTCTCCTCAGCTGTCTGGAAGGATGATATATAGCCATGAAGAACATATGCATCCGTGTAATGCAACAATTACTTTCAAAATCATCTTAATAATCCAAACTGACCCCACTCTCAAAATAAAAAGGTTTCTACACCCATCTAAAACTATGGCACTTGAAAGAATCTCTCTCCTTCTGAACATGGTAGTCTTTTATTATAAGCTTTTAGACAGCGGTTGGGGGTTATTAATTATCTGCTTTGGAAAGGGTTAGATTAGATGACCACTGAAGTTATTTCCAGCTTTATGATTCTACAATTCTCTGCTTCAAATTTAAGACAGGCAGATTTAATAGATTGTTTTGTACTGTTTCCTGGAGACCTGAAAGCTACCAATTAAAGACAGATGTAAAAGACAGAATGAAGTAAGTTTGAGCCAGCCAAAAGTTTTGAGTTTTAGAAAAGAACATAGCTTCCACTGTCCATGGAATTTTCTTTTTCTATTATAATGTAGGGTGTAAAATTGGATTTGCTGTACTTATGCAATTTGATGTAATGTTTAAGATGTTGGCCTAGGCCAGGGTTCCCCCTGTTGTATATAGACATTTACATACTTGTAATACTACGTTCCGATTGGACAACCACTACCGCCTAGTGATTGGTGGTTAACAACGCATTATGATTGGCCACCTAAACGGCGGGAGGTTTAAAATAATGCCATTGGTTGCGAGCTGCGAGCAGCTGCTATAAAAGAGGCTGCCGCGGCTTGAGTTTAGTTGAATTTTACTGACTGTAAATAAAGAGCTGATTTCAACTCCGGTCTCCAGTCTACTTTGTTCTGGCGATAGAACACCCCCAACTTGGTAACTTAGCAGCTGGCTGGAGAATTCTGGGACTTGAAGTCCACAAGTCTTAAAGTTGCCAAGTTTGGGGAGCCCTGGCCTAGGAGTTTTATCATGTATGGGCCATCTTCTGCTGCCAGTGTCACCCCTGTACTGGGTAGCAAAAACTAGTGGTAGTCACATCACAAAATAGAGGAGCCTCTGGCTTCTGACCTATCCTGACAAATCAGCATTTGCTTTGTACTTCTGCCTTGCAACTGGATGTTGTGTCCGAGCTTTTGTGTTTTTCCTATCCTTTGTTCTCCAGCTGGAAGAAAGCTTGTTGCTACAGTATGTTCTTGCCATCTCACCAAGAAAGATGCAAAGCGGCTCTATTTTTGGGGGTGCATTTAAAGTTTACTGACAGCAAGGACAAATGATGGGGAAGGAGTTTGTTGCTTGGTGAAGACTCTTACAAGATGGGATGTGTGGCAGAAAACGAGAGACACCCCGCTTTCAAATCTAGTGCAGCTCATTGGGCAACTTTGGCCTATGATTCAGTGGTAGGATTCAAATTTTTTTACTACTAGTTCCATGGGCGTGATTTGGTGGGTGTGGCTTGGTGGGCATGGCAGGGGAAGGATACTGTAAAATATCCAATCAGAAGTGATATTTGCCGGTTCTCCAAACTACTCAAAATTTCCGCTACCGGTTCTCCAGAACTGGTCAGAACCTGCTGAATACCCCCTCTGTCTGGCACTCAGGAGGCAGAGAATAGATGGGGGTGGGGCCAGGGAATAGATGGGGGCGAGGTGGTGTTCTGAACTACTCACAATTTCCGCTACCAGTTCTCCAGAACTGGTCAGAACCTGCTGTGATTGCCTCGTCTTCCAACCTGTTTCAGACAACTATGATAAGGCTAAATCTGAAGCAGAGGGATGTCTATATATGCTGTTTATGTTCCTGGAGAAAAGATATTATGCCAGTCTAACACATAAGATTGTGTAGACTTTGATGCATTTCCCTCCCAATATTTTTGCAGTCCAGATCTGGTAGCCCTAGCACAGGAATTTATATGTTCCAAATGTATTAGGATAGCTGTCCTACAACACATTACATAAAGGCTTGGTCCAGATAACTAGACCAAGACCCAGTGTAAATTTAGGATCAGAGGCCTGCAATAAGCACCCTGAATCAGCCCTTGCTATAATAAGTCAGAAGAGAGAGTTTATTTAGGGTTACCAGATCAGGCCTCCACAATTCTGGACAACCAGTAGATCAGGGGTTTGAAACTCGTGTCATCATGGTGGCGTCACGTGACCTATTGGGACTCCCCCGCCTTTGCTAAACTGAGCAGGGGTGGCGCCAGCCACAAGTTTGACAGCTTTGCACTAGATGGTATGAAAAAGGTGATTTGCTTCTCTTTGCTGCCATCTAGTGTTTAGAGATGGAAAGGAGGTTTGAACACCTCTGTCCTTTATAGAAAAAGAAGAAACTACTGTATTTAGTGTGACTACTGTATATTTTCTCATTTTAGGCCTGTGAGAATAATAGTTTGTAAGAATAACCTTCAGAAATGGGGCAAAGAGATGCTGACTAGGGAATGGTCAGATAAGAGAGAGAAGAGCCCACAGCTTCATGCTGGGGAAAGCAAGAGGCTCAGAAGAAGGCCTATTATAATTTTTTAGGCTGTAAAGGTGACCATAAGAGATTTGTACTTTCAGAGTTGCAAGATTCTGTTACTCTAGTTTTTACAATGAAGTAGAATTAACTTATCTGGTCATGTTACCTATCTGGTTTTGCCTGGTAAGGCTGACAGGTGGCTGTCCTCTATTCTCTCTTCTGACTTTGGATAGAGAGATGGCGGCCTAAATTCTATGGAAATAAAGATGTTCCAGGCACCCCAGAAGTTATGCTTTACTTTTCTTTTCATTTACCCCACATACATGGTGAGGGGATGAAATGGGAGCTTTTCCCATATCATCCCTGAAGGCTCCACTTCCAACTTTTCTCCCTTCCTTTTTTCTTCAATTGAAAAAAAAAAAGAACGAGCAAGCATGTGACAGTAAGCCAACCTCTGCAAAGGAAGCTGGGATCCAGGCCAAAATGGCTGCTTTGCATATAACTGGAGCCGTTTCAGATATCTTTGTTTCTTTTGCACTGGTTCACTGGGTAAACTATTTATTTGCCCTGCTGTAGTGTCAGGTTCAGTGAGCTGCACAGAGAAAACAAGACGTTACTGTTTTGCATGTAGATTGATAGCATTTAACTTTTGCAAAAGCACGCCTGTGTTAAAAGGAATGCTGTGCAAACCTAAAGATGTTTCCCAGACAAACCTGTCTTGGATTGTTTTGGTGTCAGGGTGAATGAAGAAGAGGATCGCTTAAAGAAACCCTCGGCATTTCCTGGTTCGTGTCAGGCTGAACACTCTTGTTTGCCTGTGGCATTTGGGGTACTTCCATTTAAGGGCATATGAAGACACGCAGAGATCAGGAGAAAAAGAATGGAAAAAAGCTCTAAAGAATTAAACAAACTCTTTCAGTTCTCAAATTCCTCTTGTTCTTTGGCACCCCCCCCCCATTTTGGAGGGGTTGAGTGGCCAGACAGCCACCTTAGTAATTTTTTCCATGTATGTAGAACATAAAACATAGGGTAATTTAAAGAAAGCCACAACCAAGCCTTTCCCTAATGAAAGCAAAGCTTGTATATTAGATGGGGTAGAAAAATGTGGTTGCCCCCCTTTTTTATGCCTTCTGAATTATAGTTAATAGCTGAAGTGATTTATAACATTGTGTTTAGGGAAAAATCTAGACAGGAAGGAATGCTGATTCCTTAACTGGGGTTGGCTATTTCTAGAGCATGCATTAAAGTCTTTCTTTCTTTCTTTCTTTCTTTCTTTCTTTCTTTCTTTCTTTCTTTCTTTCTTTCTTTCTTTCTTTCTTTCTTTCTTTCTTTCTTTCTTTCTT
>NW_020769336.1:6742244-6815972 GCF_900518735.1 Pseudonaja textilis
CCATGGCAACTTTAAGACTTGTGGACTTCAACTCCCAGAGTTCCTCAGCCAGCTGGCTGAGGAATTCTGGGAGTTGAAGTCCACAAGTCTTAAAGTTGCCAAGGTTGGAGACCCCTGTCCTATAAGACTTGTGGACTTCAACTCCCAGAATCCTTGTGGACTTCAACTCCCAGAATCCTTCTTGCTAGCGGAGAAAGTCTGGGAGTTGAAGTCCACAAGTCTTAAAAGTTGCCAAGTTTGGAGACCCCGTTTTGATGGAAGTCACCAGATGTGTACGAATTACTGTACCAATTACTGTATATCAGATTCTCAGAAAGCATAACTAGAATTCTGGGAATTGTAGTCCTAAACATTCCTAGAAGCCTCCGGGAGAAAACTGTCCAATCGGAATTCCCCCTTTTTAAAAAAACGAAATATACTAGAACCGTAAAAAGGAAAAAGAAAGCTCTCAGAATTGGCGTGGCTTTGCATAGCCCCAAAACAGTGTTTGTCGATTTCAGCAAACTTTTAAGACCGGCAGGCTTCCCTAACTAGGGAAATTCTGGGAGTTGAAGTCCACTCATCTGAAAACTGATGAGCTCGAGAAACACTGCCCTGGGGGTGGGGGGGGGGAAAGTCACCCCTTTCCCAGCATTTCCCACTCTGCTCGTCCCGAAGAGAGCGCCGGCAAGCTGAACGAAACAAAAGGCAACAACGAACTACTCACCAGTGCATACTCCGATCTTGCGGTTGTCCGGGGAGCCGAAATCGCAGAAGAGCCCTTTGTGAGGATCGCAGGGATCCCGCTCGGTGCAAAGGTCGCCCAGCTGCTTGGCGCAAACGCGGCAGCAACCACAGCCGTCCAGGACCAGGCTGACTCCGGGAGGGCACTCGGGGGGCGAGGAGGAGCACTGGCACTTCGCGCTGCACTCTTGGCCGGCCGCTTCCTGGAGAGACAGAGGAAGATAGAGACGGGGGCGGGGGGGTGTCAAACAACGCTCCAGCAGGTGGGCCCGGTGAGTAAGGAAAAAGGAGACAGGCAGGCAGACAAGACGACCAGCCTCAGAAAATAACACTTACCCAGCTAAGCAGAGCGGCGAGGAAAACCCAGGCGAGGGGGCGGGCTCCCATCTTCCTTTTTTTCTCGCAACTTTTCGGCACGGGGAGCTGGGAAAGAATCGCTGGCTGCTTTGGGAGCCGAGCGGATCGCCTGGTCCAGCTGAGGATCCCTTTTGGTTTTAAATATGCCGGCGAGGGCAGATCTTCTTTCGATCGGCTCGAGGTGGGGTGAGGAAAAGTGCCGCTTTCTTTTCTCTCTCTCTGCTTTTAGAAAGAGAGCGATGGTGGGTCTGAGTCTCCAGCAGGCAGCGGCGCTGCTTTTATACTCTTGAGGCGTCCGGGACTCGCCAATCGGCTGAATGGAGTCCCACACAAACAGCGACATTCCTCGCATTCCTCTCCACCTTCCTGCCTCGTCAAGTCACACCGGATTGATCCTGACCCCTTGACACTCCGCATTCCTCCTGTCTGAAAAAAGCTGGCGCACTTCAGCGCACAAAAAAGGCGCTGTATTTTCACTGGGGAAGGCGGGCGGGGGGGCAGGCAGGAGGAGAGAGCGAGCTTTCCTTCCAGCTTAGATTCTTCCTATCACCGCAATCCTGATTTATAGAAGTTAAAAATATGTCTCCTTTGGAATCTTTATTCTCTCTCCCCACCCCCCACTCCCCCAAAAGACCGAATCGGCATTCCTCAGAAATTCAGCCTGTCCACCACTGGCATCGATCAGTCTAACTTTCAAAAGGCATTAAAATCCACTAAAATCACACATTTCAGGGAGAAAGTGAAAGGAGTTAAATGATTTCTTGAAAAGCCTTAGGAGCTCTGTTAAAGACCAAGAGATTTCATGTGAACAATTATCCATTCTGAAGAGGCATTTTAAAAAGGAGGACATCCCTCAACCTCATAGGATTCCCAAAAAGATGTCTGTGAGATCAGTGGGAATTGGAGTTCTTTTCCAGGTTAATGGAAAAATGTAAAACAAATGAATATATTATAAAACATCACCTTCAACTTTTTCCATTATACTCCACAAGATTATAATACAAGTCCAACTACAAGATTTCCTGCTCCTTAAATGGTTGTCAATATACTAAAAACACTTTTTTTTAAAAAAAAAAGGAGATTCCCCTATATGGTAAAATGATTTAATAATCCAATCTTGGATCTAATAATCCTGTATATTGTCCTGTTTGACTTGAAGGCAATTGCTTCTCTAATAGCTCTCACTACAAACTTTATGTGGAGAAAGAGCTTCCCAGTGGAGTGATGAATGAGATTCATATCCATCAACAATTTTTATATAGCAATAACAATAGTACTTAGATTTATATACCACTTCATAGTGCTTTACAGCCCTCCCTAAGCAGAGTCAGCATATTGTCCCTAACAGTCTGGGCCCTCATTTTACCAACCTCGGAAGGATGGAAGGCTGAATCAACTTTGAGCCAGTAGGATCAAACTCCTGGCAGTGGGAATGCAGTTAACCTGCAATGCTGCTTTCTAACCAATGCACTACCAAAGCTCTGAATATTAAAAGATGTGCCTCTCTATTTGGAATATATATATTTACATACACACACATTATATATAAAAGTCTGACTCACAGACAAACACAATACAGAAGCCTGATGATGGCAGATGAGGTTCTGCCGAAATGTTGCTACAACTTTAAAAGCACAACTATAATGATGTGGGAAAATACCCGAACAAAGCTGAATACCATATGTATATATATATATACACACTCGAGATTGAGGACTTGAGATTGAGGAAGATACACACCACCCATAAGGAGGAGAAGGGAGTTTTTAAAATATTTCTGTGCAATATTTATTATACTCACACTCCCCCCTCCCCCCCTCTCTCTCACACACACACACATAAACAGAAAAAAAAAGACAGACTAGGCAACTGAATCATTGGAAAGTATTGCAAGCTAAAGTTGGTTAGGCCTCTACAATGGATAATGAGTTTATGTGCTCTATATCTTGTCCATTCTCTAACATTCATCAAACACTTTAAAGAATAGTTACACCAATTGGATTGCAGACCTCTCTCCTCATATCCCACAGGCTCTTAACAATACTGCTTGGGAGACCATAAACGGGGTTTAGAATCGCTGCTTGTATACTTCCTTCCTGGTGAAGTAAATGACATTTGCTTTAATGGATGGAGATAAAACCTTGTTTTTTGTGCTCACCACCGTCAATATCTAGTGCTACTTGATTCCTTTCCTGCCATGAGTGAGTACAGAGAATTCAAGAGGGAGAAGGGGAAAAGAAGCGGTGGTTAGTTGGTAGCCCTGATGGTTGCTAGGAGCAAAGCTGGGAACTCTTTATTTTCTTTCTCTTTTTCTTATTAAGACTAAAAGACCCAAGGCATAAGATTCTAGAAATAACAACAGTGAAAAGCTTCCTCCTAATTTCTTTGCAGACTTCTGATACATAACTAACACTTTCCCTCCCTCCTATCAGCCACCTCAAACACTTTTCTGTGGAAAGAAGGTTATTTGGGGCATTTTTTACTATATGATCATCCAGAATTGTGTATTGTACAATGCTTCGTTTGCAGGATTAGGCCACTGAATCATACTGGAATATTTTCCCTAATAACTACTTTCTGTTGAGAGAGAGAGAGAGAGAGAGAGAGAGAGAGAAAACTAGGGGGAGGGAACATGCTCTAAAATACTTGGCACGTTAAAGATGCACTCTGCTTTTCCCGCTGTGTATGAACTCATCCTTCGTAAGCAACACACCCTACCAATTTTTTGCTCCTTAAACGTGTTGCCTTCCCTCAATGGTTCCACAGCTTTTTAAAAAAGGCGATACGATTTATTGAAACAAGGCATTATATCTCTCTGCCTGTCTGCCTCTCTTTTTACCTACTAGTCTCCCTTCCTCAGAGGGGTTTTGCCAGGCATGATCCACAACCTACCACACTTGCAACAGTCCAGGGAGGGAGAAAAAAACGACCTGTTTCCCTTAAGCAGCTCACAGCTGGGGTTTCAGTTGAGTCCAAAAAGTGATAACCATAGCCCCCCATCTGAAAGTTGCAGTGAGTGGATAGCTTAGAAGTGAATTCCTGCTTTTACGAATGTAACCAATACAGGTTTTCCTCAACTTATGGCTACAATTGGGACCAGGATTTTGGTTGCCAACCAATGTGGTTATTAAGTGAATTGTGTCTAATTTTACAACCTTTGTTATCGTTGCTAAATGAATCACTGCAAACTCAAAAGCACGGAGTGATTTCCTCTCCTGCCGTAAGTGAATCATGTAGTTAGGAAGCAAATCTGGCTTCCCAAACTGACTTTGCTTGTCAGTAGCTGGCTGGGAAGGCCACAAATGGCAGTCATGTGATCCTGGGATGCTACAATCTTCACAAATACATATCAGTTGCCAAGTGTCCCAAATTTTGATCACATGACTTTGGGTATGCAGCAAATGATTGTAAGTGCAAGGACTGGTTGCAAGTCACCTTTTTAATAGAATAGTTGCTAAGCAAATGGTTGTAAGATGATAGCTATATAAGGTTGTTTTTAACTTTTGGAAGACACTCAGGGATGTTTTGGTGTTGGGTAATCAACTAGCAAACTATTCTTTGCTACTGGTGATTGTAGGTATAAGCACAGATGTAAAATGCACTGGAATTGGAATGGGATGAACCCATTACTCCTTTCTTGACAGGTTACTATAGTGAATTGTTTCTTTTATTACTGCTTTTCTCCTTGTCTTGTTGTTTTAGCCTTATGCACTGCCTAGAGCAGGGGTGTGAAACTCACGGCCCGCAGTCCGGATGCGTTACGTGCTAGCCATGCCTGTGGTTTAGCGAAGTGGGGAAAAGTTGCGATATGTCACGTGACGACAACGTGTCACCCCGAGTTTGGCACTCCTGGCCTAGAGTCACTTGAACTATTATAGTGGCTTATACATTGAAAAAAAAATAGAGATAAATACTCTTCGCAGTTTGTTTATTCATTTGTTTATTGTCTTTATTGTCTTGGACCTAGAAATAAACTTATAGTAGCTTAATAAAAAATGCATAACACATCATTAAAAACAACTAAAATCAAGATAAAAGAAAAATATGCCACAATACATAGGCATGGAGGTCGCCATTCCCCCCCACTCTGGAATAATTTTTGTTTTATCAACTTCCGAAAGAGCAGCCATGAGGGAACCAGAGATATTCCATAAGATGGGGGACTGCAACTCTGAAGAATCTCCTCAGAGATTCCTCCTTCTCATCCATTTGGGAGACCATTAAAGGGTGATGCAGTGTGTGTGTGTGTGTGTGTGTGTGTGTGTGTGTGTGTGTGGTGGTGTATATACATCTCTCTCTTTCTCCCCCCCTCACCCCCCCGCACCCACCCACACACCCACAGGACACATATAACAGTATTTCAATGCAAGGCACATAGGACTTTATAAGTAAAGACCTGATCTTTAAATTCCACCCAGAAATGAATAAGTCTCTTAATTTAGTTATCATTCTGAGTTGAAAATGTGTCCCCAGGGCCTTTAAGGACAATGTTAATCTTTCTTCAGGCAAAAGCTTGCAGTTAGTTTTTACGTGGAAAACTTGGAACATCCTTGAAAAATTGCGAGAGCTGCAAGTGGGCCAAATGTGGAACTCTTCCACATTTGATTTCGGTTATATTTCATTTCAGTCTAACTAATGAAATGCAGTTCATTTGCCTAATTTCCCATATATGTGGTAATACTTTCCTTTCTCCCTCAGTAAAAAGAACAATTAAGTAGCTAATTGGGGAGGGGCCTGGGAAGTGAATATTAAGTGCACCTGCTTTAAGGCAATGCTTTTGCATCAGAGTGGTTGCAAGCCAGACCTCTGGGTACATCCTTTGTCCTGGTGTGGCCTGAACGTCTGCAGACACCACTTGCCTGGGGCCAGTCAGAGAGATTGTCTTATGTTTAAATAGGGTAGGGCTCTTCTACATGCTCTTGAGTTCGAAAACAATGTTCCCTATCGCTCTACCCTGGTTTTTACTTTCTCTTCTCCGAATCGGACACCAAGTTGCCCAAGGGAAGAGCAGTTTGCTTGCAAAACCCTGGGTCTTGGTAGAAGAGAAGACAGAATTATAACAACACAGGTCTCTTTAAAAAAAAAATTGGCTGATGATCAAATTGGCCTACAAAGCCATCCCCGCCTACAATTCGGGAAATATAGTTCCATCGAAAGCCAGCCAAGTTATTTTGGCAAATGAGGCAGAAAATCCCACAACTGCATTTCTCCATACCTGGCAGTAAAAACACAGTAATAACTAACAATGAAGTTGCCCTTTAACGAGATTCAAATCTGCTGCCAAAGGCTTGCCACCCCCCCTTCCCCCCACCTCAGATTTGGGCTGGGCCTACAATTTGATCCAATACCCAGGAAAGCTGCTTTGCCTTCTGATCTTAGAAATGTGGATTTCATCAGAAGGCTCTTCCAAAGAATTAGAGCGTTCCAATTAGCTCTTGGCTCCTTCAGCTTGAAATGGGGCCTGGATCCAATTAGCAAGTATGATTTTCTTAAGCTGTTGGTGAGAGAGTGCTGGACAGGTTGAGCTCAGGGAGCTTTTACTGTAAAGACAAGGCATTTTTGTGGAGAAAGGTGGCTTGCAAATGCATACAGGTAGTCCTTGATTTGCAACACTTCATTTAGGGACCATTCAAAGCAGAGGTGGCATTCAGCAAGTTCTGACCAGTTCTGGAGAAACTGTAGTGGAAATTTTGAGTAGTTCGGAGAACCGGAAAAAACCACCTCTGACTGGAGATTTTACGGTATCCTTCCCCTGTCACGCCCACCAAACCACGCCCACAGAACCGGTAGTAAAAAAATTTGAATCCCACCACTGATTCAAAGGTTACAACTTATCACACAAACAACCATTGCAGCATGCCCAAGGTCACGTGATCAGAATTTGGATGCTTGGCAACCGACTTGTATTTATGATGGTTGCAATGTCCCAGGGTCTTATGTGATCACCTTTTGTGACCTTCTGACAAGCAAAGTCAATGGGGAAGCCAGATTCACTTAACAACTGCGTTACTAATTTAATAATTTAAGATTGTAAAAGGGGGAAAAACTCACTTAACAACTGTCTTGCTTAGCAACACAAATTTTGGGCTCAATTGTGGTCGTAAGTTGAGGACTACCTTATTTATTACATGGCTCAATAGAGAATTTCGAGGTACAGAATATAGGATTGCTATTCAGGCCTTTTAAAAGATGCTGCCCTGTAATATCGGTGCTGTTTGCCATTATTTCCATTCAAAGTGGCCTTCCTGGGAGAAGTTTGCAATGAATTAAACTTGCCACTTGCCACCTCTTTTTTTTTTAATTGAAACATAATACAAGCATAGCTTCTTTCCGACACCACAATGATTTTTTTTTCCTATGAGTTCTCCTTAATGGAAAAAGTCCTCTTTTGTAAAAAGCTAGTAAAAAGCTACTATGGTAATACACATTTTTAAATTCATGAGTCTTTCCAAAACCTCTATTTACTTGGATGCCTACAAGAAAAGGCTTCATTTAGCCACTTCTGAGTCAATAATGGACACACCAAACTATGTACAACATGCTTAAGAAAATGAAAACGCAACCAGGTAAATAGAGTGATGCTTTAAAATTCCCAAATATGGTAGAAAATAGTTGCAGAGGGAAGGATAGTTTATATTATACATGTCACTGAATCAGAAAGTGACTGAATTGAGGACACCGGAAGCAATGCAATTTAAAATGCTTGTAACCATGAGCCAAACCTGGAGGGGAAGACAAAATGAGCATTGACAAATGATGAAGTAATTTTAATTGTTTGACCGCTTGCCTTGAAGTAGATGGATGAAATCATTAACTGCTGATCAAATAACTGCTATATTTTTATATTCATGCTGACTGAGGAATTCTGGGAGTTGATGTCAACAAATCTTAAAGTTGCCAAGTTCGGACACACTTGAGTTTGATAACTGAAATGTTGGGTTAAATACTGTACACTGGTGATAGATAACCAACCCTCTACCCTCCCAATATATCAGTCCATTTCCCATCAGGTCCAGCTATCATACAAAATGGCAAAGGATTGTTGAGATCAAAAGTTCTAGAGCAGAGGTGTCAAAATCGCATTGTCATGGTGTAGTCATGTGATATATTGTGACTTTTTCCCCTTTCGCTAAACTGGGCATGGGCGTGGCCAGTGTGCCAACCAGCACGTGGGCTGCAAGTTTGACAGCCCTGTTCTAGAGGCTGTGAGGTTGCCCTTTGCTATATAATGCTTTAATGAACTATGTGGGAGTTTCATCTGGATACAGGATAGTATTACATATGAATTGGCCCATTTTGCTAGAGTGCAGCTACAACCCCCAGTTCAAGTTTCCCAACATTTTTCCTCGGAAGTCTTCCAGTTAAAGCCATATTCATCATGAGCATCACAAATACAGCTGTTCATCCTTAGTTATCACAAAATCAGTCAAATTTGAATATATGTCCTGAGCAAACCTTTAAAAGAGAAGAGAAAGGGGAATTTTTTTTTTGGTTAATTATGTTATATTGCCTTTTTACACAAAGAAAAAGGTATAGAAATTGGCAAAAGAAGAAAAAGAGAAAGGGAAAACCAAACATCTAAGTTTATCCAGTTTTATAAACTAATTGAATGGATTAGGTTTGCACAACACTAAACCATAAAACTCACAACAACTATACTTAAAGATAACTGAGGAGCCTAGCATATGAATGCTAACCACTGGACACTCATGTGATATTCTGCTAATAAATATGACACTTTTTAAGATCCAGTGAATTTATTATTTGCATTTAGCACACAGAACTTTCAAAAGCCTCCTTTCCCCACCCCCCAAAAAAAGAACTTAAAAATATCTCTTCTCAAGTAATTTTAAACTTAAAGTCCATAATCAGTCAAAGGACTAAACACATAAAATCTTATTTACGTATCTTATTCTTGATTTCACTGGAGCCATACTCTACTTGATATAGGGCTCTCTGTTCGTTAAACTTCTCGCCTCTTCCTTCCTGAGGATTTCATTAACAAAATCCAATTACAATCTTCTTAATCTTCTCAATCTTCCATTTGTTTCTACTCATTCACTCTTTCTTCATATATCTAGTCCCACGCAGAGATATAATAGTAGTCTTTAAGGGCACATCAAGGGCAGATGATATGATAGTAGTCTTTAAGGGCAGATCAAGAAGTAACAGATGGAATCTTTTCAAAGAGAGATCCAACCTAGAATTAAGGAGAAATTTCCTGACAGTGAGAACAATTAATCAATGGAACGCCTTTGCCCCTCTGTAAGTTGTGGGTGTGCTCCATCACTGGAGGTATTTAAGAAGAGACTGGACAGGCATTTGGTATAGGGTCTCCTGCTTGAACAGGGGCTTAGGCTAGAAGTCCTCCAAGGTCCCTTCCAACTCTATTGTTCTCTGTTCTGTATATATTTGTTTTTCAGTTTGATTCTCATTCTTTCTCTCTGAATGACCAAAATATCTCACTCCTATTGATCACTTTCTTTTGTCTTCAGTTTACATTCATTTTGTCTGTTCTTGTTTTACCAGCAACAGAGTGGTCAACGCCCAGAACGCCCTACCCAATTCTGTGGTTACAGTCTCAACCCCTCACAGCTACAACCTCAAACTGTCTACCGTGGACCTCACCCCATTCCTAAGAGGTCCTTAAAGGGGGCATGCATAAGTGCTCCAGCATGCCTACCATCCCTGTCTTTCTGTCCCCATTTATCTGTATTTATTTCCTTTGTTCTTGTTTATGTTCATACTTATATTTGTTATCTTGTACATGCTTGACAAACAAATAAAATAAAAGAAATAAAATAAAGTGCCCCATTCCCACTACAATCAACATACTTTTATGTTTTTCCTGACTAAGCCAACTCCTACTTCCCAGTGGTAAGATTCAAATTTTTTTACTACTGGTTCTGTGGGCATGACTTGGTGGGCATGGCAGGGCAAGGATACTGTAAAAGCTCCAGAGAGAGGTGGTATTTGCCGGTTGTCTGAACTACTCAAAATTTCCACTACCGGTTCTCCAGAACTGGTCAGAACCTGCTGAATACCACCTCTGCTACTTCCATATAAGAAGTGAACAGAAAGATGTTTTTAATATACAGCAAACTTTCCTTTTTTTGACAAATCTGTGATCCATGGCCAGCTGTCTATCTGAAGTCACATGGAATACTAGCTGGTACTATCACATACCCAAATTCACTCATGGTCCACAGTGCTGCAGATGAATTAGTCAAGAGAGTGTGCATAAGCGCACCAACATGCCTACCATCCCTATCCTATTGTTTCTTTTTATTTTTCTTATATGTATCCATTTCATGTATTCATAACTATGTTTATACTTACACCTGTTATCTTATAATAGCTTGACAAAATAAAATAAATCAATAAATAAGTTTCCAGATGGCTTATCTCTCTCAAGTGATCTAACTGTGAGTCCTCAATCTAAGTATATCTACTTACTCGTCAGAAAGAAAGCCAATTTCAATTTGGTTTTGAGAACAATTTTGGACTTCATTCTCTTTGTGTTTCATGAATTGCACAACGTATCTAGTATTTTAATCCTGTGGATTGTAATTTTATTGCTCTGTACACTCTTGAGGAATGACTCATCAAATCCATGTTGGGCCGATGTGGTCATGCTAAAATTAAATGTGTGGTAATTATTGTCACTAGCTTTTCTTTGCCAGGACTTATGAACAAAAGGTATTCAATCATTTTAAGAACGATGAGCTATCATGAATATCTGATTGTTCATATGGACTCCTCTACTTTTGTGCAGGTACAGCAGTTCTTTTTCAGACAGTATATATATTTTTTTCTGACCCAATTAGGAATTCACTACAACAGTAACACAGTTTTATTTATACAGCTATATGTGGAATGTGTGTGCCGACATTAGTTTCAATGAGTGGTAAGACTTATTTTTTTAAAAAAACCCTCACAGGTGTGGATCTGTGGCATTCTTTCTTTTATGTTTATCCTTCTCCTTTTTTGAACTCATACCTTCTTCCCTAAAGAAGTCGCTTGATCAAGTAGCAGACATACGGGAAAGAGGGGAAGAAAAAACACCCAACCCCTGGCAGGGCTGCAGGAAAATGGCTAGACTCGGAGTGTTTGTGTACTTAAAGAAAGAATTTTGCACACTTTCAACCTTCAGTCATGACTATTTTCTTATGAGAGCCACTGGAGGTCTGAGCCAGCCCTCAAAGAGGAAATCAAATGCTGGCTCCTAGAGGAACACGCCCGAAGAATGTGAACCTGATCCAAATACTGTACGCAATGCTTTTACAAGGCTGTCAGCTCATAGGAAGTGTGTAGCCATATATGGACATCGCTGGCCTGAGCCATTTGTCATCTTGAGGGGCTCATACGTTGCACTGCCGACACGTCTAGTGTGCCTCAGGTGATATAACGGACATGAGTTTCCTTCTCTAAACGCGGGCCAGATTGTTTCCCCCAAATGTTTAATAAATATTATCTCGCTTTTCTGTGGAAGCCTGTTTAATCAGACATTAAACAAGTATTTACTTAAAATGCCTAAATGGAGCACAGCTTTCTCTTCTGCTTCTGAGTTAGAAGAAGTGAAGCATAAATAAAACAGCCTTAATTTGGGTCTGAAATTTGCTTGTATCTGCAGATGTGTTTACTTCTAAAACTTAATTGACTAGTGTAATTTGATGATCTTTTTTTGGGGGGGGGGGTTCCTTTTACAAGTAGTCCTCAAATTATGACCACAATTTGAGCCCAAAATTTCTGTTACTAAGGAAGACAGTTATTAAGTCAATTTTGCTCCCTTTTATGTGAGTTTTTCTCCATTTTATGACCCTTTTGCCACCTTTCTTGTGAAGTGAATTACTGCAATTGTCAAGTTAGTAACAGTTGTTAAGTGAGTCTGGCTTCCCCATTGACTTTGCTTGTCAGAAATTAGCAAAAGGTGATCAGATGACCCTGGGGAATAGCATCAGTCATAAATACATGCCAGTTGCCAAGTGTCTGAAGTGTTGACTTTTGATGATTTCATAAACAAGTAGTCTATTTTTTTCCCCTTGCCTAAAGTGACTGGCCCAAGGTCACCTGGCTGGCTTTGTGCCTAAGGTAGGACTAGAACACACAGCCTCCCATTTTCTAGCTTGCTGCCTTAACCGCTACACTCAACTGTTTCTCACTCTGAGCTTCTAAATACAGCTGATCCCATCAGCTATCCTAGAACCTCTCATCTGAGCTTTGGAAAGGGGCTCTAATTTTCGTCTTGCTGTCAGCCTGGTAGGATGCCATTTAAGAAGAACGGATACTCTGTATGTACGCGTGTATGTGTGTGTGTATCTGTGTGTATTTCATATTTATATAATTGCCCAAGGCAAACTGGAGTATAAAGGCATTGCCAGAATTGTTTCTACATTTGTTTCTGTCCTGTCACTCATTTCTCTCTCTCTCTCTTTCGTTCTCTCTCTCTCTCTCTCCATCTTCCTCCCCATCCCCCTTCTCCTTCTCCCTCTCTTTTCCCCTCATTCTCCCTCTCTCTCCCCCCTTCCCTCTCCCTCCTCCCTCTTTTCCCATCTCTCTCTCTCTCTCTTTTTCATAAGAGCTACAGCAGGCTATATTTTGATCTTCTGGTGTCACCGGACAGCCAACCAAGGGCTTGCAGTCACCTAAAACTCTGCAAATATATTAGGTGTTTTTTTTTCTTTTTTAGAAAACTGGATCATGGTTTTAATTTTACTCCTATTTATACACAGATGGTTTATACTGCTTGTTCATCTGCTTGTTTAGTTTCTTTTCTCCCTTCCCAGCTAAATAAATCCCACTTCTTTTTTTTTGAGTTGCTTTTAAAATAGAGACCGTTAAGAAATGGAAAAAACTCCAAAACACAAAGATAAAGATAAAAACATTGGCAAAAAAAGACACACAAAAAACCCCCCATAGAAAATGGGAAAAAAAAAGTGGAAAAAAAGAACCACAACAAAGGAAATAGAAAAAAGTAACATACAGAAAAGTTTTGATTTACAATCACAATTGGGACTAGGATTTCTGCTTTGGTTTGTGCCCAATTTTATGACCTTTATGGCCACAGTTATTAAATCATTACAACTATTAAGTGAGTAGAATCATGTAGTCATTGAGCAAATCCAGTTTTCCCATTTGCTTTGCTTGTCAGAAGCTGGCTGAGAAGTTCACAAATGGTGGTCACGTGATCCCAGGATGCTGCAACTTTTGTCAATAATGCCGGTTGCCAAGCATCCAAATGTCAATCACATGACCAGGGAGACGCTGAAACGGCCGTAAATGCAAGACTGATCAAAAGCCACTTTTTTCAGTGCCATCGTAACTTCAAACAATGAATGGTTTTCAGTCGAGGTCTATCTGTGTATTATTTCAGCTGTGAATGATTACAATTCTATATATATATAGAATAGTTGTTTAATTCAAGAACATACTCAATTACATATACATTTCTAATACATTTATATATAACTATTATGCTCTCTTTTTGTTAACCTACTGTGTTTTGTATAAATGAATTCTGTACTTCATTGCATTTGTCCATACAAAGTCTATGTCTACATACAATCCGCTCATAGGAGGCAAGAACAATCAAGTCCTCCATCCATTGAGTGAAAGAGGCCAAAAAAATCCTATTGTCAACTCATAAAATATTTATCTGGTCTTTTAGAGTTGCCAACAGGAAGGGGGGTGGGGGAGCAGTGCAGCAGCTTGCAAAACCAAAGCTGCATTCCATAAATGTTTTCAAAGATAGTAACTAGGTGACAGAAGTTTCTGCCATGCAAAATTCTAACTGGAGAGTATGATGGATGACTCTTGGCTATGGATGTGTTCCATTGGAGAATATGAATTACATTACACACAGGGGAAGGGTGGGAAACCAGGGTCAAGGGTGACAATGAATTATGTGTCTCAGAGTCGACTACACTCAAACAGTGCCGGCATGTTAACTCCCAATTAATTCTTTTTTAACTTTTGGAAGTTTGGCTCGAGACTCATGATTTAAATGGGGGTAACTGCCGGAATCCTAACACCTACATCTTGTATAGCAGAGCCCAATATGTTCTTCATTATTCTGCCCTCCTTTCTGAGTTAGACCTTCGTGGTCAACTAGGTGTTGAACTTTCCTTTCAAGATTAAGGAACCTCCCCCTCCCTCCCCACATCTTCTAGTACTAGGAAAACCTATGCGTCCTGTTATGTCCTGAGGACTCAAGGAGTTCTCACTCAGGTCCACTCACTTGTGTGGGCGTTATTTCCCCCCATTCCCATTGGTCAGTTCTCCCCAGCAGCCAGCTATAAAAGCAGGCTGCGGGGTCCAACTGGCTGCTGATTGCTGCGAGCCAGTTCCAGGCTTGGCAAGCACGGTCAGCCCTTTATTTGTAAATAAAGTACTGTTGCACTCATGCTCTGGTTCAGCCTCTCATTGCTCAAACTTAACACTGGCGACGAGGATGGGATGGCTACCAGAAGCACCTTGCAACCGCTGAGTCACTAGCCACCGATCTACAGCCCAGAGAGAGCGATCGGCTGGCAACAAGGGAAACGCTGATCCGCAGCCAGAGAGAGCGGTCAGCTAGCGAAACGAGCGATCAAAAAGAGCAAACGCAGATCCGCAGCCAGAGAAAGCGGTCTGAGTCAAATAGTTAGAAGCGTCTGTAGCCGCTTGTTAGCCTCGCTACGGGGAAAGTGAAGCGCTGCGAGCCGCAGCCGCTCTGCATTTGGCGCGAAATTCAAACGGGTGTCATTTGAATTTCGGGCCAGTAGGAATCACAGCACAGCGCTGTAGAGAGTCACTAACGCCCACTTTTTTTGGCGCGAATCAAGACACCTCCAACGGCTAGCAGCCAACGTGGTAACCCAGAGAGAGAGAAAGAGAGGGTAGCAAAAAAAACCTCTCCAGAGCTGATATCACTTGTAACTCACGAGCGTTCGTAGTCCCAGAGAGATTTCTCCCGCAGGTAGCCCAGCCGTTCCAGCACCATGAGTTCCAATCCAGTATTCCCGGCGTTTAAACCAGACGAAGAGAAGTGGGAATCGTATAAGAACCGTTTCAATCATTACATCGATGCGGTCGGCCTGTCGGATGCGGGAGAGCATCGGAAAAAATCCTATTTCCTAATCTACTGCGGAGCCACCGTTTACGATACCGCTGCAGCACTCGTGGCGCCGAGAGAATTAAAAAACGTTCCGTGGTCCGAGTTACTTGAGATCCTCACAAACCACTACGCTCCCAGACCTTCACAAATCGCCAGGAGGTTCACGTTCCGAATGAGGAAGCAATCAAGTAAGGAGACCATCAACCAATATATGGCCGCCCTCAGAACAGCAGCCCTGCACTGCGGGTTTGGAACATACCTGGAGGACATGCTCCTCGATCAATTGGTTTGTGGGGTCAAGGATCTCAACCTACAGAGGCGACTGCTAGCTAAAAAAGACCTCAACCTCGCGCAAGCGGTAGAGGAGGCCCTAGCAGCCGAGCTAGCAGCGTTCCCAGTCCATTCCGAAGAGGTGGAAGTGGAGGAAGGCCACAACGATGAGAACGATGTCCATCGCCTCACCAATGATAGACGGTCGCAGGTAGGGGCCAAACAAGAATACACCGGTCCACCCAAGCACATCACCCTGTGCCTAGCCTGTGGGGGATCACATCAAAGGGCCACCTGCAAGTTTAAAGGAGCCGTTTGCAACAACTGCCATAAGAGGGGGCACATTGCGAGAGTCTGCCAAGCCCCCCAAAGCGCTGCACAAAGACCCCCGTCCTCGCACTCGGGACCACAGAGGCAAGTATTAAACTGTTGCACGCACCGCCTTGCCAGGCGTACTTGCCACTCTGTTAGTAAAATTTCTCTCTCCGTTTCCCTAGAAGGTAAACCGTGCCACATGGAGGTTGACACAGGGTCAGCGCTCTCAATAATCTCGTGGAACACCCTCAAGAGACTCCACCCCAGCCTATCTACTACCCGGCTTCAGAGATGCCAGTTCGGTCTGAAGGACTACCAGGGGAAGGCCATTCCCGTGATCGGCAGAGGCAAGTTCTTTGTCAGTTTTAGAGCTTTTAAAGGCCACCTACCTCTAGTGGTAGTTAACGGCAATCTACCCACCTTATTGGGGCTCGATTGGTTTCCCCACCTCGGCCTAGGGTTAACAGGAGTCCATACTGTCTCAACCTCAGACACTGACTCCTTATTCGCTGACTACGCAGATGTGTTCAGCGAGGAGCTGGGGTGTTATAATGGAACCCCCATCTCGTTCACCGTTGACCCCCAGGCAGTCCCAATCAGATTAAAACCACGTAGAGTTCCATTTGCTATTCGACCAAAACTAGACGCTGAATTGGATAAACTACTAAAACAAGGGGTCATTGAGCCAACAGATTTCGCCAAGTGGGAGACGCCCATTGTCACACCCCTCAAAAAAGATGGTAGCCTGAGAATTTGCTCGGACTACAAGACAACAATCAATAAATATTTACAAGTTAGCGCCTATCCCGTGCCCGTCATTCAGCACTTATTGCATACATTCGAACCGGGCAGTATTTTTGCTAAATTGGACATGTCTCAAGCATATCAACAGTTCCCTGTTGATAACCAAACAGCGGAACTTCAGACCATCGTCACTCACAGGGGTGCCTTCCGATGCAAGCGTCTCCAATTTGGCGTAAGTGTTGCCCCGGGTATTTTTCAATCCCTCATGGAGCGGATTTTACAGGGCCTCCCTGGTGTAGTACCCTACTTCGACGACATCTTGGTCTCGGCCAGGGACAGACCCCAACTCTTCCAGAGAGTGCGAGCAGTGTTAGAGAGGTTCAGACAGCATGGCCTCAAGTTAAAAAAAGAAAAATGCGCCATTGCCACTAGACAGGTGGACTTTCTGGGTTATAAAATTGACGCCTCTGGCATTCACCCCCTGGAGTCCAAGGTCAGGGCGATCCACGAAGCTCCCACACCGACCTCCAAAACGGAGCTACAAGCTTTCTTGGGACTCCTAAACTTTTATGCATCCTTTTTGCCCCATAAAGCCTCAGTAGCCGAGCCCCTACACAGATTACTAGACAAAAAGTCACCGTGGCACTGGGGGCACAAAGAAGACCAGGCGTTTAACGCCGTCAAATCACTACTTACGTCAGAGGCAGTGCTCATCCAATTCGACCCCAACCTTCCTTTAGTACTGGCAGCAGACGCATCCCCTTTTGGAATTGGGGCGGTCCTTAGTCACCGACTCGCCAATGGCGCCGAGGCCCCCATCGCCTTTTTCTCCAGGACGCTCTCGGCCACGGAGCGAAATTACAGCCAAATAGACAAGGAAGCCCTAGCAGCTGTTGCAGCCGTGAAAAAGTTTCACGAATTCCTTTTTGGCCACTTCTTTGAACTGGTCACCGACCATAAGCCCCTCCTGGGCCTACTGGCCGGCGACAAACAGACACCTCAAGTCCTCTCCCCTCGGATGACACGGTGGACACTTTTTCTAGCGGCCTACTCATACAAACTTATCCACCGCCCGGGCAAAACTCTATCCCACGCTGACGCACTCAGTCGCTGCCCCTTACCCGCTCCGGCTGAAGACCCAGCTCCTGTCAATGCCATTTTTGAAATCACCCAGTTGGACCTGCCCATCACCGCCCTTGACATCGCCGCCAAAACCAAGGCAGACCAAACGCTCGCCCAGGTGCTCGACTGGGTGAGGAGGGGGTGGCCGGGAGGCAATGTTGATAACAAATTCGCACCCTTTAAGACTCGCATGCAGGAGCTGTCCAGTTTGCAGGGTTGTCTACTGTGGGGCACTCGAGTGATCATTCCGACCTCGCTGCGTACCCGAGTCCTGGAGGCGTTGCACGAGGGACACCCCGGCATTGTGAGAATGAAGGCGTTGGCACGCAGCTACGTGTGGTGGCCGGGTCTAGACGAGGACATTGTCAATTGGGTAAGTTCCTGCAGCATTTGCCAGGAATCCCGTCCTGCTCCCCCCATCGCCACCCCTACCAGATGGGAGAGCGCCAGCGCCCCTTGGTCTAGAATCCATATCGATCTGGCCGGCCCCGTGCATGGAAAGATGTTCCTAGTGGTCGTGGACGCTTATTCCAAGTGGATAGACGTGGCGCAGCTATCCACGACCACCACACTGGCAATCACCAACGTGTTAACGCGCCTGTTCGTTACCCATGGACTACCCGACTCCTTGGTCTCCGATAATGGCCCACAGTTCGCATCAGTAGAATTCAGCCGTTTTGCAGCCAACCTAGGCATTCGCCACATTTTAACAGCCCCATTTCACCCTGCGAGTAATGGGTTGGCTGAAAGGGCCGTCAGGACCACTAAAGAGGCCCTCGCTAGGTTTGGCAGAGATGACTGGCACCACAAACTCTCACGGTTCCTGATGAGCCAGCACTCAACCCCCTGTGCAGTCACCAATAAGTCCCCAGCGGAACTTCTGATGGGCCGGCGTCTGAGGACTGTATTAGATAGACTGCACCCACAATACTGCCCTGACTCTCCCCTCGCTTCCACTTCGGGGGTTAGACATTTTATGTTACAGGAGCCGATATTCGCAAGGAATTTCGCTGGGGACCCACTTTGGATTCCGGGCGAAGTCATCGCCGTCACCGGGCCGAGATCATATAGAGTCAGGCTGGAGGATGGTCGCGTCTGGAGGAGACACATAGACCAACTCAGAAGGCGCCTCAGCAACCTCGCAAACAAGAATCCTGAGTCTCCAGTCGAAGGGGAACCGTCCCATCCGCCACCCAGCCACATCGCACCCAGTGACCAGTCTGCGCCAGCGGTCGTTCCGGTCAGCCCAAACCCGGACAACAGCGCCCAGAGAGTTGATCAACCGGATCCAACCCACGAGAGTTTGACTCCAGAAACCAACCCGGTGGTTTCCGAGGATGCCCAGTCCAGAGAGAGTGTTGGCGACACTATGCCAGCTCAACCGTCACAGACTGATACCGAACAGTCAGACAATGTTCCCGAGTTGCGCCGCTCCGGGCGCCAACACAAACCCCCCATCTACCTCAAGGACTATGCGTGTTCGCATCTGGGGGGAAGGGGTGTTATGTCCTGAGGACTCAAGGAGTTCTCACTCAGGTCCACTCACTTGTGTGGGCGTTATTTCCCCCCATTCCCATTGGTCAGTTCTCCCCAGCAACCAGCTATAAAAGCAGGCTGCGGGGTCCAACTGGCTGCTGATTGCTGCGAGCCAGTTCCAGGCTTGGCAAGCACGGTCAGCCCTTTATTTGTAAATAAAGTACTGTTGCACTCATGCTCTGGTTCAGCCTCTCATTGCTCAAACTTAACACGTCCTATTTCCATTATATTATTACAACAGGTTGCTTGGGAATTTTAGAATCATTCATGAATCTCTAAATACATTTCAGAAGCTCAAACTATAACTCTTAAATTAGAGTTCCATGAGGACTGCATGTAAGCCACCCAGAGTCGCTTTGGATAGTGAGAAGGGTGGCATATAAATTAAATAAATAGTAAGCAGTTTTAGCAGCTTACTCCAAACAAGAAATGAAAAGGAATCTATATCACTGTTGTGTGTCACTGTCTTATTCATTCTAATCCAATGCACTCTGAAGGCAATCTAATTTTGTAGTAAATGAGGCACGGTGAACTAGGGCACAGTGCTTATCTCCATTTCTTGGCCAAGGGAGCCAGCATTTCTGAAGACATTTTCCATTATCATGTGGCCAGCATGGCTATATGCCAAAGAAGTGATACCTATCAATCTACTCACTTTCGCATGTTTTTGAACTGTTAAGTGGGGAGGACCTGGAGAAGAAACAGGAGTTTCCCCCCCATGTGGCACAGTGCTCAGGTCTCAAACCTGGGTTGTTAGCTTTCCATTGATAAGTTCAGCTGCTTAGCCAAGTAGCACCAATACAATAAGTTTGGTTACCTTATATTTATCAGTCTGATTGAGATTTCAGATTAATATGCAAAACCCCTTTTGAATTATGCACATTTTGCAACTTCATTTAAAAATCCCTACTATTTGAGCAATGTAGAAAATAACAAACTCCTGCTTCTATTTTTAGTGGTTTTATTGTTCTTCAGAATAATATGTGTATTGAATGGCACTGATAAGCTTGTATTATCTGACATGATGTTGAAAGTACAGGCAGGAACAAAGTTCATGCACATTCCTTGAGATGATTTAAAGACTATGTATGTTTTTTTGACTCTTGACATTTTTCCCATAGGTTGCCAATGTCGGTACATTTTTGCTTTGGTCACTCCAGTTAGACCAGCTGACAAGCAAAAAAGTAGAATTTCTTTGTCTGCAATGTTAACTAAGGATGGAAGATTTGTGGCTTGGTGCTACATTTGCTTCTCCTACAAGGTCTCAAATTTGATCCTTAATGTTATTTATTTGTTAGATTTACATAAGAGCTGTGTTGGTGCAGTGATTAGAATGCAGTATTGCCGGCTAATTCTGCTGACTGCCAGGAGTTCAGTTCTCATTGGCTCAAGGTTAACTCAGCCTTCTATCCTTCCGAGGTAGAAAAAAATGAGGATCCAGATTGTTGGGGCAGTATGGTGACTCTTGGAGAGTAAAGCACTATGAAGCGGTATATCAGTCTAAGTGCTATTGCCATCTCTAAAAATTTCAACCTGCATATTTTCTCCAAAAAAATGTAGCGAGAGAGTGATGGGCTTGGTGTCCAGTGACTTCCTGTGGCAGAGGGCAGAATGAACTTGGATATGTCTGATAGTAGTCCAAGATCATAATCATTACACCATCCTAGTACAACTCATGTTTACAAATATTAATTAGCAGGGATCTCACAATTAAGCACTGAAAAAGGCATCCTGCTGGTGCCATTTTTCCTATTTTTGTCAATTGCACCTGGTCATCACCTTGCAGGGAAAGGGTATCTGAATGTCATAAACCAGAAAAACGAGGAACAGTTGTGTTTTGCTGATTCATTTGTCCTAAGAAGCAATGGGTGTAGAGCTCACAGCCAGAGTGAGTGATGGTGGGGAGGAAAATGTAATGGATTGAACACATCTTTACTTAAAATGGCCTGGCAAAGCTACCCCCTTGGGCATTTTAAATGCTCTGATGAATTTGTAACACTGCAGTAGAAAACTGTGCCCTACGGATACTTTAGAAGGTCATGGCTGCCTTTAGATGAAGCTTTCTGAAGGCCTTATAAAGAAAAAAAATTATGAGAGAGCTATAAAAGCTTTGGAGACTTTCCTTTTTTATAACAAACAGCAATATGTGATGATGTGTTTATACCTGGGGAAAAAAAAAATAAGACCACAAGAGGGAGCATATATTAGGCTGCGTCTTTTTGCTGGTGGAAGATTTGGGGCAAGCAAGAAATCAAAAATTTTGAGGTAACTGCTTCAGGTGTTCTCTGGGCATGTTTACCACTGAATATATGATATGTATAATATTTTGCCCCTGCATGGAAGGAACCCCTGCCCCACATATTCATCAGGTGTTTAATGCAAATAATTTTGCATGATTGGCTGGGGAATTCTGGGAGTTGAAGTTCACCTATCTTCAAATCACCAAGGCTGAGAACCAATGGAATGAAAATCCCAAGTCAAAATATTTCAGATGGTCCTTTTCCATTGTAGCATTACTTACTATGGCATTTTATTATTTGGGATAAGTCAGGCTCTTCATTTTATTTTCTGAAGCTGGTACATATGGTACTGAATGTTACTTATTATTTATTAGATTTTATCTCACCTTTATTACTTTACATAAGTAAATCAAGGCACTGAACATATCTAATACTCCCTCATCCTCTTATTTTCCCCATAACAGTAATCCTGTGAGGTGAGTTGGGTTGAGAGAGTGACTGGCCCAAAGTTACCCATCAAGCTTTCATGACTAGAACTCACCATCTTCTGGTTTCTAGGCTAATACCCTAACCACTATACCAAACTGGCTCTCAAGGACTGACAATCTAGGAAAAATAGTTTATTTATTTGATTTTATTTCATTTATATTGCCATCTCATAAGAGCAATGCTAGGGAGCTTATAATATTTTAAAAAACAATAAGGTAGGACTAGAACTCACAGTCTCCCAGTTTCTATCCTGATACCTTAACCACTACAGTAAAGTCGCTGTCTGTATGAATAATATCTATGCTTTTTTAAAAAAAGTGGTAAAGTCCAATAAGAACTTTACTTCTTGTTTCTCTGCTTTTTTAAAAAAAGCAAACCAAACCAAAATACTTTTTTTTTAACAAAAACTCAAAAAAAGTTGAAACCCTTGGTGAAGTCTAAGACCCTAATTTCTCAGTGCTTCAGAATAGAAAGGCATGCCTGGACTTCCAATGAAAGCCTTCTATCAAAGGGAAATCTCACATCTAATTTTAAATACTCAATATCCTACAGATAACCAACTTTTCAAAGCCTTCAACTCCCAATGAAAAAGTAAAATAATCAAGAGATTATCAAAAATGCCAAATATCCAGAATTTGTCAGTGAAAGTTTTATGGACAGGAATGCTAAGCAGTCTGGATTTATAGGAACACATTCTTATGAAATGCTTTTTAGCAATGCCAATTAAAATTCTGCTTAAAGTTTTGCAAAGTTTCCAATTCTGACCAATGGGATGGAAATGTATATTTTATTATTTTAGTGGTATAAAACCTATAATTATATATAAAATATAGAATAATAAGGAAAAGGAACATTCTGGAAGTATCTAAAAGCAATAATGACTTGGTATTTACATCTGACCCAAGAATAAGAGTCTTATCATGATTGTGTTAAGAATCTGATTTTTTTCCCCCAAGGTTATAATAGATCAGGAAATGATTTTTGCCAAGAGAAAAGTGACAAAGAAATAATTTCCCATGATTATTTCTTTTTAACTTTCATTTTTATTCTGCACTTAGGATATGGAAATAATTGGAGGACATCAACAAATGAAAAGCTAAAAAAAAGTTTTAATTAGGAAATGAAAAAAATGTTTAATCACTGCAGTACAGAAATCTAGATAACCTCAAGCTGGATAAGAGACTAGTACTCCACTCCTCAGCTTGCAATAGAATACCTTATGCCACCAGGCTTGAAATTTTGGACCTAGACAATTTAGAACTACGTCGCCTATGGTCTGACCTAAGCTTAGTATGCAAAATTGTCTACTACAACATCCTACCTGTCAATGACTACGTCAGTGTCAACTACAATAGCACACAGGCAAACAATAGATACAAACTCAAAGTAAACTGCTCCAAACTCGATTGCAGAAAATACGACTTCAGCAACAGAGTGGACAATGCCTGGAACTCACTACCTGACTCTGTTGTTACATCTTCAAACCCAGAGGTGGTATTCAGCAGGTTCTGACCAGTTCTGGAGAACCAGTAGCGGAAATTTTGAGTAGTTTGGAATACCACCTCTGGATGGCCCCACCCCCATCTATTTTCTGCCTCCTAAGTCCCAGCTAATAGGGTCTTCTTACTCTTGTGCAGGACACTGCACAGGAGAAAGGAGCTGGAAAGCAGGTTGGTGGGGTGGGGACAGAATAGGAATTTTACAGTATCCTTCCCCTGGAGTGGGCTGGGAATGGAGATTTTACAGTATCCTTCCCCTGCCATGCCCACCAAGCCATGCCCACCAAGGCACATCACACCCACCAAGCAGTAGTAAAAATTTTTGAATCCCACCACTGCTCAAACTCCCAAAACTTTAACCTTAAACTGTTTACCCCATTCCTAAGAGATCTGTAAGGGGGCATGCATGAGCACACCAGCATGCCCTACTATCCCTGTCCTACTGTTCCCATTTATTCATACTCATTTATTATGTATATACTTATACCTGTTTATACTTATATGTTATATGCTATGTTCACACTTATATGTGTTTTCTCATACATGCTTGACAAACCAAACTAAAATAAATAAATAAATAAATAATTATTGGGTTTTAAAAATGATGATTTCTAAGCTATTTTTTCTACAATAGAAGTTTCCTCTTAGAGGAATGTCCAAAAATGTTAGGAAGCGTCTGATACCTGCCATCTATTTAGTCCAATTCAGTAAACATTATGCTATGGTAATACATTATACTGTATTATCCATGGGTGTGACATTGTCATGCAGGGATGTATTTTCTCTTCTTAATGTTCATGTTTATGTATGGATTTCATTATTTGTTTGTATATACTGTAAATGTGTTTGTGGTTTGGTTTCAGCATTAAAATAGATAATTCAGTTCTCTGAAAATAAGTCTATGATTACATTCATTTCTCCATGGTTTTCTTTATCCACATTGTATTCGTTTCATAAGCCAAGACAAAATTTTTGTACATGGAAGACATTAGAATACTGCTGGGACATTATGAGAATGATAGTTGTGTGTGTGAGAGAGAGAGGGGGGGATAGTTTCTGTTGTAGTTTGAAGGAAAGGAGAGGCTAGACCAGGGCATGCGGTTAACAATGTTTATTAAAGGAACGGTGGTTGTCGCGTCTGCCAGCCAACGGGCAGACTAGCGTGCGAACAACGGCTGGCTTGGCTTGACAGCCGGCTTTATATAGCCGGCTGTCAAACGGCGCCAGCCAATAGGAACGGTTGGTGATCCTGCGTAAAGAGCGGACCCGGTTGGAACCCCAACCAGTTCCCAAGACATAACACCCCTTCCCCCTAGATGGGAACACACATAGTCTTTGAGATACGCCGGTGGTCTGTGTTGGCGACCAGAGCGACGTAACTCAGGAGAGTCATTGGGCGAAGACAAGTTCGCGGACCCCTGGTCAGGGTACGTAGGGGGGCGAACAGGGCTCGGTGCAGGAACTGGAGCCAGGGAAAAGTCTCTGCCTTTGCTGGGGATAAACGGTGGCGCTCCCGGCTGGCAGTCCCGGTCTACTGCCTGCTCCCTCTGCTCCGTTGGAGAAGGTTGGTCACTCTGGGGATCCTCAGCTGGACCTTGGTGTGGAGCCCGCGGCTCATCTGGTGGGGACGGGTCTGGGCTGGTCAGGCTGCTCCGTCGTCTCCGCAGCTGGTCCAGGTGCCTTCGCCACACACGACCGTCTTCAAGTTGGACCCGATAAGATCTCGGACCTGTGACAGCCACGACCTTCCCGGCCACCCACAGTGGGTCCCCCGCGTAGTTCCTAGCAAACACTAGGTCCTGAACTGCGAAATTCCTGGCCAGACTGTCAGACCCCAAAGGGGTGTCTGGACAGTAGTGGGGGTGCAGCCTATCTAAGGTAGTCCTCAGGCGTCTCCCCATCAGCAGCTCAGCCGGGGATTTGTTCGTAACTGTGCACGGTGTGGTATGCTGGCTTAGGAGGAAATGAGACAGTTTAGAATGCCAATCCACTTGGCCGAACCTGGCTAACGCCTCCTTGGCTGATCTGACTGCCCGTTCAGCCAACCCGTTGCTGGCGGGGTGGAAAGGGGCCGTGAAGACGTGTCTGATGCCCAGATTGGTGACATACCTGCTAAACTCGTTCGAGGTGAACTGGGGGCCATTATCGGAGACCAGTGTGTCAGGGAGTCCGTGAGTTACGAAAAGGCGAGTCAGGGCTTTAACAACTGCCTGGGTGGTGGTCGTGGGAAGTAAGGCCACATCTATCCATTTTGAATATGCATCCACGGCCACCAAGAAGGTCTTGCCGTGCATTGGCCCGGCCAGGTCGATGTGAAGCCGTGACCACGGGGCATTGGCACTTTCCCACTTTGTGGGTGTGGCGGTTGGCGGGGCTGCCCTAGATTCCTGACAGGGTCGACACGAGCTTACCCACTTGGCGATCTGATCGTCCATCCCGGGCCACCAGACGTAACTTCGAGCCAACGCCTTCATCCGCACGATTCCTGGATGGCCCTCGTGCAGCATCTTCAGGACGGGTATGCGAAGGGTGGTTGGTATGACCACTCTGGTACCCCACAACAGGCATCCCTGCAACTTAGAGAGCTCTAGCTGGCGAGTTTTAAATGGGGCGAAATCAACTGAATAGTTCGTTTCTGGCCACCCCCTCCCTACCCAGTCCAGAACCTGGGCGATTGTTCTGTCCTTCTTGGAATGTGACGCGATGTCGTCTGCAGTCACTGGCAGCTTGAGTTCGTTTACATCAAAAATGGCATGCACAGGAGCTGGGTCCTCGACTTGGGCTGGCAAGGGGCAGTGGCTGAGGGCATCAGCGTGGTTTAGATTTTTACCGGGACGATATACCAGTTTGTACGAGTAAGCCGCCAGGAATAAGGTCCATCTGGTCATTCTGGGCGACAATATCTGTGGGGTTTGCTTTTCCCCTGATAATAATCCTAAAAGCGGCTTGTGATCAGTAATAAGTTCGAATTGGTGCCCGAATAGAAATTCGTGGAATTTTTTGACTGCTGCTACTGCAGCCAAGGCGTCCTTATCAACCTGGCTGTAATTACGCTCAGTCGCTGAGAGGGTTCTTGAAAAGAAGGCAATTGGTGCCTCGGAGCCATTGGGGAGCCTGTGACTTAAGACAGCTCCTATCCCAAAAGGGGATGCGTCTGCGGCTAGGACCAATGGAAGGCGTTGGTCAAATTGTATTAAGACAGCCTCAGAGGTGAGTAGAGATTTGACTGCCACAAATGCTTGGTTTTCTTTGGGTCCCCAGTGCCATGGTGTGTTTTTGTCTAAGAGTCTGTGCAATGGCTCAGCAACTGACGCCTTGTGTGGGAGAAATGAAGCGTAGAAGTTCAATAACCCCAGGAAGGCTTGTAACTCGGTTTTGTTGGTAGGCGTGGGTGCCTCGTGGATGGCCTTGACTTTCGATTCCACCGGGTGGATGCCTGAGGCGTCTAGCCTGTATCCTAGAAAGTCCACCTGTTTAGTGGCGATGGTACACTTCTCCCGTTTTAGTTTGAGGCCATGCTGCCTGAACTTCTCTAATACTGCCCTGACTCTCTGGATGAGTTGGGGTCTGTCCCTGGCTGAGACTAAGATGTCATCGAAATATGGCACTACGCCGGGGAGACCTTGGAGGATTCGCTCCATCAGTGATTGGAAAATACCTGGGGCTACACTTACGCCAAACTGGAGACGCTTACATCTGAATGCCCCTCTGTGTGTAACTATGGTCTGTAAGTCAGCTGTTTGGTTATCCACGGGGAACTGTTGGTATGCCTGTGACATGTCCAGTTTGGCGAAAATGGTGCCAGGTTCGAATGTGTGTAACAGGTGCTGAATGACTGGGACTGGATATGCGCTAACCTGTAGATAACGGTTGATTGACGTCTTGTAGTCAGCACAAATTCTTAGATTACCTCTTTTTTTAGCGGGGTGACTATGGGGGTCTCCCACTTAGCGAAATCTGTGGGTTCTATCACCCCTTGTTTTAGTAGTTTGTCTAGTTCCGCGTCCAATTTGGGGCGGATGGCGAAAGGTACTCTACGTGGTTTTAAGCGAACGGGGACTGCCTGTGGGTCTACTGAGAAGGAGATGGGAGTGCCCTTATAGCAGCCTAACTCACTACTAAAAACGTCAGAGTAGTCTGTAAATAAGGAGTCAACATCAGAAGTTGAGACAGCATGGACTCCTTTTATACTAAGGCCGAGAGAGGGGAACCAATCCAACCCCAAAAGACTAGGGAGGGCACCATTAACAACCACTAAAGGCAAATGGCCTTTAAAGGTTTGGAATTTCACGAGAAACTTGCCTTTCCCGAGGACGGGGATGTTCTTTCCTTGGTAGTCTCTCAAGGTGAGATGGCACTTTTGAAGCTGGTTCTTCGTCAGTCTGGGCTGGATCTTCTTAAGCGTGTCCCAAGATATGATTGAGAGCGCTGACCCCGTGTCTACCTCCATGCGGCAGGGATTACCTTCTAGTAAGACAGAAAGTGTAATTTTATTGGGGGTGTAAAGTGTGTGGTTGGCTTGGTAGCAAGTATGGCAGTTTTCTACTTGCCTTCGGGGAACAGGAGAGGAAAGAAATCTTTGTGGAGAGGTGCGCGCTGCCTGGCAGACTCTTGCGAGGTGACCTTTCTTGTGGCAGTTGTGGCAGGTGGCGTTTTTGAACCTGCATGATGCCCGGGAATGGGAACCTCCACAGGTCAGGCATAAAAGAGTTTGTTTTGGGCCACTGTTGTTTCTTGGCCTCGCTCCTACCTGCGGCTGTCTCATCGGTTTGAGGCGATGCACATCGGAGTATTCTGCAGGGCCATCCTCACTTACCGCTTCTTCAGAGTGAACGGAGGACGTGCTGGGCCTGGGAGCGGTGCCCTGGATCTCAGCTGCGGACTGTGCTGCAAGTTCGGCAGCTAAGGCTTCTTCAACTGCCTGGGGGAGGTTTAGGTCTCTTCTAGCCAGCAATCGCCTCTGGAGTTTTAGATCCCTCACCCCACAGACGAGTTGGTCGAGCAGCATGTCGTCCAAATAGTTCTTGAACTCACATTGTAGAGCTGCTGTCCTCAGGGCTGCCATATATTGATTTATGGATTCCCCCTCGGCTTGCTTCCTCATCCTAAAGGTGAAGCGCCTAGCAATCTGAGACGGTTTTGGTGAGTAGTGGTTGGATAGCGTTTCCACCAACTCTGCCCATGGGACATTCCCGATTTCTCGTGGTGCCAGGAGTGCTGTGGCGGTGTCGTAGACTACAGCCCCACAGTAGCTGAGGAAGTAGGATTTCTTCCTCTGCTCCGAAGCTTCACCTAGTCCAATGGCATCGATAAAGTGGTTGAAGCGATTCTTATACGAATCCCACTTTTCCTCATCAGGTTTGAAAGGGGGGAATACTGAATTGACATTCATTTTGGACCCCTCAGTCTCTTGGTAGACTGGTCTGCCTCACTGGGTGCTCGTGGTCTTGGATTGATGCTGCCTGAGAGCGTTGGCGGCTGTGGCTACAGTGCCCTAGTCTCACTCTGTGACTTCGGCTTTCCTGAGGCGCTTGAATTTTCGCGCTCTTTTGCGAGCGTTAGGCGGCTGTGGCTGCGGTGCTGTACCGACAGCGCTTTAAAATTCGAGCCCCCTTTTTTTTTTGTGTGTGTGTGTGGCGGCTGAGGCGCTCGCAATTTTGCTTGGTGGCTTCTGTTAGTGACCGCTATAGTAATTCGCGCCCTTTTTGTAATCGAGGCGGCTGAGGCTCTCAGCGCCATAGCTTGCTCTAGTGGCTACAGCTCAGTGACAGCCGTTAGAATTTTCGCGCCCTTTTTCTGCGTGCGTGGGCGGCTGCGGCTTCAGCGCCCGACTTTCACTATCTGTGGTGCTCTAACCTTCGCGACTCTTACTGACAGCACCCGGCCTTCGCTAACCGCGGCAGATCTAACCTGAGCGGCTCTATCACTTTCACTTTCCCGATGACAGGCTTCTGAGTCCGATGCTCGGTAAGCAAAACGGCTGCGGCTTCCGTTCCTTGAGAAAATGCTCCTGACTAGCCTTCCGATCCCATCCTCGTCGCCAGTGTTGTAGTTTGAAGGAAAGGAGAGGCTAGACCAGGGCATGTGGTTAACAATGTTTATTAAAGGAACGGTGGTTGTCGCGTCTGCCAGCCAACGGGCAGACTAGCGTGCGAACAATGGCTGGCTTGGCTTGACAGCCGGCTTTATATAGCCGGCTGTCAAACGGCGCCAGCCAATAGGAACGGTTGGTGATCCTGCGTAAAGAGCGGACCCGGTTGGAACCCCAACCGGTTCCCAAGACATAAGAGTTTCTAGTCTGCTATTTGATAAAATTAGATGCAGGAAATTATGTTGGGTCCAGTTTGGACTGGAAGATATAGGTAAACATCTCTAGGATGGAAAGCCAGGGCAAATTGGTGTGTTTGATATTTGAATAAGGATCATCCAAAAAGAAATGGATGGAACTGTAAACTAAATTGTGTTGTTGAAAAATTTAAAAGGTGGCACCTGCAATGCAAACCATTTCTATATTTTCCCCAAGAAAATTATGTGGTTGTCTGATTAAACATGAGATTTTGAATATAAAATCATGGCATTGTGTTATTATCTTTGAGTGCCTTGGTGAAGTCCCAGGCAACCGGAGGAAAGAAAATGTTGTCCTTATCACCTAACTGGAGAAAAAAGAAATCATCATTAGATCCAGTTATCAAAAAAAAGTAGTGGGCTTCCCTTTCATGGGAAGATTTTAAGCAGAGCTGTACAGGAATCTTTCTGGATCTAGGGCATTTGAATTTGGATTTGAATTTGGATTTTTGCATCTATCAACCCCTTTCAACTTCATGATTTGAATTACCTTAGTGTGAAGATTTTTTTTAAAGGGGGAAGATCTTAAGTGAGACAAAAGATGTATACTATGAATGTTTGAGAGGTATAGTACAGTTCTGAAACAAAACCTGCTCCTTGTAAGTTGTATAAGAATATCAGCAGGTATCAGTGGCTATTATTTTCACTGTGTTATTATCAGAGCCTTTAATATGTTCTGTTAAATAAAAGTTACAAGAGAGGAATGGCAGTAAAATGAACAGATATATTTGTACAATACTACGTATCGCTCTCAGAACTGGAATAATTAATCCTAATGTCTTGCTGGTTTTTATATTAACCTCAACACGTCAGAATTGCATAATATTATATAACAAAAAAGAAAGCAGAAACAAATTATCATTTGGCTTGCAGATTAAAGTTTCAAAATGTTTGTTTTTAATACATATAATTCTTTTTATTCCTTGAAAAAAATGTCCAGAGACAGCTGAAGTAAGAGCAACCTTTTCAAAGGTCTTGTAAAATGTTAATCATTGCCAATATTTCCCCTGTATTAAATACAGACATAAATTTAAATAAGATGGGTTATAAACAAGCTCCATGTGTAATGCTTTGCTTTACTGTGTATCATAGTAACTGTTAGTGTTCTCTCTTTTTTAATATGATTAATAAATACAATTTTATTAAAGAATGAATAGAAATTTCTACAAACTAAAATAAAGGAAGGAGAAAAAAGGAAGAAATAAAATAGAAAACTAAATTGCACAAAGAAAATAAAAATTAAACCTATAAGAAAATAGAAATGAAAGAAAAAGATAAAGAAGTGACTTTTGATCTTCTTTTACCACATTTAAAAGTACAGTTATGGACCACGCCTCTCTTCTAATCAATTCTATTTAATCATCCATTTTTTAATATTGTAGACAAAGAGCCCATAATGAGTTTCCTGTCAGCAATAAAAATACATATTGTCTTTTCTCTAATCAGACAGGTCAGTTTGGCCAACTCAGCAGGTTCCCTTGCCTTCACCAAACATTTTTCCATTGCAGGAGTTGTCAAATCTTTTCATCTCTGTGCATAAAAATAATCTCGCTGCACTTATCATGTACAGTACCTGTAAAAATACAAAGATCTATGTTTTTTCCACCAACTGTTCATCCAACAGTACACAGAAGGAAGTAACTAGTAATATTCTCCAGCACTTTTCCAACATTTGCCTGATGGCAGCTGACATTATAGCTGGGATAAAGTCATGCAATGAAGTTATTGTTCAAAGGTCATTTATGTGGGTTGTTGTGTCATGACTACCTAAAGCCACAAGTCTTTGTGTTTCTTTTCTCTGAATTCTTACCTTAATTCTTTCCTAAGAAATGGGCATTTCTGTTCAAAGAAGTTATCAGGTAGCCTTTACAACTTAGAGACTAAAAAAAGCACTAAACATGTCTCCATATAACAACTGTTTGGGGAATGAAAAGATGTGCAGGCAATATGAGCCATCTAGAAGACAAACAAAGATTTGTAATATATTGTTTATGAATTTGTACTATATTGCTTATTGTACCTGAAATATAATGATATATGAAGGCATTTCCTGTTCACTTGAGCGAAGAATGGGAGTGATTTATCTAAAACAATATTATTCTTCCAATAATATCCTAAATAGGTCGGGTCATATATGAGAAGATTATGAAGAGGTTCTTTATAATACTTCAGCACAACTTGTTCTTATTTATCCAGGGAATCAGGACACCTAAAAATCACTGGCGGTTTATGAATTTTTTCATTCACATTTATCTGCACTTCACGTAATGTTCTTCACACTGAAAGAAAATAGGGTGCTGTACATATTTACTGCATGTACTTTCTGATTGAAACTCTTTATATCCTTTGCTTAAACACATACGCTAACAGAGAGCCAGGCATTTCCCTACTCAGAGTCAAACCTTGGCCTCTCTAGCTTTCAGCTATAGAGGAATTTAGGTAGGAATCCCACCATATCCTTTAACCCATTTTATTTATTTATTTATTTATCGCTTACAAGATAATAGGTATAAGTATATACATAGTTATGAATTCATGAAATAGATACATATAAGAAACAATAGGACAGGGACGGTAGGCATGTTGGTGCACTTAAGCACGCTCCCTACAGACCTCTTAGGAAAGGGGCAAGGTCAATAGTAGACAGTCTAAGGTTAAAATTTTTGGGATTTGGGGAAGAAACCACAGAGTCAGGTAGAGTATTCCAGACATTGACCACTCTGTTGCTGAAGTCGTATTTCCTGCAATCAAGTTTGATGCGATTTACCCTGAGTTTGTATCTATTGTGTGCTCTTGTATTATTATGGTTAAAGCTGAAGTATGCATTGACAGGTAGGACATTGCAATGTATGATTTTATATACTATACTTAGATCGGACCGAAGGCGGCATGGTTCTAGGTTTTCTAGGTCTAGAATTTCGAGTCTGGTGGCATAAGGTATTCTGCAACGAGTAGAGGAGTGGAGAACTCTTCTTGTGAAATATTTCTAGACTTTCTCAACTGTGTTAATATCAGATATGTAATGTAATCATGTTCATCTCCAGGGGAGAAAGGATATTACTTTGTTGCTTGTATGTACACTGAGAGCTTATGCACTTGAGACAAATTCCTTGTGTGTTCAATCACACGTGGTCAATAAAGAATAAAAATAAACATTAAATGACCCAAAAGAAGAACAGTCTCCTGTGATATCAGAGACTTTGAAAGCAGAAATGGACCAACCTATTTTGGAAATAGCTCTAAGGTATTTACATCTGCTTTTAGAAGTTCTTAGAAGCACTGATGGTGTTACATAGTTTGAGTAATGAAACACATGCAGAAAACAACCAGGTTCAGAGAGCACCAAGGACCCTTCAATTCTTACAAGGGTTAGCCAGTATCAATAGTTAATTTTTTCCTATATATCCATATTATATAGGGAAAAGGCTCCATGTGAACAAGTACCTCAAACAATCACAGATTAAATCAAATAGCATGTAAGAAATGGCATTCATGTTGCTCAGTTCTTTTCTCTCTACAACCTGTTCCAAATCACAAAAACGTTGCCCGGGATAGATAAGTTTACAAAATCAAACTGCTGTGTTATTTGTTCTTCCAAAATGGAAACAATTTAGGTTTTATTCAACAGTTGTAACATCTGGAAAAAAAATACTGTGGATATTTTTTTTTTGGAGTTTTAATCCTTTGTATCTTGAAACACATCTGTCTGCTGCATTTAGATGGAAAAGGAAAACTTTCTTGAAAATCTGATATAGGTGAAATGTAACAAAGATGAAGTTCTCATTATTTTACTGAGCAGGCAGTTTTCTAAATCTGAATAGGGGAAAATAAAACAAGCTAGCAATGGTTTGTTGCATAAAGGGAGAGAGCCAGGAGCCTTTTTAAGTACGTTTTCAAGTTCTGTAGGAAAGTACATTATTCATATTCTAGTCATCCTAAATGTTACATTCAAGGAGAAAAATCTTGGCTGGAATCAAGCGCAATTGGCAACAACTTTTGACAGGAAAAATAATGTTTTCTCTTACTCAGTGGAAGACTGAAGATACAGGTACCCCTTGACTTATGACCATAATTGGGTCTGGAATTATGATCATCAGTCATGTTACATCCAGTGTTACTTTTTGTGTATGTGTGGTGTTCATCCAGTGAAGGTGGTAATTGTAAAGCAAATGCTGCAGTCATTAAATGAACGCCACAGTCATCAAGTGACTCCATTGCCGGCAATAGGTAAGGTTGTGTTGTTTTTGTTGTTTTTCCAGAAAGACCTTCCTATGCATTCCAATATGCCCATAAATTGTGAGCTTTCACATTGAACTTGCTATACATAATACACTTATTTGGGGCTATTAGAAAATCCCATGGTATTATATGAATCAATGCCGTCTGAATAATGAAATTTTAGATTTATATTTTGACAAGATCAGAGTAGGCGGTGCAGTAGAGAGAGACAAAGTTATGTAAGGATTTACACCACCTCTTCCCTGTGTCCTGCTAATCTCAGGTTATTCTCTTTTGCCATTGTTCCTGAGTAGGAATGCATGGAGGTCTTATTCCCTGCCATTTGGTTAGCTAGATAATTGTCTATCTCTGTTCTTATTTTAATTTCTTTAAATAAAGCTGTTTATGTTACCAACATCAATCCTGCTTCATTAATCATTGCTCAGGTCAAATTCCTGCTTTCAGGAATGCTCATCTGCACCTACAAAAACTTCCCCTCCAGTATTTTGAAGGTCCTATTTATCTAAACATTATTTCTTTGTTTATATGTAGCTCTTGTTTCTGTTGGATCACTTTACCCCAATTCTAATTAAAAATTTAGGAGATTCCCAAAAACTTGAATATGGAAAACTTGAGCAAGAAGTTCTTTTTCTGCAATAATAACAGTCTCTCCCCCCTCCCCCCACTTTTTTTTAAAACCACAAATAACAATAGTTGAAGAATGACCATGAGCCATTGGCATGCTTTATTTCTCTTTTGTCCCCCTAGACAAAATACAAAAGAATTTAAAATGTGTTTTGGCATACAAATGCAATGGAAAAATTATAATCTGCAAAAATCTGCTGATGGCATAGTCAAAACCATACTAAATTAAGTAAGCAAACATGTTTCTAATGTGTCTCATGAAAGTCACAGATTAATCTATTCATACAGATTCTTTTACCAAGTTTTTTTAAAGGCATGTTTTTAAAAAGAAAAACATCTTCAGCATGGCATGAGGCCAGGTTTTTGTGGAACCACCTATCTCTCATAATTTTTGCCTGGATGATATCAGTTGGCAGAATTGGTGTACTCCAGATCCCTTTGATTGAACAATGCTATCTATCACTATTCTGGAAATATGCCTTCTCTGATATAATACTTGTTCTCTGGAACAAAATTCTTTCTGAGAACAATGTGTCTGCCTTCAAAAGGTGTCCTGGAGACCTTAAAGGCCTTGATGGTGTTTTCTGAGGCCTTGGGGCAGTATCGATGTAGATTGTGTTGTTTCTCTGTGTCATATAATATATGTGGGTATATGCATAATTTTGTATTTGTTTGTCTGTTTATTCTGTCATGGTTATGTAGTGTATACTGGAAGTGGTGACCTTTTGAGAGCTGTATGCAATGAAATTTCATTTTAATTTATGCCAATTAGTGTACATTCAAAGAGACAATAAAGTTATTCTAGATGAAACCATCTCAATGGATACATGCTATACGCGCTATGCATGCATCGGTAAGAAACCATCTTGTTTACATTGTACTGTATTTTTATTTTGCTGTTTGATAATGTGATATTGTACCTGAAATCAATCAATCAATCTGCTAGTCAGGAAACATATTGGGGTTTTTAATCATTGATATGGATCCTTTAGTACTTCTTAAATCTGGGTTGTGAGAGTACAAGAAGAATACTAACCCCCAGCATGGAGCATCTGTCATAAAGGTAGAAGGTGAAATTTAACTTAGACAATTCACATTTGCGTGCCCCAGATTATGTCAGTGTTTAATCGAGTAACATATCCAGATATTGCAAATTTGTGTCCTGGAGAAAGGATTAGTAAAATAATTGCACATTAACACAAGTATATCTGATAACATTCTATTTTCTTCTTTTGTCATTGCAGTTTCAAGATATGCTAAGCAAGAAGCAGCAAGAATTAAAGAAGAGATATTAACAAAAGTTTAACAACAAACTCAGGAGATTGTGCACCAGCATTAGATAAAATGTGTTCAAATTTTCAGAGGTAAAGCAATTTTCCTCTTAGAAAAGTGGAGCTATCAAAAAACAAATAGAGAAATGTCCTTGTTTTGGAACATCTGGCAGAAACATCCATATATGGAGATGAGACTTTTCTGAATTTCCCACAAAACTGTATCAGATAGGAGGACTTCAGATCATAGTGCGCTGTTTTCATATAACTGCACAGGCTATTCATTGTTACATATTGCAATGAGGATTCTGATGAAAGAGTCTGCTAGAGTCATTATGCAAAATAACATAAAAGAAACCTCAAAGAACAGTTAAAATTATTAGACTGCTTGTTCATTACAGATCAGGTTATTTTTCCATGGTTGCTTCCCAGCATGGGGTGCTTGGTCATCAGCCCCTTTCAAGTTCTAAAAATGGCACAAGAGGCCTCTTAACTATCAGGCTGCCCTGTACGTTTGGCACCAAATTCAGACTGACTTGGAGAAGTTCATCTTAAGTTGCCTGTTTTTGCTCTTCAACTTTGTATACCTTTCCATAAGAAAGTATGCCTATTTTTAGCTTTTGGCTGCTGAAACTAAATCCAGTGATGAGATTTTCATAGTTCTTTCTCCTTCCCTTAAATCAAAAGGCTGGGATACACTTGAGTGATGTGGCATATATTAAAATTTCCCCCCCTCTTTTATTCAAAAAGATGACTTGAACATACATGGAAATCCTCTTCACCTTTTGTGAAACCCAGCTGGTACTTAATTACTGATTTTTAGGCCCTTGGTGTTTTTTGACTTGAATTATTAATTTCTGTTACATGACTAATTGGTGTAATATGGACTATTTATTTCCTATAGAAGAAAAATATTTTTCTGGAGCGTTATGGTAGTTAAAACCAACACTTGGTTTAGATTGATTTTTGGGCTAAGGCAATTGGAGACACATACAGTAGTTGAGGCAAGCAAGATGGACAATGATAACATGAATGCAATTATGTCTTCCTGAAAATCATGCAACATGTATGCTTGTGTCAACTATTTATGACATCATTATGTAAGTTCATATTGCTCGTGTTGTCATTCAACATCAACATGTCTTGTTACATTTGCTACTGACACATGGTTATGCCCATGAATCATTAGGTATCCACTGGATACTATAGAATTTAAATTACATTATGTTGCACCATACTACTTTAACCATCTGCTTGCTAAAAAATAATGCTCATGACTCTTAAGGGGATCTTTTCACCTCAGCTGGGGGGAAAGTGTGATAGTGAAGACCCACTTTTCCAAAGTGTTCTTCTTGCCAATTTATTATGGTTTGTCACAGTCAGCCAGATGCTTTAACTATTTTTGGCCTTTTTATCTAACTATCGGGTCCTTCCCAAGGACCAGGGATAGGAAGATGAGGTTTAATGGTGGCTATATTATCAACAAAAATAGTATGCCAATCATGAGACATTCCATTTCATTAGAACTGATGTGAGAGAACCAATAGTATCTATATAACACAGTCTTTTCACCAGAGAAAAGATGGTCAGAACAAAAGTGGAGTAAAAGAACTTTTTGTATTTTTTTAAAAAAATATGGTAACCTTTATGCTGGCAAACTCAGAACTGGTTGAGGAGATGAAAGAGAAACATCTGTGCAGGAAATGAAGATCAAAACCCTACCTTCATTCATATCTGCTCTGTGAACTGAAGTAGCAGCAGCCACAACAACAATAATGAATTATTAGGTAAGGATTCAGTACCATCATCTGCTCTTAGCTGTGAGCTTTGCTTAAACATCATACAAGCCACTTTCAGAGAAAATGCTAATTTGTTAAAGCATTGCCTGAGTAGAGATGCCAGCATAGATTCCAAGTACACAAACAGTAGACACTATGCTGTGAGAAGGTGTCTATGGAAGTAAGGAGAGAGAGGCATGGGGGAGGGAGAGAGGGAGTCAGGGAGAGAGAGAGAAAAGTGTGTGTTTGTGTGTGTGTGTGAGTGAGTGAGTGTGTGTATAATATTCAACTATAGAGAATTTATCCAGTTCGGTGCCAACAAGAAAATCCAAGAAACCAGTTGCACAGGTGTTTTCAGAGGATAGTGGTTGAAACCATTCATCTCCTGAAAGGAAGTGTTATGGAGTAGGAAACCTTAGCAAAGAAAAGTAAATTTAATTTATTAAGTTTAACTTCCATTTTTAATAGCTTTTACTGAAAAGCCACCTGCTGCTCTTTTCAGACATTTTGTTTGTTTTCCTTGTCTTATTTGTTGTCTAGGAAAAGAAGTCAGCAGTCCTTTATTTTCTCAAAACAAATTCTTAAGGCTCAAATTTTCTATTAGCTTATTAATTGCTGAGTTACTGTAAGAGAATTATCAGAATATTTAAATATCTGTTCCTTTTCATGGATTTCACTTACAAGTAACCACAAATCAGTTTCCCAGTCAGTTATGTTATTATTGGAAGATATTGCTTTAAAATCAAATATACTTTCTGGAAAATAAAAACAAAACCCCAGTATTATGACTACAGAGATGTTTAAACACCGTTTAATAGCTTCCATAGCCTTTATCTTGAAAATAAAGTTCAGATTTATGCAACAGCCTTTATTTAGTTTGCATGCAAAACAACTACTTCAAATAATATTGCTTACATATTTATCCTTAGCTTTCTAATAGTAGATGCTTTTAAGGTGTCAAAAACACTTCAGAATAACTACATACAAAACACTGGGTTATTAGACAAATAAACAATAAAAACAGAGGTGGTATTCAGCAGGTTCTGACCAGTTCTGGAGAACAAGTAGTGCAAATTTTGAGTAGTTTGGAGAACCGGCAAATATCACCTCTGACTGGCCCCGCCCTCATCTATTCTCTGCCTCCTGAGTCCCAGCTGATTGGCTGGGTCTTCTTTTGTTGTCCTGTACAGGAGAACAGAGCTGAAAAGCAGGTTAGTGGGGTGGGAAGAGAATGGAGATTTTACAGTATCCTTCCCCTTCTATGCCCACCAAGCCAAGCCAAGCCCATTAAGCCATGCCCACAGAACCAATAGTAAAAAAATTTGAATCCCACCACTGAATAAAACTATGAATGAACAAACTCAAAGTGCTGATTGGTCCTGGAAAGATGGGTAAGGTATATAGTGTTGTGGACAATCTTACATCTTTTGTTTACCCCACTTTTATTATTTTTATAAATAATTCAAGGAAGCAAATTATCTAGCATACTCCCCCCCCCCCACTTTCCCACAACAACAAACCTGTAAGGCGGGTTGAGCTGAGAGAGAGTGACTGACTCAAAAATCACCCAGCTGGCTTTCATGCCTAAGGCAGGACTAGAACTCATAGTTTCTTACCTGGTGCTTTAGTACACTCCTTCTCTGTTAGCATCTGAGGTAATAACGTGATCTAGTTTTAACTACAATTGGGACTGAACATTGAGCATCTGAGGTAATAACGTGATCTAGTTTTAACTACAATTGGGATTGAACAGCTACAATCTCAGCTCTCTTGTTATAGTATTTATTTACAGTATGTCCTCCTAAATATCTTATTTCTGGCTGAACTACTTTGAGAGTTACTTTGTAGTAAACACATATGTAACTGATTACTATATTTGTTAATATGGTGAGCATTCAGATTGCAAAATTTTGGTATATAATTCAACATCACATTAACATATTTAACATTTAAAGATTTTCCCATAAATCTGTATGCATCAGAACATTATTCCAAAAAGGTACCAGATAAACCATGACCATATCATATGGGTCAATGAGCCCTCGATTCCTTTACACTTCCATCAAAGAAAATCTGATGCTTATCCTTACAAATACATTCTTTCTGGACTCTGTAAAATTTTAAATAGAATGTTTTGATGAATGAACTTTAATTTCAAAACTATAGATATCATTTTAACATTTTTAAGGACATGCATCCATTGATAGGACATTATCAGAGACTACAGTTCTTCAGTCCATTGTTTGAGATATTCCAGAAGTATCTACTTTAAAAGAAATCTTGAGCTTTGATTATAGGCTTTACTTCTATCATGGATTCCATCAAATAAGAAAGCATCTTGGGTGCCTTTGAAATGGCCAGAGTGTTTGGTCCATGTTGATATAAGATATTACCATTATCGTAAACTTCTCAGCCTTTTGACTAAGATTAGTATAGTATCAATACAAGGGGACATACAATTAAGGGGACTAGACTATATTCCAAATTAAAAAGTTTAAGACACTAGAATCCTCCATCCCATTAAAGTTGATATAAAAGGTTATATTTCTGCCTTGATCCGCTCCCCCATAAGGATGAGGATGGTAATTGGAAAGATGAGAACCATCACCTACTTACTTGACCTTTGACCCTCTTGGGTGATTAAATTGGTCAATGGTTAAGTTGGAGGGGACTCAATGCCTCCTTGAGTGTGGGAAGCATTCCCTCTTTGTTCAAGGAAGCATTTATGACCTTTCCTGAAAAAGCTCTCTGTAGACCTCCCTCAAAAATTCAATTTTTGAGTTGGGCTAGTGAGAACATGGCAACCTCATACAACTCCAAATGGATTTGGATGCAACTGATTATCTAGATGAGTGGGGTTTAATCTAGGAGATGGTACTAAATCTGCCTTGATCATGTTGGTTAATGACCTATGTTGGCAATTAGATGGGACAGGTATGAACCTAATAGTTTTCCTGGACCTTTTGACAGCTTTCAGTACTATAGAAGCATGCTATCCTTCTGCTCTATGTGACAGAATTGGGATTGTTGCTCGCTACCATCTAACTCTACAAAAAACAATTGTTACCATATCCTTATGGCTAGTGCTCCAGTTGTGATCCCTCCTTCACTGATCAGATTTGACAATATATATACATGTCTTAATTGCAACCATTTTGACTATTGTAACATATACTACACTATAATTCTTAAAATGTATACAAAAGCTGCAATTGGTGGCAAAAGAGGTTGCTAGGATGTTGACCAATGTAAGGACAAGGATTGCTGGCTATCTGCCACAATTTAAGGTGTTGGTGCTGACTATTGAAGTCCTACATATGAATATCTACCTCTTCCACTATAAAACTGTCCAATTCAATCAACAAGAGAGACCCCTTTGAAGATACTCCATAGTCAGAAGCGGTACAGTAAATTTATGTGGTACAGTAAAGGACCTTCTTTTATGTGCCTCCAGCCTAAAGAACTTCTCAAGTCTTTACTGGTAGGGAGTGGTACAGATTCTTCTGGGGAATTTATAAGCACAATAGCAAGACAAATGGGTTCTTCATGACCAGTTTGCAATGTTTTTGTATTTTTTAGAAAAAACTGCTAGACACCATTAAAAACTGGGTTCTTGGAAGGGGCTGAGATAGATAGACTTTCACTCAGTATGGATTTTCCTCTGTTCTTTTGGATTGGCCTTAAACTGTAGCACATACCACTGATACGCTTCTACTCATAGAAGTCTCAGGCTTAGTGTTATTTAAGCACATCCCAATAACACTATTAAGCTTTGAGTTTTAGAGAATTTAAATTCCATCCATATTTGTGTTTCGCAGAGCTTTTCCTGCTTGTAAAAGTAGGAAAAATTTACATGCATTTTTGCTTGTAAATATTTTGTCCCAAAAATTTCTGATGTACAGGGTGGACGTATTCCCATTTGGAAAATTAAAGCAAAAATTGTGGCATTTTGCTTTTTGTACTTTTCTTGTTTTGTAATTTTATCCAAGACCCACCCAAATGAACTACTGTGACATTACAGGAATGGCTGAATCATTTAGAAACCAAATGATTGATACAGCATGGATCAAATTCTAGTTTGCTAAAGAAAAGAAAAAAAAAACAATTAAAATCTAGTTTTACAACCTCTACTTCATTTACAGGAATAAAGAACAATAACAGCACTTTGATAAATATTTTGAGAATTTTGCCCGTAGTATTTACCTAATGAAACATAAAAAAAATTCCCATGAGCCTAGAAACAGGGTTAGAAAGGTTATGGAGGCAGTGTAATTTATTTATATCTTTTCTGCACTCTATCCTTTCTAATTCCTTCACTATAAGAAATTTTTCTGGATTCAGATTATTCATCTCAGACTTTCATGGTAGACCAGTCAGGAAACAGACTTCACTGGACTGCTGGAACTCTGAAAACAGAATTTCTCTTTGCCCATTCTCATAATAAAGAGAATCGAAGTGGGATAACCTTGAGTTTCTTTCGCAATCTCCTTTTTTTCAGGTTCTTAAATAACTATTTCCTAAACCCAGTGTTTGCATAGCCATTTTCTCATTTTATCTTCAAGTTTATCTCTATGCTCATCTACAGTTCCTTTATCACCATTTCCAATAAATATTCTCTGTATCCACCTTTCTATACAAACGAACAAAATAAAACAATAAAGGAAAATATTTGTAGCTCGGGGTTGAAATGAGACATTTTATTACCCAAACTAGGTAATGTCACCAGTGCTAGATTAGCATTGATGAGGTTACCTAGTTTGGGTAATGAAACATCTGCAAGAAAACAACCAAGCTCAGAGAGCACCAAGGACTCCACAAAACAAAACAAACAAACAGAATAGATTCCAGCTTCCTTTTGTCCTTCTTCGCTTGTCCACAGTTTATGCAACTGCTACTGTATCTATAGTTAGTAGAACCAGACATTTAATCACATTCTGCTGCAGGACAAAAACCTCTTCATAGAAGTTCATGGGTCCTGCAAACATTGATAGATAGAGACATTTTTTACCCTGCAGCTTAGGGCTAAGAGAGGGTGACAGTTCTCTCTCTCTCTCTCTCTCTGTCTACATATACATATATATATATATACACACACACACTACATATACTATTATATTGTATAATAGCCTTAAGATTCTAGAAATATTGGAATACTTTAAATTCTAATACTTTTCAAAATCTGTGCAACAGGCCCCTCTCCACTCTTTTAAATTTTTTTTTCCAAAGGAATGTTTATTCCTGCAGGCCAGGGCTAATGGCTCTGAAAGGCCTGCATTCATCAGACTAGCGTTTAACTGTTCATGGCTGCCAAGTTAAACAGCCTCTCACCTACTCTGGTGCTTCAAAAGGAAACAACCTCCAAGGTAACAGGCTAATTTCCTTGGAGACCAAAAATGTGGACAAAATCTTATAGAAGAAGCATTTCACCCCCCCGACCCCCCGAAAGAATCTCAATATGTTTTGTTTTCAATTTTTTCATCTGAATTTAATTCAGGTATTGCTCCAGGCTTTTGCATAGTTTCAGGGGTATTGGATTCATGGCATAATTCCAATTAGATGAGGGAGTTTCTCATATTTGCACGTATTGTGAATGTGAAAGAGATATGAGAGATACCCTTGGACAAAATAATTTGGTTGAGCAAATTATAGCACATTTTCCATTTTCTCCTCAGCAAGAATAAAAAAAAAACCATGAATTTTGTTCATTTAACCTGAAATTCGCATTCCATTCCGTTTAGGCCAATCATACCAAAGAAGTCAGTTTTCCTCAAAATTCTGTCTTATCAGGGAACAAAGGGCATGCCCATGTGCATGGCTAACGCATGTAGAGAGCTTTGTCCATGACTTAATAACTATGTGACCTTAATTCAAAGACTTGCTTCCTCTCAGCCAGGATATCAATAAGATATCTCTTTAGTAATGGGACTACGACTATCATGAGTCCTATTTACCACCTGTATCTTTCACCTCCTGCATGGCCCATTCCTTTAGTTCTGGATTTATTAGCAATAGTAATAGCACTTAGGCTTCACAGTGCTTTACAGTCCTCTCTAAGTGGTTTTACAGAGTCAGCATTTTGCCCCCAACCATCTGGGCTCTCATTTTACCGACCTCAGAAGGATGGAAGACTGAGTCAACCTTGAGCAAGTGAGAATCAAACTGCCAAACTGCAGGCAATTGGCAGTCAACAGAATTAGTCTGCAGTATTGCATTCTAACCATTGTGCCACCCGAGCTCTTAGCAATAGCCACAGCACTTAGCAACCTTGAACTGGTCAGGATCAAACTCCTGGCTATGGGCAGGGTAAGCCTGCAATACTGCATTCTAACCACTGTGCCACCATGGCTCCTGGATGATTTGAAAGGTGTACTAAATTTTTTCCTTGTTAAATTGGAGGAAGAGGTATTGGAGGTAGGGTGATAGAGGTGTCACAATTATATCCTGAAACAAGAATTTCTCAGTATTTTGCTAGTGATCTGGATGAAGTGGTGGAGGGGATGCTTATCAAATTTGCAGATGAGACAAAAGTAGACAAGAGAGCTAAACAACGGGGGGGGGGGAGTTTAAAATGATCTTAATAAGTTAGAGGAAACCACTGAAAATAAAATAATTTATTCTCTTTTATTATTTATTTATTTCCTGCCTTTATTATGTTTATAAATAATTCAAAATGGTAAATATATCAATACTCCTTTTTCCTCCTCTTTTTCCTACCACAACAATCCTAGGAGGTGAGTTGGGCTGAGAGAGTGACTGGCTCAAAGTCACTCTACTGGCTTCCATACATTAGTGGTAGATTTTCTCCACTGTAGATCTAAGACAGTATGCTTGCCTTTAGGCTTCAAGTATAATTTTTATGTATAATTCTATATTATAAAAAGGGATAATGTGTACTTCTTAAACTTCTCAAATAAAAACTATTGCACATAAATAGCACACAAAACATCATTCCCAGAAATGGCTTTCTTAGCAACCTAGAAGACCAAATGGAGATTAATCATTAAAAAATGGATTAAACTGATTGAATTGATCTTTGGTAAGAACTTAGTTTAATTAGTTTTTAATGTTTTACTTTGGTTTCAGAGTAGGATCCTTTCTGAATTGGTTCAGATCAGTTTATTTATATCTTTTATCTCTGCTATTTCTCCTTTACAGGAGTTCCAAGGGCAACATTCCAAAGAATTAGTGTGATGAAACTCTTAAAACATTCAGATCAGTGTTGCAATCTGAAAGTTCTCTTAAGCAGAATTTTCAAACTAGGTTCTTCAGAACCACAGGGTTATGTGAGAACTTGAAGGGGCTCCATGAGAGATGGGGGGATTTTCTCAAATACAGCCAGTTTTCTATTACTAGAGTTTAATTAAGTCTCTTGATCGAAGCTTCATAATTTTTTTTTAAACAGGTTTCACTGCCTGAAAAAGCTTGAAATGCTTTGGTCTAAAGGATCTACCATTCTTGCTACTGTATTTTCATCATCTCTGCCAAAGCAGCTGCTTCTCTACAATAGCTACAGTCAAATCTTTTATCAGATTGAATTATGAGTGGAATGTTGTTTTTGCATCTCATCTTGCACATTCGTATGGAACCTGTTTGCCTTCAAAACTCAAATATTGATTTCAAATCAACTCTTGGCCAATTCACACACTCCTAATACTCCAGATGGCTTAGAGAAGACTTCATATGATCCAAAAACAGCATTGCAGAAGAACTGGGATTTCAAGATGTGTTTAAAAGGGAAAATAGAATTGAGCTGATGGATAAAGTGTGACTTTTAAGGAACTTTGGTCAGCTGAACTGAAACCTTGTTCATCCACCTAAAAAGGATATGCAGATATTTATAAGCTCTATCTTGCTGTATCAGTGGAAAAGGGTTCAACTCACCTGAAAATATATTTTCTGTGAGATTGGGAATTCTGTTTTGTCTCAATTCCTATCATAAACTCAAAGAAGTGGACAGGTCCAGCTAGGTTAATGAAGCCAAACTTCTCAGTTTACTTCGCACAGAAATCCACTTTAAAGTAATCTCCTCCTCAGACATATCCAGTGATGGGGGAACCAATCACCTCTTTTAATAATAGTTCCATTCTTGATCAGCTCTTACAATTAAGAAGCATCCTAATATTGAAATTGACTCTGCTTTCTTGAAATTTAAAGTTATTATTTTACATTTTATATTCTGAGATAATAGAAAACAAATCTTCATTGACACAGCTTCGGGTATTTGAAAAATGTTATCCTATCCTCCTCACCCCTCACCTTGCACCAAAGACTAAACCTGCTCACTTTCCATATTTTTCCTCACAAGAGATTTTAGTCTTTTAATTATTATAATCACCTTTCTCCACACTTATTCAACTTTATTTAGAAGTTTTAAAAAATAAAACACTTAGAATTGGACACAAACCTCAAGTTATAAACAATTTGAAGTAGAATATAAGTATTCCTTCTCATGATCTGGAAACTGTATTTCTATTGATGCATTTTAAAATTACTCATGTCTTTTTTTTTGGTAGGCATGTCATGCTGCTGACTCATCTTTAATTTTTATTCAATCTGAAAAATGCAAAAAATGCAAAGGTGCCGTTACCAAGCCAGGTATATCCCACCTATCTGTGAATTTGCTTCTTTTTTCTAAGTGTCTCTATTATATTTCTAGCACCTGGCTAGAAGTCAGGAATCTATGAGTTTTAGACCTGTCTTAGAAATGAAAGAGTGTCTTTGAACCAGTTAGTTTCTCTCATCCCAATTCACCTCATAGGATTGTTGTTATGGAGAAAATGGAGGAGAAAGTCTATTGGGTGTACCTTGAGTTATTTAAAGGTGGGAAATTAACTAACTAACTAGCACACACACACACACACATATGAACAGCTGAAGGGTGACTTGAATTTCAGAATTAACCATGAATCTATAAAAGGCAAAATTTAGAGGAAAAACTTCACTGCTAGAGCAATAATATAAATCAAAACAGAAGGGATTCTTTGAGTTTCTTATTTAAAACAAACCTCATTTAAAACAAACCATTATTGGGAGGGATCTAACCCCAGTTAGATCCCTCCCAATAATGCATCTGATCCTAAATATTTGGAGGAAAGCATAAAATAAAATAAAATGATAATCAAAGGCATTGTAAAGAAAAGCTCTTCACTCCAAGTATATTAATGTCTGTTTCTATTAACAAAATATCTATCTGTGTCTCTGTGTGTATGCAGATTCTGGCAGCAGGATAAGGCGATCATTTTACCACATCTTGGATTTTATTGCAGGAGTCCATAGCCCGGACCCCAAACAGCATCTGCTGTACCATATATCCTGCATTAAATTACTGGTTCAAAATGTTTACTCCCAGTGGTTAATTCTTACCCTTTGAATTAGCCATGATGTGACCTGTTTTTTATCATTTGTAAGAAAAAGGTCATAATTCAAAACTGTTTTGCAAAGGTTTTGACAGACCAAAGAGATCTTTATTCCCTCTTCAGTGTGGGAGGGTGGGATGAATTCCTACAGATTGAATTGTTGGCAGTAAAGTAGCAAGAACTCACTATATTGTGTGTGTGTGAGGGGTTTTCTTATGTTTTAACTGGTAAGTGCAGAAGATTCAATTTAGTTTCCCAACATCTAATTTATTAATTGGATGAAAAAATATAGCTTATAAATATTGAATTAATCTGAACATTTTTTGGTAACTTAAGACTGTTGCTTAACTATTATTCAAAGTTACAATACAACCCACAGAGCTACTTAAGACTTATTTTCAGAATTACATTGGCTATACATCTCTTGTGATTACATGATTATACAGTAGTTTGAACACTTGTCAACCAGCTTATATTTATTGCCATTTGTAGCATCCAGTGCTCATGTGACCCAATTTGTGATGTTTTTTGCTGGTTTCTGACATTTATTTCCAATTTCTCTGACATTTACTCCCAAAATGTCCATTGGATAAAATGGATTTATTTAACAACCATAGCATTTTGCTTAATGACTATCATAAAAATGGGTATAACCCTTATGACCATAATATTGGGATTAATTATGATCGTAAGGTGAGGACCTTACCTGTGTGCATCAGCTTTAAATGTGTAAGTAGTTGAAATAAAACATGATTGAGTTTTTGTAGGATTATATTACCTTTACTAACACAAAATCTATAGCATATTCTACTTCATTAGAATGTTACTAGTTTCCATTAACCTTGTCATGTCCTGTTTATACTTCTATGATGAGTAAAATATCTTTCCCTAGATTAAATCAAGACACCCTTCTCCCACATATACTTCATTCCCTCTGGCCTGTCACATTTGCCATCTTTCATCATTTATTTTTTAATTGACTTTTTTGTAATTTCTTGTTTGACTTAGAATCATTGGGAATCAAGTTTAATAAATTATTATTACTGTTGCCACTTTCAATTGCTTAAGGAGATATCACTAGCATCTATCAAAATCTAACTGATGGCAATATATTGTGATATTATTTAGATCATGATGTTGTGCTAATTGGCTATAATTGTTGGGATCTGCTGAGAGTCAAGTTGGCAAGCACACAGCTAGTTAGGTGTCCTTGGGCCAGTCCCTGTCTTTTAGCTCTAGGAAGGAAGCATTGTCAAGCCGCTTTTGAAATCTTGCCAAGAAAATTGCAGGGTCCAAGCAGGTGCCAGGGATCAGTTACTCAACACTGAAAATATATCTGTTAATAAAAATAATGATTCATTATGTAATTTGAAAATGCAATGCTCTTTAAACTTAAAACACTTAGTAGCTTCAGTTCAAAAACCTAAGTATGTCTGTAAGCCGCCTAGAATCTCCTCCAGCAACATGGGTGGCGTACAATTTAATAAATTAATAATAATAAAAAAACAAAAGTGATTATAGTTAAGATGTGAAATGTAATTATTAATCAGATGCAGCATTTAGTATAAAGCATTCCAAATCATAATCTAGAAGTTTGAAGGTTACTCTTGCCACTGAATCTTATATTTTAGCTTGAAGGAAGACATTCAATAATGCAGCAGTGATACCAAAAGCAATGTGGCCATTTTTTCCCCAGACAGTTTTGGGGTTGGGGGAAGGTTAGTGTCACCAAGAGTCTTAAATTAGCCCGCTTGGCTGTTTGGGCTCTCTGAGTCAATTGCTACTATTCCTATCTTACAAAACATCCTCTAAAACCCAAATTCACTGCCAACATTTGGACATTTTATGGTTTAAGATACTGGGAAAGTTGCATAGTCTGCCCACCCCTGTTTTAAGTATAGCCTGGTGTTGTGATTGGAAGGATCGGACCTGTTAGGAGTTTTGAATCTGATGACTGTTAGATCGTGGATTGACGTCAGAACTAGGAAACGTTAATCTGAAGGGCAAGCCAGTTAATTAGCACGTTGCCTTAATGGGTATAAAAGGACACAGCTGAGCTGGTGCCTTTTGCCAGAAACAAAATGACTATTTTGAATGAGGACGTTACTGCAAAGAGATCTCTGTTTGTTTGAATTTTGAAGGGGAGTCCTAACAGTTTCTGGCAGCCGTTATCTTGTTATTTTCCTTCAGTTTGATTTGATTGTGAAACGGCTGCTTTGTGTTTGTTCGTTTGAATTTCCAAGAGGAGACATAACAGCCTGAAATATCCTGAAAAGGAGAAAGTCTATAAATTTTTTAATATCATTTCCAGGGTAACTTCATTTTTGCCCAGATTACTATTGGCTTAGCAACCGCACAAATACATCTTGCAACTTCCTTCATTTTGTTTAGAAATCAAGCCAGGTGAGAAGAAGAGCTACCGATTGAAATGAATCTACAGCTGAGTAAATAAAATGAAATCTGAGCATAAAAGCATGGGAATCTGTTTTCAAATGCAAAATTTGTGAAACAAAATTGGCAGAAAAGGAGCAAAGATCAAAATGAGACAGAAAAAGAACTGCTGATGCTTTTTTTACCTTGATTTTTTTATAGCCCCGGTGTAATAAGAACGGGTGGCTCTTGGACCAGCTAAGCATGAATTCCACCAGCAAATGGCTTCCTGTTTCAAAATGTTCAAAGCCAAGAAAATGAAGTTTGGGGTTGTTGTTTTTTTCCCCCCTCTCTCTCCTTTTGGGATTAGTTACAAGCGTGTGAGGTATGTGCTTTCATTTCAGGCCAATGCAAATGTTTTTGCATCTCTCTCCCCCCCCTCCCCCCTCCACTCTGGTCTCCCAAAAGGACGGTAAAATTTGACCAAAATGTTTTCATCTTTGACTAGGAAGTTCAGTGATTAGCCTTCATTGAATCTGTAAACATTCATGCTTCCTGTTAAAGACAGGAGCAGGAACTACTCAATGTTGGTCCGTTTTGCTATTTGCACCTGCAGGGATCTGCTCTCCCAAGCAAGAGAGGAGGATCTCTGAAGCTGAAGCTGTAAGTTATTTCCCTGCCTCTCAATATACTTGAACCTATAATTCATAAGTTATAAACTGGAGGTCCAGTTGTGTTTCCTTAGTCACCTCAACTTCAAATATTATTTTGTATAGCACGTTCTCCATAGAATATCTTTACAAAATAATGAATGCTCTAATGACCTTCCAGAGAGTGAAAAATAACATAACCACAAGAACGATATGTAATCACCTATGCTCCAAAAGTCTTAGGGAAAGATATTTATTGAAACCACTGGAATGCTTTTATTATTTTATCCTCACCAATTAAAAAACTATCAAGTTACCCTTTCCAGCCACTTTTATAAAAACGAGACGGAGTTTATGAAATGGACTGTTTTTCTCTCCATATTTCATGTCATTTATTTTGAACAAGCTCATAGTTTAAATCCAACATTATAAATGTAGATGTTTCCTATCACTGGAATGGGATAGCTGTCTTGCCTCTAATGACCTTTTGGTCAGTCCCAAATGAGCATGCTGGGTTATATTTCTATTTTTTATTTAAAGTCATTGCTCTTTATAGTTTTTCCTTTAGCCAGCTGAACAGTTAGGTCAGTTTTGAGTCTGGCCTTTATTCCATCTGAATCTTTGAGTAAACAAACAGCAATTTCCAGCTTAATATAAACAGTGTACTTTAGTCACATAATTTCAAAGCAGTCACAGGACCAATTGTACTCTCCTTGCTTTTTTAGCCTTACATGCTGTCTTAAATCTCTCTCTTTTTCCTTTGTCAAATGTCCCTATTTTTCTACTGCTTTTTAAACCCAGAATTCCATGCCAGGAGGGTTCTGCAACATGTTAAACCACAGCTCATTTAAACATGGCTTGTTAAATAAACCACTATGGACTAAAAGGTCAGACACAATGACAAACCATAAACATCTCCCCCTACCCCCATAAATTATAGTTTGCACACAACGAATGAGTTCATAGAACATTCCAAGCCAAAAGTAAATAAACTACATTATGTTTCGTGTAAGATGTGTGCACAATTGCTACAAAGTAAATAGTTTTTTTCTGCCTTTCCCAAATGGTACCGCATTTATAATGCAGGATGCCATAACACTGTCTTAACAGCATAATTGTTTTTAACTAACAACTATGTGAGAAGACCGAAAGGATGACGACAAAGTAAAAAAGCATTCACATTGGAAGGATTTTAAAGAAAATGTTGTGAATGCTTACTGGATTGCAGATCCATACATCCAAAAGTTCCCCAGTATGAGCAGGAGCCACCATCATTTCTCCTGAGCAGAACTCAAGAAATTGACTTCAACTCACCTCCAGCCAGCAATGAATATAACCTCTACTCATGTGTCAACTTTGAACTGAACCTGGCCCCAGCCATCTCTCTGTTCCTCAGTTGCCACACAGGAGGGGAGGGGGAAAGGAGTTTGAAATGCATTACTAGACACCACAAAGAGCTTTCTCGTAAGAATCAAGGTCATCTCCACTGGCAACAAATAAGGTTGGGAAAGGAATGCCTGAAGATCCAGACAATTAAATTAATTATGACCTGTGACACCTGGGGATGGGGTTATTTCCTAGTTTAATTATACTGAATGGTGAGAAAGGTTTAGATTTGGCTTTCCATTGAAGTTGTGCTGATATGATGCATTCTTAAAGAAGACTTTTGAGAAGGAGCCCAGTCTCAGGTGCTTGGGTTCATTAGTTGGAGCTTTGACACCATGTTTTTTTCCCTTGGCTGTCTATAAAAAATAGTGATTTCCATTCTGCACCAGCTCAAGCTGTATTGCCCAATTTGTGTGTTACACTTCAGTTCCTTTAAACCAATCATCTCAGCTTCAATTGGCTATGTCTTCTGTGGGGAGAAAGTCCTTCTCTGTTGCTTTCTGCCTTCCACCTACACTTTTTAAAAAAACCAGGTTTTCAGCAGAATGGTGAAAAGTTGGACATTATTCATGCAATATTGAAAGGATGGACTTGTCTTTGTCTCATTTTAAAAAGTCAGTTATACTCAACAAGAATTTACATTCCCCTTCTAGCTCAGGAAAATAGTAAAACCATAATATCACCTTCCATAAAGAATTGAGGAAGCCACAAATCAGAGGTTGGGGTAAGTATGTTTTGTACAGAACATCAAACCATCACTGTATCCAAGCAAAGCATGGCTGAACTGCAGAAAGGGGTTTGTTTAAATCAACTGTATTTCTAGTTGCTTAGCATGTAGAGGATGAGTAGCTGTGGTGTATATATATATAAAAACTCTCAGACTCAAAAATCCATGTCCCCATGAGCAAGAGGCAATTCCTTGTCATGTACAGAGTCAACATCAACCAAGCATCTCCCTCTGCTGATGAAGAAGAGGCTCAATATTTGAAGAAGAGAAAAGATGAATTAAAAAATCAAAGTTCTCATTGATCCCAATAGCCTCAGATTAATGTTGGAAATCTCTAGGAAAACGGAGAAGCCCAAGAAACGGAAGCAGACCACTGATTGCTTCAGGAAGTCATCTATTTAAGGAAGAATTTGTGCTAAGTTTTATTTGTTGTGCTATATCTCATTTTCTCTATCTCCATGCCAGGGAAAAATGTTTAATTTCAGCCTTCATACTTTTCTCAGGCTATGTTAATGAAGAAATAGATAATTTCCTTAGAAATCTCTTAGGATTTTGAACTTTTTTCTCTGAAGTCTGTATAACTTTAGGTAGAAGGCTCATTATTTGCAGCAGATCAGAACAACTTTGTACTTTATTTTGCATTTGTACTTTTAAACTAACAACAAATAAAACCTACCCTGTGAACCTGACAAATGGAATCCTCCAGAGTAACCATTGACTAAATTAGTGTTCAAGGCAGGTTAACTTTAAGCTTTTTGCCCCCCCGCAAAAAATAAATAAAAAATAAATAAAATTATACTATCTCTAACATTGCTTGTTGGTGTGTTTCGTTTTTAAATCCACCTAAAAGAAATTGTGGATCCTTCTCTGGCCTTGAAAAAGAACTCCTAGCTCACTCCTTCAATTTGCTAGGTCTCCATTCTCATACTCTCTTTCCTTTTTCTTACAGGTAAGCTACTAAGGTTGAATGTATCAGTAGAGGCCTGCTGAATTTAGAAAACAAAGAATAGAGCCCTCTAACATTTTCTCTGCTCTCTGGAAGTAATATATTAGGTAGGTGTGCACCAAGCAAAAAGGCACATTCAGCAAATGTAGTTCCTTTCAGTTTTTCATTCATTTGGCTTCTGATTAGCAGTTTTTGTGATAGCATTCTAGAAAGGTTTCTTTTGCTCTTACAAAGCAATACAATTTCCACCATTACGGCTAGGCAGGATGGGAAGGAAGGATGGATTTAATCTGACTAGCACCTGGCATCTAAAATGTTAGAGGAAAATTATGAATTTAAATATTAAATTGTGGGAGATTCTACTTGTTTTGTCAAGGAGGAAAAACATCTTAAATCTAATATACTCCGCAAGATTTTTGTGACTAGCTGCTATTACCAATATACGAAGTTACATACAGTTTTAATATGGAATACAAATCAATTAAAAAAAAATAAACCTCCTGAGTCAATAGTCAGTCCCACTCAGACACTGGGCACCACAGAGAATTTTGGATGGCTTATGTGAAAACAATCTTTCTGCTGACAAAAAGTACAGTAGGATTTACACGGGAAATATAACTTTTAAAGGGGAAAAACATGTATTAACATCCTGGAAGTCATTTCAGGCAAGCCCGAAATTCTGGAAAAAGAAAGTATTCCGCTTGGCAGAAATACTATTTGTAAGCGTTATCCCTATGCTATTGTTCAGCCATAGTTTCATAAATACTGTTATGGAGAACTAGCTATAAACCATTTTTGCTGAGGACTTTCCGACATTAGCATGACGTTTTGATCCTACTTGGGTGTTTTTCATACAATAAATGATAACAAGAGGAGGAAACATAGACCAGAGCTTCTGCAAGGTTTTATCCATACATCCCTATGAGCTACAAATAGGGCTTTAGTGAATCTTCAGTGAGTTCCAAGTCTGTTGCAATGTAACTGCATAACAGTTTCTTGTATTTTATTTTCTCATTATTTTGACATTATTGTTCCAAACTTTATTGCTGTTTCAGGGTGTTCTTCAGTTGACAGGCAAGAAGCAAGAGTGACAATGAGCAGGTCTGATGTAACTATTCAGTGGACTAGCTGGCATTTAGACTCATTGGCTCACTAATCTCGAAAAGCAGTTGCACTGGTGGCTGTATTTAATTCAATGAGTGGCTTCCAAGTCACATATATAAATGAAGTGACATTGCATTTTCCAATCAGAAACAACGTGTTCTCTGGCAGAATGCTTCGTTTTGTATTTCTGTGAGGTTGGGTATCACGCTACTCACAGCCTTATAAAAGTTTGGAAAAACTAAGAACACTTTTAGTTGTAAGAGTAACCCATTACAATCCAAATCCTGAGGTATTGTTGGCTGATAGATTTAATGATCCCTGAACTGTGGTTTGGTATCTGGAATGCAAGATAATTAAAACAGAAACCGAAAGGTGAATCCTATAGTATCCAAGGTCAAAACAGTATACCCCAATGGCAAAAAGAAAACATATCCAAACATAAAGGGTTCACCTAGCCTTCTGGTCCAAATGTTTACCTAGCCTTCTGGTCCAAAAGCAGTTGGTCTTCAGGGCTTTGAGAAAGGCTAACATGGTCAGAGCCATCCAGATTCCCAGGGGGATGCTATTCCATAGAGCAGACGGTGTTATATGTGAGTGGGATTCAAACAATTTTATTACTGGTTCTGTGGGTGTGGCTTGGTGGGTGTGGCAGGGGAAGTTTACGGTAAAATCTCAATTCCCTCCCCACCCCACTAACCTGCTTTCCAGCTCCTGTGCAGGGCCCCAAAAGAAGACCCAGCCAATCAGCTGGGATTCAGGAGGCAGAGAATAGATGGGGGCAGGGCCATTCAGAGGTGGTATTTGCCAGTTCTCCAGAACCGGCCAGAACCTGCTGAATACCACCTCTGATGTGGGTATAATATTTTGTTACTAACTTCTGTTCTTACAGAGAAACAGGATTTTTTTTTAAAAAAAGGGAGATATTTATTTAGTTATTCCTTATATTATTCCATAGGTCAGATGCTACTATATGTGGGTGTAATATTTTGTTACTACCCTCTGTTCTTTATACAGAAACAAGATTTTTTTTTTAAAAGGGGGAGATTTATTTGAAGAAACCTGGTTACGACCTAAATAAACTATTACAACAAATCCCTTACTGAAGATCAAATACATAATTACCAGAGAATTTTGCTGTTCCACTAATTTAGTCACTACAATAAGATTTATCCATGATCTCTTATTGACATGTTGATGTTGGTTTCTGGTTATAACCAGGAGTGGGATTCTACCAGTTCGCACCTATTTGCTAGAACTGGTTGTTAACATTCTAAACAGTTCGGAGAACCGGTTGTTAGAAGAAATTACTGGCCTAATCCTGTAAGGGAGGCAGGAAGGAAAGATTCTGGTGTTGCTTACAAAAACTGTCTCACCATTGACCCTTATTACATTCTTGGCAGGACTAGACTTCCTGTCTCTGGAACGTCTCTGGAGTTTTTCCCCCTCCTTTACTGGTACTTTGCTTGTGTGGAGTGACCATTCAAAGTTACAATGGCATTGAAAAAAGTGACTTATGACCATTTTTCACACTTACGACTGTTGCAGCATCCCCACAGTCATGAGAGGCCAGACGAGGAGATGTGTGCCTCAATGTGAGTGATATTGAGTTGGCCACGCCCAGCCAATAACATGACCACCAAGCCATGTCCACCAGTCACATGACCACCAAGCCACGCCCACCACCTAAGCCATGCCCACAGAACCAGTTGTTAAAATTTTTGAATCCCACCCCTGTTATAACTTTGCTTGCCTCTAGGTGTTCGCAGGTTAATTGCTTGATTGTCATTTCCAGAAGTTTCCTAGGTATTGATGTCAGTCTGTTTTGTTTGTAGTTTCCTAGAATTCACTTTCTTCCCCTTTTTTGAAAATGAGTACTACGTCAGCTACTTTCCTGTTCTCTGGTAGTTTCCCGGGTCTCCAGGATCTTTGAAAGATGTGGTTCAGTAGTTAATGTACTGTTCTTCCCATCCCATCAACTAAAAGGTAAAATGCACACATGTGCATTTTTGTATCTTTCTCTTGCTTAAAAATAACGTATTGCCGCTTCAAGCACTTCCAGACAAGGGCTTTCAGAACCTGCCCAGGATTATACAATCATATCATTTTGGCTGATCCTGAGAGTTGAGCCAACTTTTGTTTCTTTTTTAGGTCTCCTGAGGCTTATTTGAAACTGGTACAAAACTGATATATTTTTTGTAATTGCTGTGCTCCTGCAAAGTTTGTGGTTGATCTATTTCTCCATTACAGGTAATTCATGACTCACTCTACTCTTCCTCCCCACCACCTGCCATGCCATAATTTCACCTCCAGACGTTTTAAATGCAACAGAGAAGTGATGGTTTGGATATTTACAAATATTTTTTTCCTTGCATAGGTTTCCATCATACCAACATCAATGCATCATGCAGAAGGGAGGTACCAATTTGTTTTCATTCCCTTCTTGCCTGGAGTGAGGATGAGGTGATGTTTATTACTTACTCCAGAATTTGTGGCTGAAAGGACCAAGGGAACTGACACCACATGATAGACCCAGTCACCTAATGTTGTATGCTGACACACACAAAGATGACTTTATTGACAAGTGGAGGAGATGCCAGAATTATTTGTGTTATTAGAACATCACCCAATGAAAAGCTTCTGTGTGCAATTCAGTGGCTTACTACACAGAGTTTCCAATAGATCCCAAGGGTTCCTGACAACCTATTAAATCTTGACATTCTAAGCTGTCTTTCATTTCTTTATGTGATGTCAATGGGTAATCAAATCCAGCTGGTTATGTAGCACTGTAATTCCATGCCGTTAACTGTTTGATCCTGATTAGCTGTTTGTAAATAATTACAAGCCTTGTAGCATGTTACACAGTACATTGGCACATGGTGCTAATCCACTTTTCCCTCAGATTGGTTTAAGGACCATTAACAGTTATAATTTATGTGAACCTTTGAACACAAATCTATCACTGCAAGAACTGGGAGCTGATTTTTGTTTGTTTGTTAAGCCAACACAGGACAATTTTTGACATGTATTATAGCTACTACTTTCATATATACTATGACCAGTTGCTAATCATTTATCTGAAAAAAGAATGCAACATTCAATCTAACAGTCAAGTTAGATAATCTTTGAATGGCCAGGAATTTATTTTTTTAAAGCTAAGGTATTTGAATTAAAGGTCTGGTCCTAAACAATTACACATACTTTTTTTTTCAAAATAAAGATTTAGTAGGCATTAATCACTCTTATTAATCAATAAACACAGTAAAGTTACTTAATTTCAGAAGAACTTTTAATCATATAGCTAAGCACAAAATGGATTTGCCAACCATCAGGAATGCATTTTTTTCAAATAATCTTTACTGACTGAAGATTGTTGAAACTCATATGGATCTGTGCTTAACCATAATGTCAGCAAAATTACAAAAAGTGCTCTATCCTTTTTTGCATTGTGATGTTGCATGCAAATGCTTCAAGGCCTAAGTTTGATAGCATGACGCTTGTTGTCTCATTTTCTTCCCTGTAGGCTTCTATACTTGAATCCTGTTTTAGTTTCTTGACTGGCCAGTGTGAAGGTAGAATGTTTTTATTCATCATCAGAAATTTATTTGGTCAGCGATCCAAGCAACAGAAGAATTGGACAGTAAAATTACATTACAATAATACAGAATATAATATATAGAGAATAATAAACACTGATTGTAAAATTCTAATATGTAATATATAACATGATTCCTCCTGGCATAATATTTATTCTTTGTTACAGCAGATCTACTTCTGCAGTAATTTGTTTGCATGCTTTAATAACAGACAAAATAGAGCTGATATTAGTGATATCGGTCTTATTGTCTGATAGGACAAAACCAAGCTAAAACTTATTATCCTGACACAAGTTCCAACAAAGAAGAAATGAGATATTGACAGTTACCTTGATAATATCAGTTTACATCAAATCAGGATGGAAAGTTTCTATCAGATCTGAAACACTGGAATAACTTCTTCTGGAAAGGGTGTTTTGGCTAATCTAACTCTGAGAACTGATGTAAGTAAACTATTGTGCCTAATTCTAAAAAAGAGTGCAATACTGAGCAGGGGATATAAATGTGATTAAATACTTACTTAATTCCCCTCCAGACCATTTTAAAAGTTCCCTGATATGATGTGATACTAAACTGCGTTCATTCTCTTGTTCAGTGCCAAAGAATCTGGTTTTAATAATCTGAAAGGGTTGTTTATATTCTAAGGTTAATAGTTGGTCAAAATGCATAGAGGCAACTTTTTTGAATAATACTAAATATCAGGACCACTGAGATTGATGCCAAAACTCGAGGGATAAATCCTGATGGGAAAAAATGGTGCTTGAACCACTTATTAAATGTAGGTAGCCATGTTTTGCTTCTACTTTTAGTGATTCTACCTCCAACCCTTACATTCAGCACAGTTTAGGTACATGGAAAATGGATTATAGAATTTACTTTAGGCTGTTTCTATGGATTAACCTAACCATGAACCATAAAGTATATATTTTCGTTACCTCCATTTTTTGCCAAAAGATCTCTTTCCTACTTTCATGTCTTTCCTTTTGCCTTCTGCTCCACTGTGGTAATTGTTAATGATAGTCAGATTTCATTGCTGCATCTGGGTTTTCAGAAAGATCAACTTCTGGCTAACTATGGTATGTGCACAGGGATGGGATTCAAATGTTTTAACAACTGGTTCTGTGGGCATGGCTTAGTTGGTGGACATGGCTTGGTGGTCATGTTATTGGCTGGGCGTGGCCAACTCAACATCACTCACATTGAGGCACGCATCTCCTCACCTGGCCTCTCATGACTGTGGGGATGCTGCAACAGTCGTAAGTGTGAAAAATGGTCATAAGTCACTTTTTTCAGTGCCATTGTAACTTTGAATGGTCACTCCACACAAGCAAAGTACCAGCAAAGGAGGGAAAAAAAACTCCAGAGATGTTCCTGAGACAGGAAGTCTAGTCCTGCCAAGAATGTAATAAGGGTCAATGGTGAGACAGTTTCTGTAAGCAACACCAGAATGTTTCCTTCCTGCCTTCCTTACAGGATTAGGCCAGTAATTTCTTCTAACAACCAGTTCTCCAAACTGCTTAGAATGTTAACAACCGGTTCTAGAGAACAGGTGCGAACTGTTGCGAAAATCCCACCCCTGTGTGTGCTGCACATATTTCCAGTTCAGCAAGCTGAGAATACTCTTAAATACAGAAATGAAATCAATCCTTAGCATAACTGAATGAGAAGGAGGGTTTAAAACTACTTATGGAAGAGTAGCAAATAAGCACATTTTTTAAAAAAAAATCTTGATGACAAACAATGGCATCAGTCATACAATGAGCATAAAAGTGTGGTTCTGACGAATATATCTCCTGTTCTGTCTACAAAAATATCTGTGATTGTGTGACTGGCTGAGTGCTGTGGCAGTGCTGGCCATGTAATATTGTCTCTGGTTTTGAATATGTCACTTTGCATATTTCTCTGAAGTAGAGAGATAAGCTATGAAGGCCAAGCAAATGATCCATGAAATGTATGTTCCTATTTTTTTGCAATTGTTGTTCCTTCCTTAAAAGACAAAAGCCACAAAAATAGCCAGGTGTCCTCATGCATAAAATTTTATAAAGACAAAAATAATTATAACCCTTCCACTTTTTCCTCAATGCTGTTTCTACCTTCTTTGGAAAAAGAATTAAGCCAGATACAAAACACATTAATTTTTCTTTCAAAATTTTCCATAGTCAAATGTGTTGAGCAAAGTGTTGAAAAATGAAAGCACTTTTCTGTTTTTCCTCCAAGTCCTGTACTCCAATCGCTACTCATTAAGCTTCCTGGGCAAAAGTTCATTGAAGTTTAAGATTACTGTAGGGGTCTCCAAATTTGGCAACTTTAAGTCTTGTGGCTGGCTGGCTGAAAATTCTGGGAGTTGAAGTCCACAAGTTTTAAAGTTGCTAAGTTTGAAGACTCTTGATCTATTGGATCAATCCCCCATCCACTGCATTCCCTTATGAAGTGCCAAGTATTGGATCTTATAAATTAAAGTAGAATAAGTATTTTCTCTATTGAAGAATCTATTTTTATATGAGGGGAAAAAAAGAGAAAGATGCCATCTTAATTCTGGGTGGGCTAACAGAGCTTTGAATCATATTTTCACCTTTCTCCTGGCCTATAGGGCTTTGTAAGTCTCCTACCTGCAAAATTATTCCATATGGGGGAGGGAGATGCTGTATGTGAGTGATTTCCTATATATCTGCTAAAATAGACTGAGAAGATCAGGGTCAAATGAGGAGCACCCCACATATGTGTGAGAGTATTGAGCACCATAGCATTGTCCCAGCTCCTGAAGAGATTCTGGAAGGAGGAACCATTACACCATGAATATCCCAAAGGTGCTTTTTTAAAGAGGCAACTGGACTTTCTGGTTTTTGTTTTGAAGATGTTTCACTTCTTCTTCAGCTCTGACTGGACGGTGGGGAATGGAAGGATTTATACTCCTTGCAGACAGCTGGTCATTTACATTCTTTTAGACAGTTGTTAAGGCCACCTGGAGGTTTATGTGTGTCATCAGGGTCACCTGAGTGGTGCAAGTGAATGTGGAGCCTTCTTGGAACTGTTGAAAGACTGTGTTGTAGACTGGAGATAGATGATGTCATATTCCTCTGTTGAGAGAGGGCTGTCCAATTTTGACATAGATGGCCTCTTTGACCCCTCTTTCAAACCAGTGATCCTTTCTGTCCAAAATGTGGACTTTGCTATCTTCAAAAGAGTGGCCTTTGTCTTTTCAATGCAGATGGACTGCTGAATCTAGCCCTGATGGGTTTGTTCTCCTATGTTGTGCCATGCATTTATTGCTTTATTTCCATGGCTCACTGCATTGTATTGCATCTACTATGTTGCTCAGTTTGTATCTGGGTGTTTTATCCTTGGGGTGGACAAGCTTCTGCCTGAGTGTATTCTTGGGTTTGAATTGTGCATGTATGTTGCATTGTCTGAAGATGCTCCTGAGCTTTTCCTGCAATGACAATAAACATATTTATAAAGGAATATAAATCCTTCCATTCCCCACCATTCAGTCAGAGCTGAAGAACTTCTTGGATGAGAAATGTTTTCAAAGAAAAACCAGAAAGTCCAGTTGCCTCTTGAAAAAGCACTTTTAGGACAACTTGATCTGGATGACTGAGAATCTCCATAGAAAATTACCCCATGGACTTTTGTGGTATTGTGTTAAAGGACCTGATCGCAACAGCACTCCCTTCAACCATGCAAAGAAGCTCTGCTCTTTTTGGTGGTGGTGTTTTTTTCTTTTGTCCACTTTCCATTTTATCTTTCCCAACAGTGGAAATTTAATTTCAGTAAACATCGCTTTTAGAAATCATAAAACCTGGCCTTGAAGTTCTTATCCAGTGTTCACCATGTACTTTTTTTTCTTTCCAACAACTTCATCATCTTAAACTATATTCTTTCCCAGCCTCCATTGCTAGGTCAGATACAGATGTGTGGGAAGGAGAAACAAATAGCATTATTAAAGTATTCAGTTTATAGGGAAGGGGAAAGGAAATTAATCATTAAAAAAATCTCTGTCATTAAATTTTATCCTACTCTGTTATTGTGAGGTTAAAATAAAATTAAAGTATCTCTGTTTTGCTTCTGTAATCATGTCAGGGCACAGCTATGGGTCATATATTCTTGAAAAATGATGTTATTTTCCTCATGACTGCTGGGTCAAAGAGACCTGGGCAAATATGTTTATTAAAGAATTCTCAGGTCCCAATTTTCACAGTAAATGGTGTTTTTTAATCAGCCCCTTATTCTGAACTATTTATTATAAACACTAAGAAGCTTTGAGGAAAGAAGATACAATGTGTCATAAAATCCAGCAACACTTATGAAAATAATTATAAATACACTCATACAGATCAACATGTGCAAATACATACACAGGCACACATTGAAGCCAATATCATGGAACAGATTGGGACAAACTTGTAAAACAATTTGTTGAGTTGCGCTAAGCAGGATGGTCATTAATATTTTATTAAAACTGATTTCCTTTTCCTTTGTTTAGTAAATCAGTTTCTAAAAGCAGGAGCCTGGTGGTTATGAAGGCCAAAACATATCTCCAAGAGGTTTGGCTTTTCGCAAGTTTACATAGTTAACTGCAGCCCAGAAGATTCTAGAGTGGTTGTCCTGACGCTGACCTAAAGCCCTGGAACTTTCGCAATAGAAATATATGCTAATGAAGGGACAAGATATTTGGACTCATACACTACCCTGTATAGAATTATGTCCACCATTGCATATTGGAATGCCATGGATATGTATTTGGGTTCCTCAAACAAGATCAATTGACTGAGAAGTCAATAAAAAGAATGACTGTTTCATAGCAGTACAGTGTGTGCGCGCACGCACACACACACGCACATATGTTTCAAATGTACATCTTAACTACTGCTTCTCTTTTGTTCTAAAAGAGCATGTACATAATTAACTGCATACACTTAATACCTGTATATTACATTTATATTTGCAAAGAGACGCTATGCTCATTTGAACCGTGTATCAATCTAAACATGAGTTTGTTCAACGGCAAGGAAAAGCTGCTTGAATAGATAAAGCAAAGTAATGAAATTTGTACCACTTACATGGAAAAGAACAAAAAGCATTCCAAGCAAATATTCTGTGGCATCGGAAAGGAAATATGATAAATGTTGGAAGACACATTGAAGGAAGGGGATCATACCATTTTAAACTAAACAGGATATATGTCCTTATCTTCTGTGCAAATGGACTATTTTGTTTGTCACTGTTGCTATGACTTCGGTCAAAATTAGGGGAGACTGAACATGTTTTGGCTTCTGATTGCCAGACTATCAAAACAGAATAAGATAATGGCAAAGAGGAAAAGGGGCACTGGAAATTGAATCATAGTCTCAAGGTCAACATTTTATATTCTGTGTATTCTCTTATAATAACTCTTCTTTGTCTTATATGGATTTTTCATATTCTGGTAAGCATTTAACAGCTAGCGTGAAGGATTGCATTATATTGGATTTATTTTCGCACACAATAAGCATTATCAGAGGTGGTATTCAGCAGGTTCTGACCAGTTCTGGAGAACTGGTAGCTGAAATTTTGAGTAGTTTGGAGAATCAGCAAATACCACCTCTGACTGGTACCGTCCCAATCTATTCTCTGCCTCCCGAGTCCCAGCTGATTGGTTGGGTCTTCTTTTGTTGCCCTGCCCAGGAGAACGGAGCTGGAAAACAGGTTAGTGGGGTAGGGAGGGAATGGGGATTTTGCAGTAACCTTCCCCCAGGAGTGGGGAGGGAATGGAGATTTCACAGGATCCTTTCCTTGCCATGCCCACAAAGCCACGCCCCCCAAGCCATGCCACGCCTATCAAGCCACATCCAAAGAACCAGTAGTAAAAAAATTTAGAATCCCACCACTGCTTCAAATGTCTGGCAGCCTTGGTGGATCAATGTGTGCCATGTCGATTGATCTTGTGCCAGGGTTTTCCAGGAGGTGGTGTTGATATCCAGGGATTTGAGAGAGGGTTTCAATGTGTCTTTGTATCACTTTCTTTGCCCCTTGTTGATCGCTTTCCTTGAGACAGCTCACCATAGAGGAGCTGTTTGGGGATGCGGTAATCTGTCATCCTTGCAACATGGCCAGCCCAGCATGTCTGGGCTTTCATCATCAGGGTGTGAACTGAACTCTGGAGAGGACTTCTGTGTCTGGCACCTTGTCCTGCCACCAGATCCTCAGAAGTCTGCGGAGGCAGGTCGTATGTATTGTACCCAATTACAAGTTACTATTGTAATTATGTTAAAGCATTTCTTATCCACAGAGCTGCTCTTTCATCCTTTGCCATTATTTTCAATACTATGAAGAATAAATACATATACTTCCATAATAAACATGCCTCTCCTACTTCCTCTAATTTTATAAAACAACGCATTTGAAGCATAAAGAGGAATGCCAGATAGAAAGTAAACTGTGTAGAAAATAAATCTCTCAGGCAGACTTCAGTGTCACGGTACAAGTTAAGGAATACGGGTTTGCTAAATATTCTATGTTTTACTACATGTGCTGCACTTTTATTCTTCAAGCCCTCCCAAGCTCATGGTGCAATAATACAGGTCTAAGTCATATTATATTCCTTGCTGGACAGTATTATTTTGTTCAACATTTTCCTTCAGCCTCTGTTTTCTGAGCCCAGAGAAAAGGAAGGAAACGAAAAGGGCAACCCAAGAAGGCTCATTTTTCTTTTGGCAGTTCTTCCCCCTCTTTTCCTGGCCTGAAGTCTGCCCAGGTGCAAAGAGAGAATGAGAACTTGCTGACACTGGGTCTGAGGCATTTAAAATGTGAGGAAAGAGAAATTGGAGCCTGCCTGCGGCTTAAATTATAACTAGAGATCAAAGGCAGGTCGTTTCTAACGCAAAGGGCGTGTACCTGTTTGGGGAGTTACTGAAAATCTTTGAGGTAGGGCCATCTGGTCACACAAGAATCCTGGGCCCTTGCCTTAAGATACTGGTCTAATGTTACATTTATTTAACATTACATTGCAAGGTATCCCTGTCTGAGCGGTTAAGTGACTTTCTGGATAAATATAACAAAGGCAGGGGAAGCATTCATCTCTGGGGCCTCTAGATGGCAACAAATAGACAAAACAATCCATTTTAAGACAAAGATGGATAAGCTCCTCAGAGCTACACAAAGCCCCAAAGTTACAGTTTTCTCTTATAATCACAATTGTTAAAAACAAACAGCATACTGTTCTTTTGAGACAGGAAGCATAAAAACTGCAGTAGATGGCCTAAAACATCTGAACGCAGTTATATAAAACAGTCTGAACACAGTTTTAGAAAAACAAAACAAAGGCACTCCCACAAACCTAGGGAGAAACAAGAGTAATTCTTGGCCCTCCTCATCTTGTATTGTTAGGACTAGTACTGTTATCTAGCCCGCAAAAAAATCTCAAACCGGTCACTAGGGGACAGTGTTTCCTATACTATACTTGTTTGGCACCATCTAGTGGTCATCAGCAGGCATGCAGCTCAAATCTGGTAATCTTAGTAATCATTGACCCTTTGGGTATGACCTTCTCCCACTCACAAAATCAACCATGTCCACCAAAATATTTCCCACCTGTGTTTTAAAGGCAAAGAAATAATAATACATCAAATTCTCTTTCTAAACTGGCTTACACTAACCAGGTCCAAGTAGCTCTTTTCTTTAAGCAAGCCATTTTGTATCCAGCATTGCAGACTTTCCCATATTTCATGATGATGTTTGCAATTTCTAGATGTTAGGCAGAGCTAAATAGTCTCTGTTGGGATAAAGACAGCAATCTGTGCTTTGTCAAAAAGAGGAAACTATTGAAAACTAATTTTACTCATTACTTTCCTCCAGCACGAAACCATTTTAAAGACATTGGGAAAGAAACCGTCTTGATTTAGGACATATTTTCCAATGACACAATCAACTTTTCTTCAAACATATTTATATGTAAATCACTGCGATATATTTTTAAGCCAATTATACAGAAGGATGGAAATAAACATGTGTCTTTCTTCTTGAACGTGCTAATACTATTCAGGCAGTCCTTCTGCTGTTTCATTCTTCGACTGATTTAAATTCTTTCCCAGTGAGTGAATGTGATAATGTCTATTTCTAACCCAACAGCAAGGAAGACTTATTTAACGCTGTAAAACTTACTTTAAAACATTCAGAATGCTGGGCTGGGAGTGAGTCACTGGGTTTCTCCCTTTTATAACTCTTGATATTATGGCTGGTCATCCAAAGACCTGTCCTGATAATTTGTTTCCTGGCAACAAAATGGCAGATCCATAAAATAGGAGAAATTGAGTCATACTTGGAATTTAAAATGACAGCACAAATAAGTAGGTTAGCTTGCTTCATTCTGGCCTCCTCCAAACGCATTGGGACTTAAATCTCCAAAATTCCCAGCCAAGATGCACGAGGTGCCAGTTGGACATTTAATTACTTACTTACTTGGTTTATTTATTTATTTACTTACTTACTTATTTAATACAGCCTGCCAGCTCATACATAGATTACCGCAAGCAGCTTAGAACTTTAAAAAAATTCATAAAAAATTCATATAATAAAAACTCATAAGAAAAACTGCTCCCCACCTACCATGATAGCAACAATACAACCAAATCAATTGCCTAGTTGGCTCTGTCTCCATTTATGGTCCCCAGGCCAGCCAGGGGTGGTATTCAGCAGGTTCTGACCAGTTCTGGAGAACTGGTAGCTGAAATTTTGGGTAGTTGAGAGAACCGGCAAATACCACTTCTGACTAGCCCTGCCCCCATCTATTCTCTGACTCCCAAGTCCCAGCTGATCGGCTCAGTCTTCTTTTGTTGCCCCGCACAACGGAAATCAGGTTAGTGAGGTGGGGTGGGGAGGGAATGGGGATTTTACAGTATTGTTTCCCTGGCATGCCCACTAAGCCATGCCATGCCACACCCACCAAGCCACACCCACAGAACTGGTAGTAATTTTTTTTAATCCCACCACTACCTCAGGCCCGCTGACAATGCCATGTTTTAAGGCCTTTCAGAGGAGCAAAAGGATGGGGGTCAAACTTGCCTTGAGATGCACGGAGAAGGCTATACCTAGCCAATAAGATGTTATAGTTAAGGGGACTTCCTGGAAGTTCTAGATGGGTTATAAAAACCAACTGGCTAATATGGAGCTAGTCCCAATCTCTCAGATCCCAGACTGGTTAGTGTAAGGGAAAAAACTGGAGAAGAAAGTGTTATGTACATTTCCTTGAGCTCCTAAATTAAAGTCATCATATAAACCTAACAAATAGCCAAATAAAGAACAGTTTATTTAACGATTTATTTTATTAACAGTTGCATAGATATAAGGTAGATATTATTTTATTTGCCAATAATACATGAAGAAAATGGTCTTGGAATTATAAGTGCTAGTGGTATTCCAACTGAAAAAAAGCCAGACATGATTTTATACTACATCAATAGAAGGATCAATGGCATCACAAGAGCTTGAGTTCAGGGCAATCTTGTAGTGATCAGACATATATAGTTTCTGAAGAAGATAAGCAGTAAGGCTGTGCACCTTTCAAACATGACATCAGACAATATCAAAAAGGATATTTAAACTGGCATCTTTTTTCCAGGCTAATGTGGAAATCTAAAAAATAAGACTCAGCCTCTTTCATTTATGCTTATAGGAGCACTGAAACACTTATATGAGCACTGAAACACAGTGCTTATATGAGCACTGAGATGGTGGTGATGTGTTTGGTCAAGGAGGCTTTAATTTAGGTTCATATACTGTGATCCCCATATTCTTTTAATTTCATATTTTGCAGACATATGACTCTCAAGAACAAGGTGTCAAACTCAGTTTCATTGAGGGCTGCATCAGGGTTGTGCTTGACCTCGGGAGGCCAGGGATGGACATTTCCAGGGGTGGGATTCAATTTTTTTAAACAATCGGTTCTGTGGGCGTGGCTTTCTTGGTGGGTGTGGCTTGCTGATCATGTGACTGGGTGGGTGTGGCCAACTCGACATAACTCACATCAAGGGGCACTTCTCCTCGCCTGGCCTCTCATGACAGTGGGGATGCTGCAACATTTGTACTGGGAAAAATGGTCATGAGTCACTTTTTTCAGTGCCATTGAATGGTCACCAGTTTTAGACCAAAACTCAAAAAGGGTACGTAAACTCATGTTTGAACGTCAATCTTTCTAGCTAGCCAAGAAGCCTTGCTGAATGTTACTCACCTTAGTTCCTTGTCATTAAAAGCTTTCGGGCAGCTCTGCTTCATTATTCAATTATTTCTTCAAAGTGCTAACTCCAACAGGGGAGTATTTCCTCCCAACAGCAGTGTAAAAAGCTTAAAACAACCCTTCCCCTTTAAGAAAGTACCAGCAAAGGAAAAAAAAAACTTTTTTGGAGACAGTAAGTCTAGGCATACTACCAAGAATGCAAGAAGGATGGAAAAAAACAGAAGGAGATTTCTCCCAACAACCAGTTCTCGGAACTGCTTAGAAAGTTAACAACCGGCTCTAGCAAATAGGTGAGAACCTGTAGAATCCCACCCCTGGACATGTCCAGGGTGGGTGTGGCCAGCTCGATGTCTGTTTTCAACCGCAATGGCCTCCTGCAGCCCTCTGCCAGCAAAAATGAAGCATGAGGCCCTACCAAGCTCCATTTTGCTGGCAGAGGCACCAAAGGCATTTGATGTTTCCAGGGTGGCCCCATGGGCCAGATATTAGCACCTTGCGGGCTGGATCTGGCCCACAGGCCTTGAGTTGACACCCCTGCTCAAGGATATTTGAAATATACACTTATGTAAGTAGTGTAAGAGGAGGTTTAAGCTTCCACTTCTAGCTAAAACATTGACAAACATTACTCCATCCTTCTTGAACAGCATCCATCAATATATCAACTTCTATTAGTGTTAATATTGTAAATGGAAGCAAGGAATGGTTTACATCTGAATATGACCTGGGAATTATGGGTTGTATTGCGATCCTAGGAAACTACTGAACTTCCTGGAACACTGCAATATTTCAATGATTACAGAAAAGCAAAGCTATATGTTTTTCTTTCCACCGGTGGAAAAAGAAGTTTGAAATGGCTACTGTGATCTCAGAATCTGTTCATTTGCCAAACTATGACGATGCATCTTAAAAAAACTCATAGTTAAGTGGCATGATGTCTCCTGAGGTGATTTGAAAGAATCTCAGATCACAAAACAGAACGTTAAGTCTTTCTGAAGCTTCTGTTGTTCTGTACTATATCACACATACACAGCCTGTTTTCTGCTTATTAAAAAGAAAGGATTTCCCCTCATTTTTATAATATAGCCTATTAGTTGAAGTCCTTTAATAAGTCCACCATCATCATTCCTATAAGAATATAAAGTAAGAGAGATACTGAAGAAGGAAATGTAAAGCATTTTCAGGTTTACAGTGAATTTTTATTATTCCTAAGGATTAATCTATTTGCTTCTTTTGATGTTGGAAGGAAAGTTCCAGCGTTAGAAAAGAATTCAACATCAGTTCAGCTCTTATGCTTCTTTCCCACTTTTATAGGCAGCATTTACGCAACATACAAATCAGAATTAAAAAAAAAAACCTACAACAATGTGTAGACAAAGTTCAGGAAGGAAGTGCTATAAATCCAAAGATTTTCATTAGCTTCCATTGCTTTGCTCTGCTCTCAATGTGCAGTTCTCACTGCCTTCAAAAGAAAAATTACAGTATATATAGGACGGGAAGCCACAGTTGGAAGAGAACATGGTGAAGTAGCCTGGCTCCAAGTCATCAAAGGATTGAGACAAAATTGCATATTCTCTCTTTATATATTTAGCTTATATGCTGAATATGTATAGAGTCCAGTTTGTGTTTTCCTTTATAACACTATAGAGAGCTGAAAGCTGGACTTTGAATAATAGAAAGAATATTGATGCATTTGAACTCTGATGTTGGAGAAGATTGCTAAGAATACCATGAATAACCAACCAACCAATCAACCAACCAACCAACCAACCAGACAAAGGGTTCATAGAACAAATCAAATGTAATAAAGTTTGGGGGGAAAATAGAGTTGTCAACTGAGGTACAAATGAGTGAGCTCCAATTATTCTATTCAGACACCTTATGTGAAGACCTAGCTCTTTAGAGAATAGAATAGACAAGAATAGAATAACAGAGTTGGAAGGGACCTTGGAGGTCTTCTAGTCCAATCCCCTGCCTAGGCAGGAAACCCTACACTACTTCAGAGAAATGGTTATCCAACATTTTTTAAAAAAACTTCCAGTGTTGGAGCATTCACAACTTCTGGAGGCAAGTTGTTCCACTGATTAATTGCTCTAACTGTCAGGAAATTTCTCCTTAATTCTAAGTTGCTTCTCTCCTTGGTTAATTTCCATTGCTTCTTGTCCTGCCCTCAGGTGCTTTAGAGACTAGCTTGACTCCCTCTTTGTGGCAGCCCCTGAGATATTGGAACACTGCTCTCATGTCTCCCCTAAGCCTTCTTTTCATCAAACTAGACATACCCAGTTCCTGCAATCATATGTTTTAGCCTCCAGTCCCCTAATCATCTCTGTTGCTCTTCTCTGCACTCTTTCTAGAGTCTCAACATCTTTTTTTTTACATCCTTAGAAGATTCTAATGTTAGGAAAGGAGAGAGGAAAGACAAGAAGATGAGCGAGCAGCAGGTTGGATAGATTCGATTACAGTAGCAATTAGCAATGAGGTTGGAAGACCTGAAGAACCTGTTTCAGAATAGATCATCTATGTTCTATCTGTGTGGTTTAGCAACTCTTAACAGGATACTGTTTTCGTGGCACATAATCAACCAATCAAAATAAGTAACAGGTTAGAAATAATGTCACACTAACAGAGACATGCTATATTACAGTGGAATGAATAATGGGGCCAGATAGATTAAAAAAAACTATATCAAAATGTTTCCCTATGCTTATTGATTGAATCCTTATCATAATCTCACAAAGTAAAACTAACTTTGCCTCCTATGAAACTAGCACATTCGAGGCTCTTGGATTTTGCAAACTCCAAACTAATTAATCAGAAATTAGTCAAAAGATGGTCATAGTAAGATAAGGGATAACCACAGCAAAATACCCATTAGAGCAAGCCTAATTTATTAGTCAAACTTCACAAGGCTGCTGTTTAGATAAAATGGAGAATGTGAATCCTGAATAGATATAACAATTTAGAAGATCGTGCATTGAAATAGATTAGATGAAGGTGGAAGAATGATGGCAATCCTAAACTCAGCTACAGAGGTCAGGATTAATATGACCTGGAACTGGAAACTTTACAATTTGTGCTTTAATCCACAGCATTACATCAACAGCTGGGATACGATAGATACTCCTGGAGAAGATTTCAAATGATATTGCTTTGTTTCACAGATGCTTTTCTGCATGAGGTCAGTAGTTAAATATTTTGAAATTCCCTTCTGTAATCCTTGCAGGCAAGATTAAAAAAAAATCCATCCTGTCTGAGTCTCTCAGACTTTCTTTGTCTTACTAATGTAGTTTAAAGAAATGCAGAGTGATCTCATAAGAAGATTGCAAAATCACTTATTTTAGTTAAACTATTATGAGACAGGACAGCTGTGACTGAAGGACTAACAAAGAATATCTATAAAAGTTAGAGATGTTCCTTGTCTGCAGGAATAATGAGACTTTCAAAGGAAATTTAAGTCTATATACTTTCAGAATTCATTAATAGAAGTATTCAGTTCTGTGTAAATATTCATAAGGGTAGCAGATGTCATGTCCTTAACTCACCCTACTGATGCCACCAGCTTTTTGCTCGATAATCTACCAGAAAAGTCCTAAGTGGGAACTTATCTTTTAATATCTGTCTGACTACCATATCTTTTCTTTTTATTTTGGTGTGTTTTGGTTAGATCTCTGCCACTAAGCTACATGAGAAATCAATTGCCTTACTTGTAGATGTACGGATTTGGTGCAAGCTTTATATAATAAAATATAATATAATAAAATTATTGTGGGACATGCAGTTAGGATCAGAAATGTGCTGTCCACAGAAAAGGTAGTAACTTTTATTGCGGAAGACTTGATGATCATTGTCTAATTGTTATCTTGCATGGAAGTTGCTCCATTAGCAACAAATGGGAGCTTTCTTCCTGAGTATATGACAACTTGCCGTGGCCAACTTGCCATGGCCAATTTGCCATGGCCAACTTAGCATGGGACTATTTGCCATGAGACAACTCGCCATGAGACAACTCACTGTGGGACAAGAGTTACACTAATATCGACAAAATAGTGAAATAGAGTTATTAAAGAAAGGATTCCAAAGATGGGACAAAATAAAATGGAATGACAAAAATTAAAATAATTTTTTTTAACTATTTTAAATAATTAAATTGAATTGTTGAATTGTCCCACAGTGAATTGTCCTGTGGTAAGTTGGCCGTGGAGAGCTGACCATGGTGAGTTGACTGCAATGAGTTGTTCCGTTCCATTCCTCCCATGTTAAATACTATAGATATTCTCCCTAAGTGGATATAATCCTTTCTCCTGGAATTGAAGAGCATCAAAAACCGTTCATGCATTATGTCCTGCAGACTACATAGTAGAGCGAAACAATGGAATGACTCTCCAAAGTTGTTATGTTCATTCCCACAGCATCCCTAACATAGTGTTGTTTTAATTTGATGAATTGTAAAGACCTTAAAAGATGGCCTATACTCTGGCATCAAGGTAACATGGTGAGGGAGGCTTCCTTGTACTCTAATTGTGAAATTAGAGTCACATACTAACAAAAACAGCCTTTTTCAATAGCCATTCCTATTTTCTGGTACCAGGAAATGAAGTTCACAAAGCTCTAACTCTTTTACAATTTTCAAGTTAAAGGTGGAAACCTTTTTTCCACCTTCATTTTGGGTAGGTTCTTTTCTGTCTTAAGCAGTGGTGGGATTCATTTTTTTTTTTACTACTGGTTCTGTGGGCGTGGCTTGGTGGGTGTGGCAGGGGAAGGATATTGTAAAATCTCCAGTCAGAAATGATATTTGCCAGTTCTACTCAAAATTTCTGCTGCTGGCTCACCAGAACTAGTCAGAACCTGCTGCATACCATCTCTGGTCTTAAGGCTCTGTCATTAAGGCTCCACAGTGGTTTTCTATGTCTGTAGAAAACTTTGAGGTTTTTTTGTCCAGTGAAGTGATCACTCCATGAGATCTTTCAATGATCTAGATATCCTACAATGCCTTTTCTTTTTCAAAGGGTTATCATTCTGTTGAATCTGAGATCCAATAATTTTATACTTTTCCTAAGCCTCCATCTTTCTCCACATTTCTACCTTATGGTATTGGTGGTAAAGGGATGCCAAAGAGGGGTGGGAAAGTTTTGTTCAGGTATTCATTCCTACTTTCCAAGATCACTTATAAGTTATCGCGGCAGATTCCAAAGTCAATGATCTCTCCTCTCTTCCTATCTGGTTAGGGTCTTCTATTTACAAAAGACTTCTGTTAAGCTCAGAGTAAAACAAAACAAAACAGATGTGCCATTGGTGGAGGGAAACCATTTGCTTTTGCTTTAGTTCTATAAACAAGGATAGCTATGAAAGTCCATTATTGTATCTCTTCTTGTCTGCTTCCCTAGTCTTTTCCCCCCAAAGGACTTCTTTTGCAAAAGGCTGGCTGCGCAGAAACAGATTCAGCAAGGAGAGGGATGATCTTAAAAGACAGCCCAGGGAATTCTAGCACAAATTTTACTGGACCAATCTTCCTGCAATTTCTTCACCAGAGAAAACTGCTCAGAACATTAGCGATGTTGATGGATCATCCCTCAAGTGTCTGACTTTTAAAGGCTGAGTGGTGCTTGTAAAAAAAATGTAGATTAAAAAAAAGATATTTAAAGAGTACATTTTAATAAAAGGATGACAGCACACAGGTAGAATAGAATAGAATAGAATAGAATAGAATAGAATAGAATAGAATAGAATAGAATAGAATAGAAT
>NW_020769336.1:6815982-6833801 GCF_900518735.1 Pseudonaja textilis
ATAGAATAGAATAGAATAGAATAGAATAGAATAGAATAGAATAGAATTCATTATTGGCCAGTTGTGACTGGACATACAAGGAATTTGTCTTGGCAAAACAAAAAGGCACCTTGTTGGGCAGTCAATATTTCCATTTTTCTCCGAGAAGCAAAAGAGAGAGGAAGGAAAAACAAAATCCCTGGGGTCATTATTGCAAAGAACAAATTGGCACAGTGTTCTTGACAGTGATGAAGAATTCGAAGAAAAACAGGGCAGTGCTCCTTGGCTAATCTCTGTTTGCTCCAAAATTAAAAAAAAAATAGATACTCAGGTTACCCCTGAATTAAAAGTGAAAAGAATATTGTTTAGATCAGCTTCAAAGGAACCCATCCAAGAATATTTCTGCAAAGCCTTTCCACCATGTTGGGGACAAAAATGGCTGCTCTTATTATGGTTGCAAGGGAGTTGCAGGATCCTTACAGGGCCCTCCAGTCAATCAGTTGCTTCCCTGATTTCTTCGGGAATTCATTCGTTTTGGAGTAATGCTTACAGCCAAAGAAACCCCTGTGCACTGAGAGGGGTGAGGGATGCGTTGTCTGCTTGACAGGCAAGGAGGTAATTAGATGTTGACAATGGACCCTATCTTATTTCTGGGCCACAGAAGATGTCTAAGGATCCTGATTCTTATGTCACGTCTAGCTACATATATTGAATTCAATTCAGCTGTGGCTCCATGTGGAAACTTCTACTGTTATTCCCATTCCCATAATGATCAAAATACATTTTTAGCCAATTCAATGAGATCTAGATGAGATCAATAAACGTGCAAAAGAAATCTGCATGGAGAACCAGGCTTTTTTCAGAGACAAACTTACTAGATCAGGAATTTTGCTGATTATTTTGTGAAATGTCTTGGTTGATTTTAAAATAAATTATTTGTATCTGATCTAATCAGTTTCAACAAGGATGAAAAATTTTGCTGACTAAATTTTATATAAGAAACATTTATTTGTAGTATAGGAAAATTAAGAACGTGCTCAGATTGTTGATTGTTCTTACCTTACAACTGGTATCATATGTCTTCTTTCTAGTAGTTGTACCACATGCAGTCGTATGCTGTGGGACTATAGATTTCATAGCAGGATTTATTTTTCCATCTTCCCATTCTCCATGGTTGAGACAATTATTTTCATTAAAAAGAAAAACAAGACAAAACCATAAGTGCATGTACTGGTTTTTTGAAAGATCCTCACTCAGCATGTGTTAGATTTCCATTCTTTGAAAATCCATGTGATCACTCAGAAGATTTGAGAGAATTAATTTTTACGCACAACACAGATTGCAAAGAAGTAAGAAGAAATAGAACTCATACTTAAAAGAGATTTACTGGAAGAATTAGCTGGGATAAACTTGTCATTGCTCACATTAAATGTTCTTTTCTAGTTCTTATAAAGTAATACAGAAAAATCTCTGTTGTCACCCGGCTTAGAAGGCCAGTGTGAAAGCTAGTGTGATTGAGTTCATGGTTTAGAGAGGGTTGAGATATGGTGCCTTCAGTTCCTAATATTTCACGTAGCATAGCCCAGGGCTGTCAAATTCCCAGCCTGTGGGCTGGATGTGTCATGCACTGGCCATGCCTACATCCGGTTTAGCAAAGGGGGAAAAGTCCCAATGCATCACATGATGTCACTGTGACGATGTGAGTTTGACACCCCTGGCATAGCCAATTCAAAGGATTTGGGGAATTGTAATTCCTACTCACAGTTTTAGATGTAGACATCAAAGGAGCTGAAACCCTTTAACTGTGCAAATAGGCATGAATCTAAATAGGAAAGGTATGACATGATGGGTGATAATCACTGATATTACTTTATCACAGTGAGGTTCTATATGTTTTCTGCAGAGTGTCTTTAAATTAAACTCCAAATTTTCATGCCATAATCAGTCAAGAGCAATCTTTTAAAAATAATTTATTTAAAGAGACTTTTAGACAGGTATTCTTGAGTGCTGTGTCTTGAGGCCTAGTGTGTTTCATTACTACGAGGCTGCACTCAAGCTCCTACTTGATCTTTATTTTCACCAGCATCGATGGCATTTGGGTAGTAGTGCCCAGATCTGGGGTTATAGGAAGAAATCTCTGCATCTTCTAAATCATGTAAAAGGCCAATAACATTCTATATGTTATTACTATTGCTAGTATATGCCAACTGCAACATCCTACAAACATAGAGACTGTTATGCTTTTGAAAAAATAGGGGAGGTTCATTTACCTTACAAACTGGTAAAAATTGCCTGTAGAAGGAAGCAAGACATAAATGAAACCATGGAGTCCTTGGTGCTTTCTAGGCTTGGCTGTTTTCTTGCAGATGTTTTATTGTCTAACTAGGTAACATCATTGGTGCTTGAATGGAGTGGGGTTTGCTATCTATTTATGTACAAGTGGCTTGCCCTATGGATGTTTGTGAGAGTATCTTAGGAAGTGCCTTGATTAGACTGTTGTTTATTGTTTGATTGTTTGTCTGAGTTGGCAATTCCTTGATTGGAGTATTGTTTGCAGTTTGATTGTTGGTCTAATATTAATCCAGGTGTAAATCTCTGTTTATTGGGTGTTGATTGCTGGTGAAGAAGTGTTTTGATCTTTCTGTTTCCTTTTCAGCTTTTTGTTGTCTCGTTTGAAAGGTATGTGGATATATTTATTTCTATGTGCAGTAAGGGTTAGGGTTAGGGTCAGAAATAAATGTGTCATTCCTACATAACTTATGCTAATAATCTGAATAATTAAACTATTACACCTTTGAAACAAAATGCTGCTCCTTATGTCCCTATTTGGATTTGAGGACAATTTCTCTTACTTGATCTAAACAAGATCACCTAACCACATTAAGTCCCAGCTATATAGAACAGAACAGAACAGAACAGAATAGAATAGAATACTTTATTGGCTTAGTATGATTGGACACACAAGGAATTTGTCTTGGTGCATATGTTCAGTGTACATAAAAGAAAGATACATTTGTCAAGAGTCATGAATCATAAGGTACAGCACTTAATAATAGTCATAGGGTAGAATACACAATTAAATCATACTAGGAAAGAGTCAATAAAAATAGTTAGGATACAAGCAACAAAGTTACAGTCATAAGTGGGAGGAGATGGGTGAAAGGAAGGATGGGAAGTTTAATAGTAATAGTAGTGCAGACTTTGTAATGTTGAGAGAATTATTTGTTTAGCAGAGTAATGGCATTCGGAGGAAAAACTATCCTTGTGTCTAGTTGTTCTGGTGTGCAGTGCTCCATAGCATCATTTTGAGGGTAGGAGTTGAAACAGTTTATGTCCAGGATGTGAGGGATCTGTAAATATTTTCACAGCCCTCTTTTTGACTCATGCAATATACAGGTCCTCAATGGAAGGCAAGTTGGTAGTAATTATTTTTTCTGCAGTCCTAATTACTCTCTGAAGTCTGTGTCTGTCCTGTTGGGTTGCAGAACCAAACCAGACAGTTATAGAGCTGCAGATGACAGACTCAATAATTCCTCTGTAGAACTTTATCAGCAGATCCTTGGGCAGTTTGAGCTTTCTGAGTTGGCACAGAAAGAACAATCTTTATTGTGATTTTTTGATGATGTTTTTGATGTTAGGTGTCCCTTTTAGCTCTTGTGATATGATAGAATCTAGAAATATGAAGGTCTCTACTGTTGACACTGTTGTCTAGTACTGTAAGAGGTGGTAGTATTGGAGGATTTCTCCTAAAGTCTACCACCATTTCTTCAGTTTTGAGTGGGTTCAGTTCCAGATTGTTCCAGTCACACCATGAGGCAAGTTGTACAACCTCCTGTCTGTATGCGGATTCGTCGTTGTCTCAAATGAGACCAATCACTGTTGTATCCATCCATCAACTTAATACTGTACCTGAATAAAAGTTTATAATTGAAAAGTGATCATGAGACAGCTAATTATTTATAAAAAACACATGGAAGGTAAGGGGCCCTCTTTGACTATCAGTTAAGAAAAGTCTCTGCAAAATCACTTCATTAGCTAAGAATCAGAAAATCTCCAGGAGAGCTTGTTTGCAAAGCCTATTTGAACTCAGACATTTCATTCTCTACAGATTTATCAGAAGCTGGGATTTCTTTTTCTTCTTTCAGTAAGCTAGGTTAATAGCAGAACAAAAAGTCCATGTATCTCAGTACACAACTGGGAAATTCTCTGATTTTTATAATAAAAGTATGCAGCCAAATCAAGCCACAATTTCTTTCATGGATGACCTCCAGTTTTAAGCTAAATTACTGTACATCTCCATTGATTTCAAAAGCTTTTGAGTGGATATTATTATGGAATACAATACATTGTATCATACAAATAAGGTTATCTGAAAGCATTCAGTATTTCACCCATTTATGTGGGTTTTTTTTTCAATTGCATCCTAAATATTTTTTATAAATAATTTAAGGTGGAAAACATAACCAATACAGTACTCCTTTCTCCTTCTATTATCCCCAGAATAATAGCCTTGGTAGTGGATGTTGGATGAGCTGGGCTAAAAGAGAGTGACTGACCCAAAGTCACCCAGCTTGCTTTCATGCCTAAGATAAGACTAGAATTCAGAGTCCCCTGGTTTCTAGCCTGCTGTCATAACCATTAGATCAAACTCAATAAGCTTATTTATCAATGCTGAAGGTCTGGGTGTGCTGTTATCAAAAAGAATTTTGGATGTCATGTAGGTAGCGTGTTTTCTGTTTAAGCTAACCTTCTGTTTTCAATTATAGGGAGGACGCTATGCAGTCATTGGTATGCAACTAAAATTCAACTGACAATCTGGTTAACATTCATATGTAGATTGAGGGTATATCCTATGTTTTATACTGTAAATAAACCTTGGTTTTTTGAAATATTTAAACTATTTCAACATAGTTTATTACCATTTATACTGTGGCAGTATAAATATATACCATAGTTGCAGGGGTGGGATTCTACCAGTTCGCACCTGTTCGCTAGAGCCTGTTGTTAACATTCTAAGCAGTTTGGAGAACCAGTTGTTAGAAGAAATTACTGGCCTAATCCTGTAAGGAAGGCAGCAAGGAAACATTCTGGTGTTGCTTACAGAAACTGCCTCTCCGTTAACCCTTATTACATTCTTGACAGGACTAGACTTCCTGTCTCTGGAACTTCTCTGGAGTTTTTTCCCCCTCCTTTGATGGTACTTTGCTTGTGTGGAGTGACCATTCAAAGTTACAATGGCACTGAAAAAAGTGACTTATGACCATTTTTCACACTTATGACTGTTTCAACATCCCCACAGTCATGAGAGGCCAGGCAAGGAGATGTGAGTGATATTGAGTTGGCCATGCCCAGCCAATAACATGACCGCCAAGCCATGTCCACCCAGTCACATGACCACCAAGCTATGCCCACCACCTAAGCCACACCCACAGAACCGGTTGTTAAAATTTTTGAATCCCACCCCTGCGTAGTTGAGTTTACTTTTTAAATTAACCATATTGTTACAAAGATTTTATTAACAAATTTGTTTTTAGCAATCTTTTTTCAGGTCTTTACAAATATATAGTCAGGCCATATTCTGTTGAAGACTTCATAATCAAAACAATTACACCACATAATATATTTCTTGCCAATAAAATGCAAATAGATTTTGATGAGTGCTGGCTTGCAAAAACCTCATTCGGCTTCTATGACAACACCCATGGTGTACATTGCTATAGATAATTCACTGACATTTACTTATTGACTTCATTTACTATGATAACATGAATGGTGTATACTTGTTTCCTCAAAAGCAGAGTTGCTAATGGTTCTGTTATGAAAAGATCCTCTCACAGTGCCTCCTTTTTGTCCCCAAGTGACATCTACTATACTCTGCAGTTCTGTCTCAACACTCCTTTCAGGGTTGAAGCACTGATAGAATAGAATAGAATAGAATAGAATTCTTTATTGGCCAAATGTGATTAGACACACAAGGAATTTGTCTTGGTTCAAATGCTCTCAGTGTACTGGCTTTGTATGCACTTGTTCTTAAGGCTTGACTTTGTGCAGTCATAATTAGCCTCTTTGTCTCTTTCTTCAGTTTTCATGCTATTATTATTAGTACTATTCTCTTAACCATATTTCAGGCCTGAATAATCTGTATTTCTTAATAATTTGATGAATTACTGAAGATATAGCTAAGAAATGCATAGATGTTTATTGTACATTGGTTAATTCAGAATCGTGCTAACAATGTAATTGATGCTAGTTCCAAATTGTGGAATTACGATACAAGATGAAACCATGCAGCTTAATATTCCAACTCAATTTAACAAAAATTAATATAAATTGAGAACAATTTGTTTAAATTTAACAAATTGTTAAATTGTTAAATTTGTTAAATTTAAACAAATTGTTCTCAATTTATATTAATTTTATAGATTTTAGAAAAAGGAAATAGCATATAAATATGAATAGAAGATAAAAAAATAAATTTTGACCCTGTTTAGAACACTTGCAAATAATCTTATCCATATTCCTCCATAAAAAATTACATCCTAGTTCTCTTCCTTTCCTATTCTCCCCTTTTCAATTGGCAATTCCATAAATCACCAGTTCATCCTCCCAAATAAATTATTCTCATATGAGCATTTAAGAAATCACAAGTTTGGTGGACTAAAAGCAATAGTATAAAAAAAATTCAAACAGGTACAAAAAAGAAACATTCAGAGAAGAAAGAAATTATGTAAAAATCCAAATGATCTTTTAAAAAACATCCGTTGAGGCTTTCAAAATCTCAAACAGAGGGCTAAGTACATGTGCTTACTAAAGAAATGTGCTTACTAAAGAAATTCCATACAAGTTTCCTATGGAATTCTCAGTCAGTTTGCCTTACCAAACCACTGACCATTTCTTAAGGGTAGGAAATACGATGTCATCCTCTATTCCCACCAGCTACTGAGAACCTCATCTTTTTCTGATTTGAATTAAAATTAATGCTTTCTATCCCAGCAAAACCAATATTGCCCAGTTCATCTGTCCCACTTCATTCTATTGAAAGCACTCCACTCCAATTGGTTACTGTGGCCATGAAGGGAAGACTCTTTCCCGAAGACCACATTTTTCTGTCCTCCATGAGTCTTTTTTTAGAGAAAAAATACCAATCATTTAGCCACTTTGCACTTATACTTACATATTACTCTCCCACAAAAGGAAGATAAATTAATAAAAATAATATCGGATTCTTAAAAATCAGAAATCAAATTGAAAAATCAGTATGAATGTCTGCAGTTTTTGGTTTTGAGATGCAAATGACTGCCTCTTTAAATAATGTAAAAATCTCTTTTGAATCCCTTTACCCAACCAGCATTTTCTATTGAAGCCGTGGCAAAAGAAAATAAAGAGCCACGGCTGAATCAGTTTTGTCCCTAATTGCCCCTTCTTCTGTTGTTCTACCTTTGTCAAATGAAAAATTAGAGGGTAGGATCTTTCTTCTTCTTCTTTTCTCCACCCTGCCAATGTTACTTTGTGTTTTTGTTATTTTTTTCAAGGATGTGTAAGATGTGGTTTCCAGATCACAAGGTGTTGTAATAAGATAATCTCTGCTTGACAGACTTGTTCACGCCACAATCTGTTTCCATATAATCTTACACAAACACAGAGTCATGTTCAGGTTGTTGTGTTCAGAAAACATTTTGTCCTGTGCTTTCCCTTCTCCTTGCTTTCTTTAGGAAGAATCCTCAGCCAGCAGAAATTAATCTTTGCCAGGATGTAAAGTCTATTTATCACCTCCGTCTCATGTCCAAATGTAGAACATGCTAATACCTACTTCAACTCTGATTGCATGCTTGGAACAAAAGCGTATCACAACACCGACAATTCTTGTGTGGTCATGTAAACCTAAATGACATTTTGGTTAAATAATTTAACTATGAAGACAACAATCTGGCTGCAGCACATTTCTCTAAACAATGGTGTCATCGATACTATAGTCCCTTGCCAAGGGTAATGAAACAAACAATCTGTAAATTTGGAAAGCAACATTTATGTCAAGAAAAAGTCAAGGCAGTCAACTTGAGTCTTTTCCACTGCATAAGGAGGACTTTAAAGTCAGAAATTACAGAAATAAAATAATGACAAATGAATATATCAACATTATTTACTGTTCATATTGTGGTGTTCATGGTGGGTAACAATAAGAACTAAGCAAATGGTAAAACTGTTAAAACTCAGGATTTCTTTATAAATAAAAAGTTATTTTGTATTTTTATATACTAAATCCATTAAAAATTACTTTTTACTAAGTGCATCATTTTATATGAAACCCAACATATTCTTTTTAGGGAGAGAAGGAAGATTCAGTCCATTTCTCCTCATTATAACTATTTCCAACAAATTAATTGTAATCCACAATTATAAAATTCCTAGGTCTGCAAAAATTGCTATTTGCATTTTATACCAGAAGGTAATTATTCAGAAGGCAAAACATTCATCTACTAACAGTCTTAGAACAAGAGAAAGTAAACAAGAGAAAGAAGTGCATTTTAATGATTATACTTCCATATAGCATTAGTCAGCTAGCTTTAAATAAACGACACAGGATCTACTGGAATCCAGCCACATTTCTTATTTTGGAAAAAGCTGGTTGCCCAATGCCATTTACAGAGGAATACATATTTCATTTTTGCTCTTGGCATAGTTTTATCCCTAACAACAATCATTAAAATGCAATCAATATAGCAAATTTTCTTGGTCATTTTTAAAGTTATTGCATATGTAGTTTGCTTCTTACAACTTCCATCTGTGTACTTTTAAAGAAAGAACAAGCATTAGATCATTTAATAAGAAATTGACCCTATAAAAGTCTGTATTATAATCTCACACGTATTTCAAGTGAAAAAGACTTCCATGGAGAAATTTGCACCATAGATTAGAAAAATTGGTCCTACACAAGATGTAATTGATGATTTTTTTTTTTTGCCAGCTTTATACAACAATTAGCTTCACTCACAACTGCAATTGTGATGTAAAAATAGCTGGAGATTCTGCCAATCTACAAAATTGGTTGCTGCAATCCATTGCAGATTACCCTTCCAAAAGCATTCCACTAACTTCTTGATTGCTTCACTTTAAAAACTCATTTGTTTATTTAGTTTAACAAGTGATTAGTTAACAAGTTATTAATTAACTAGGAATATTCCAGGAAAAAAATATAGTGTACAGAGGAATGTCTCCTGGCTGCCTCTTGTTACTTAATGTACAGTACCAAGCAAATAGCTGACTGCAAATTAATGGGCAGAATAGAAACACATGAAAATAAATTACTTCCTATTTATTTTTAATTTCATCATATTGATAGCAACCCCATTCCTAGAAGACTCTGAATGAAGAACAACAGAATTTAAATATTCTATAAAGTAAACAATAAGCAACTTCATAAAGTATAATTGTGAGGCCTAATCACAAGAGCAGAGTGGAAAAACACTAGTGGGATTATCTTATTAGGATACAACGTACATGCTCCGTGGTTAAAAAAAAGATAATACTTGCCTTCAATTGCAGCCCCTGTGAATCAAACAGCTGAGGCATGGCAAACCACTCTGCCATGCAAATCAGTGTGCTCTAACAAAAGGAAATAAAGCACAGGAAAGGGTAGGGGCAGGCGGGCAGGCCCACATGCTCATCGGAGCGAAACGGTTCGGAACAAGGGGTTCGCCCGAACCTAGCTGGGCAGATGTTATGAGAGACATCGTCACTCAAGGCCTGCACCATGTAGATAGGGCTTTTAGGTAACAACCAGCATCTTAAATCATACCTGGAAGCAAATTATATAGGGCTGGAAGGCAATTTACAGCAACGGATTGTTGATATATGTTCTTTAACACCAGAATGGGGTGTGTGAAAGGGATAAAGAAAGAAAACAAATGGGAAGTATTCAGTTTATAAGTTTCTTTTCAGAGGTTTTTTTGTTCCATTTTTTTGAGAATGGAGGTCACCATATCAACTCCTAACCTTCTCCAAATTGATGTCTTTCTTTTACATTTAACTGCAGAACCCAATATCAACTCCATGTTACATTGCGGGATTGGGCTTTTGACTAGAAATAATAATTAAATACATTTGAGATCATCCAATGTATTTTATTTCATTTCTGGATTTTACCCTGAAAACTCAAAGAAGCATAAGTGAGCAGCTACCCTAATCTTCTACACACAATAATAACTCTTTCAGACCAGTTAGGCTGAAAGAAAATAGCCAGCTGAAAGTCAGCCAGGGAGTTTCTGTGGTCATCTGGAGATCTCTTCAATCCCAGACAGGCACTATGAACTAGGGTTATACTTATAGCAGCTAGCAGAGCCCTTGGATTGATATTTTTTTAAGAGAATGTTTGAAAATAATTTTCACATCGGCAGTGTCTGAGAATAATCATTTAGGTTGGAAAGAAATGTCAAATTGTTACGACAAATAAAGAAACAGACTAAAAAAGGAGGTTCATTTTACTGTCTATCCAGTTTATTATCTGAAGGCCAATAATGTAATCTGAGAAACATGTTTATAAATATTCTAAACCCTCATGAATTTTGTGAAAAGAAAAAATAGCAAGGAACAGGCCCTCTCTCATCCTTAGACACGAAATGGGCGTAACTCATGATATGAGAATACCACACATCCATCTGTAGAATAGATATACCAAAAATAACAATAAACAAAATTAGATCATTATTTTGAGGGCTTGGAAGCGATAATGTCAGCAGTCCTGCAGAAGCCAGAGAGCAAAGCAATTACCACACATCAGTGGTAATGGCTAAATAGATCAATAGATTCAAGACCTCCCTTGCTATTTGGGACATTAGTACCATCTTATGCATATCAGCAAGAAATATATGGTATTAAACATTTATCAATTCTATGCATTTCTCTTTAGAAGTGACTTAGAAATGTTGGTTTCAGTGGAGGTTACTCTATTCTTCAAATTTTGGACATTTAAATATTTCCCAAACGGTGCATATTTGGTTCTCATCATTGGCCTTTAAAATTTGGACATATTGCAGATGCAGCAACAACTGACAATATTTGATAACTGGCATTATCTGACATTTAATTTTCATCTGAAAAATAAATCTAACAACTGGCCTGCATCAGAAGACCACATTGAGCCACATTTGACACCAAGCAGGTGTGTGTTAATATGCGACATTAAACTGACAGTTGACAGGCAACAAAAACCAACATTTGGCATTGCAGATGCCTCAGAATAGAACTTTGCAAATTTTATAGGAACTTCATGAATTAATTGCATCTGGACTTTGATGTCAACAGTTCCAGTCTATAACTCAAATGCCATGCTTCAGAATAAAAATATGTTTGATGCAATGCCAAAGCCTTCACTGTAGGCAGTTTTATTTAAAAATTACCCTGACTATTTTTTAGGGTCACATGATACTTTTTGCATACACCTAACACATGATTTCCTATAGCTAAAAATTAATCAAGAAACTGTTATTTTAGCTACGGCAGTATTTTTAGCCCGAACATTTGTGGCTGTTACAGCAATAACTTAGGTATCATTACTCATTGTGGGATACATATTTCTCTTAAACCAGCAACCACTAGCAGAGGAAATACAATCACCAACTGGAAAGGCAGATTAATTGGGATAATCTTCCGACATTTCCTTGCTTTCCAAACATGTTCAATGTGCTATACAAATAAACTTTATAGGTCAGCACTGCAACAGGCAGCAGCAAATTGAGTGCCTTTTAACAGGGGACAAAATCTTCTGTTAACCAAGATGTAGAAGATTTTTCCCCTCTAGGATGTGGTCGTTGGTGAAGATCCCTCCTTCACCCAGATGGTAAATACTATCAGGGGTGAGCAAAAGAAAATGCCCCTGAAAAAGAAGAGGAAGGAAGGTGACAGTGTTTTCAAAAGTTAAGCCTGTGATATACACAACCATATGTGAACTTATGAAACATATACAGAATGGTTGCAGGGATTGAGCATGGCTAGTCTAGAGAAAAGAAAGACCAGGAGTGACATGATAGCAGTGCTCCAATATTTGAGGGGCTGCCATCAAAGGGGGGTGGGGTCAACCTATTTTCCAAAACACCAGAAGTCAAGACAAGAAACAATGGATGGAAACTAATCAAGGAGAGAAGCAACTTAGAAGTAAGGTGAATCTCCCTTACAGTGAGAATATTTAACATTAATTAACAATTAACCAGTGGAACAGCTTGCTTCCTTGTTCACTAGAGCAGGGGTGTCAAACTCACATTGTCACAGTGGCATCACATGATGTATCTGGACTCCCCCCGCTTTGCTAAACTGGATGTGGGTGTGGCCAGAGTGTGACACATCCAGCCTGCAGGGTGGGAGTTTCACAGCCCTGCACTAAAGGCTTTTAAGAGGAGATAGGCATTTGCCTGGAATGTTTAGGATCTCCTGCTTGGACTAGAACAGGGCTGTCAAACTCCTGCCCTGCAGGCTTCATGTGTCTTGTGTTGGCCACGCCCACACCCAATTTAGCAAAGAGGAAAAAGTCCCAATATGACACTGCCATGGGTTTAGCACCCCTGGACTAGAAGTTCTCCAAGGTCCCTTTTCCAACTTTGTTATTCTATTAACTAATAATGTTAAAAGCGTGTCATTAGTTCCCCACTAACTCAAAGGGGCAAGAGTGGGAGATATGACCATTTATCAGAAAGGACCAAAGAGGATGAGGCCTGTTGGAATATAAGTCACCTAACAGTAATTTGGGTTGGAAATATATAAACTAGGATAGACATTTTAATATTGTATCTATATTGTATAAGAGAATGCTAAAACTGTAATTGGGTGTGGTTCTGAAAATGGCCATAAGATGGAGCCAGAAACCTGGGTTGTTTTGTCTCAGTGAGTATCTGTTTGTTCTGTTAGAGAGTGTTGCCGTTCCTCCTAATGACTTTTACTGATTGTTGATGTAAGTCTGTTACTGAACTGTTTTTTTCATATTGGACTTTGATATTTGGATTATCCCTGAACTGAACACTGCTTTACCTGTGAATGACTTGAACTGCTTATCTTGGACTTTGCTTAAACGTTTATGGGATGTAAAAACTTACATTAACTGTACAGTGTATCTGTGTGCTGTTTGTGTATTATTCTTCACTACTCTCACTACGTCTCCCTGTATGCGCTCATTCTCCTAATGGGGAATTACCTCAACAAGGCCACTAGCAAGGAAGCAATTTACCAGAAGGCAATGCAATGAGGCTGTTATCCAATGCTCCCTCTCATCACCTAATCAGTCATGACTTCAGTTTGCTTCCATCTTTTCCCTGGGGAGGTAGGCATGTTTCTGAACAAAGCACCAGTATAATGTCATCATCTTTTTAAGAATGCCTCAGGGGCGTATATTTGAAGCTCACAAGCATTCTTGGAAAGAACTATCTCTGAGACATAAAGTCAGCATCAAATCAAGCTGGACTCATAGTGATTTCTGGTATGACTGCATGCAGTTTTCTTAATTCAAAGGATACAAGGTGAATTTTACTACTCCTTCTGAAAAGTTTTCTGACTTTGCAGTCTAGCCATCCAGAGAGCCCCACAGCAAATCATGATGACTGAGGAAGGTGACATCCTTATATGTGACTCAGTGTGTTTAATTTTAATATTTTAAGATATGCTGAACAAGGATAATAAAACCCCAAATAAAGCCAGAGACAAAATATCTTACCCAGGCTATACATTAATATTAATACATTAACAAAACACAGACAGGCGTCTTATCTGGCTTAGGAAAATAAATCAGAGCTATTAAACCTGTGGTGGTATTCAAATTTTTTTACTACTGGTTCTGTGGGTGTGGCTTGGTGGTGTGGCAGGGGAAAGGTACTGTAAAATCCCCATTCTCTCCCCACCCCACTAACCTGCTTTCCAGCTCCGTTCTCCTGTGCAGAGCAATAAAAGAAGACCCAGCCAATCAGCTGGGACTCAGGAGGCAGAGAAAAATGGAGGCAGGGCCAGTCAGAGGTGGTATTTGCCAGTTCTCTGAACTAATCAAAAATTCCACTACCGGTTCTACAGAATCTGTCAGAACTGGCAGAAAACCACCTCTGTATTAAACTATTTTTACAGTACATTGATGACTGTGAGCACCTAGTGTGAGGATCTGAATTCTCGGTGAAGTGTCAAATTCACAGCAGTAACTTCTCATCATTCATACACATATGGATCTATAGATAAGAATTCTATTCTTTAAAGACAATCCTCTTTTCTTTTTTCCAATACAAATAACCATTTTAAAACAGATCTTTCAAAAAAAAAAAACCCAGTGCCAACAAAAAGAGGGGTTTTGAAAATATTTAGTTCAGAACAAGCCAATAGCATCTCTTCCTAAAAACCTTCACCTATGATTTTGTCCATAGATTTTATTCCATGGATTTATTTTGGGACAATATAGTCAATAATTTCAAACCTTAAGAATAAGTGCAATTTGAGGTTTGAGGCCAATTTAGATAACATTGCAAAATTATGTGTCTCAATGTATTTTAAATAAAAAATAAAAGAATAAATCAATGTGTCTGTGGGTGGAAAAGACTTACTGGAATGATTTTTCTGGTTTGATCAGAAATTGCATATTTGTGTGAGCAATTAGACTTGTAGCGGCTACCACATATTTATTTATTGTATTGGCAATGGCTAATTTTGGAGACAAAGATAATTTTTTAATTAAACCTTCTCGTAAACAAGTTAGGTCACAGTCTTAAATGCATGGCACTGAAAACCAGAGCAACATATAAAAAGGAATTCTAATTCTAAGATGTACTATTAATATTGTAGTGTTCCTTCAAAATTTTGCAGAATAAAATTTCCCCCCTTTCTAACCAAGCAAGCAAATAACATGGGTAAAAATGTCGTCTTTCCCCCTTGCTTTTTAAAACTCAAAATATTATTTTGCAGCTTTTTAGCTGTGTCAACATTTTCTCTGCATTATATAAGGAAGCTTGATTTCCCCTCCCCCATTGCAGGGATTTATTAGCAAAGAACATTCCCTATATACTTTTCTGCTTGCAAAGATTTCCCCCTTTTTTTGCTTATTCTTCTAATGCATGGGTGGTCTTATGCAGCTGTCTGTATTATTTCCTATATCTTTTCATAAGCAACTCACCCATCTTGACAACTTTGCTCCAAATGAAGATTGTTTATCCCAGGACTTTAACTGTGAATCACTTTAGTGTTTTAATCTGGACCATAGTGTTTGTATGTCGTAAATATAATCTGCCACAAAATTAGACAATGTCATATTTGTCACCAATGCCCACACCAGGACTCACATGCAAGACTCCCCACTTCTAAGTCAAAAGAAACGGCTCCATTTAATGTATTGGTGTTAGTTGCATGCAAAGCTACAAAGGGCAGAGGTGGTATTCAGCAGGTTCTGACCAGTTCTGGAGAACCGGTAGCAGAAATTTTTCAGAGAACTAGAAAATAGCACCTCTGACTGGAGATTTTGCAGTATCCTTCCCCTGCCACGCCCACCAAGCCACGCTCACAGAACCAGTAGTAAAAAAATTTGAATCCCACCACTGACAAAGGGCCCACTCATTGGATACCAAGAAAGATAAACATATGGCAAAACTCTAAAGCTTGTTTCTGGAAACCTACTTGGGGAGAACAAATAATCCATTGTTCTGAGCATGAAAACATTGTGAATCTGGATTGGGATATCCTGTAGATATAGAAAAAGATCCAGGGAAACAAAGACTGGTAAGTAAAAGTCAGTGTTTTTCCTAAGACAGAGTCAAAAAGCTGAAGGTATGGAGAAGTGGCCCTCAGAAGAGGAAGATGCTTACAGAACAATGAACTGCTTTATCAGAATTGAGTAATAAAATCACTGGCTGATAGAAAAAAAACAATATATCTTAATGTTCTTTCCCTACAACCAAATAGATAGAAGGTATTACATTAAATGGGATTAAAACAATTTGCCTTCCTGAGCCAGTAATTCAACAATTACTGGCAACTTATCTTCCACACCTAGCATGGTTAAAAGTTTAGGTCAGAAATGACTGAGAAAAACAAGTCGGAGAGGGGAAAAAACCCAGAAACAATTGCAACACATATATCTTCAGGGTTATGAATAAAAAGTAAGCAGAGGTGTCCAGTAGGGGTATGAGAGTAGAAAAATGTCAAAATGCTGCCTGCAATTGTTTGAAACTCTTTTTATATGTGTGTTAAGCATTTATCTCTCGCTTTTTAAACAGAAGAACCCATGTTTTCTTACTTTAAAAACTACTATTCAGATATGAGCTTGAATGCCAAGAGAGAGAGAGAAAACAAAACAAAAACATTGTTTTGGTAGCAGAAACCCATGACATTCACAGGACAATTATGGACATTTTTCAGCGGTGTTTTCCAAGCATTATTTTTGCTCACCCATTTTGGGAGAGGGAGGAAACTGCAACTCCACTTCTCATCTCTTCTTCCTGAATGCCTTTCTTGGTGGACAGAACTCTGAAAGGTATCTGCTCCATCCCAAACCTTCTGAAGTAATTCTCTATCTCAAGAATGGTAATCAGTTCCTTAATCTCCTAGTCATGTCAGCTTCTACACATGTAGTTGTCAGGCCATTGGTGGTAGGCCAAACTGAGGAACAAACATTACAAGAAATGCCATAACTCTATTAATACAAGCTAGAGTAGCAGAATTCTAAAAAAAACTAGCAGCATTTTCCCTTCCTCCCCTGTTATATGAAATAGAGTTGAGGCAAGACAATCTTTCTTTCTTTCTTACCTTTTTCGGTTTTCCCAGGCTAAACTCATGTTTTATTAATGATCACCACGTATTTTCTTCAAGGCCATACCTAAAAACTACTCCTCTACAGGAATGAGGGAAGGACAGAATCTTCTCCTTTGCCTAAGACAGAATGTCTTGGAATAGCTGTATCTTCACTAAAGATTCCTGGTAATATAACAGATCCTTCTACATCTTAACTACCATTTAGAGACTTTCTGTTTTCAGAAAACTTTCCCCCGACATCTTATCTGTCAAGAAATCCTTAGAAATGTGCTTCATGTTGTAAATAAGAAAGTTATTTAATGGAGGTATTAAGCCCCTTGTATCTTACTAGCAATGCCTTCTGTGAACGGAACATTAAAATTCAGACTGTGGCTATATATTATTAGTCAATTGCAGATTAGATGTCTTTTAGGGATTTGTCCATCTAGATTATGGGTGTCAAATTCATGTCGTTGTCACGTGATATATCGGGATTTTTTTTTTTGCCTTCACTAAACTGGGTGTGGGCATGGCCAGCATGTGTTTCATCTGGCAGGTGGGCCACAGGATTGACAGCCCTGATCTAGACTGAGCTTGAGGAACCATTAATAAGTTCCCATGGACTACAGTTTGGAAACTACTGTGCTAAATACCTTGGGTTGGAGTAGGTGTAAAGGTGATGCAGAATTGTTCTGCAAAACTGTTTCTGTGGGTTTTTTGTTTTGCTATAGACCATCAAAGTATCTCATGAAACTCTGTTATGCTTATTTAATTTTGGCTCTCATCAGACTGGATCTTTGAAAAAAAAAAATCAGCTAACTATCTTGGATTTACACAGTTAGGTGGTTGATACTGAATTTTGTTGAGTCTGGAGAAGTAAATATTTAGTCCTGGCTATTTTTGTCTAAGCTGTAGCTGGACAAATGTCAGAATAAAGCACCAAAGCAAGGGCAAGACCCGAAAGGAACATAGTGAACTTAATTATTCCATCCAAACATTGCTTTCTCTTCTTCAACATCGATGAGTCAGTTTTCCACACAGAATTAAACAGGAGCCACTCCATTTTTCCTCTTCATTTAGGCAGTGAGTTGATAATAATG
>NW_020769336.1:6833811-6896556 GCF_900518735.1 Pseudonaja textilis
CATGTCTGTTATAAAATCTCTGCACAAAATCTGAAGTTCTAAAAACAAACAACTGATTCCACCAGCACATGTGCAATATAAAATTTAAGCAGTGTAAAAGCTGAATTTCTGTCTCTTCTTAGCTGGTGGAAATAAGTGCTGATCATCAACATGGAAATAAAATGGATGCAAAAGACATTTCTCACAACCCCACTGCTGCTCTTTTTAGAAAGGCTCACTAGTGCTTCCATGAAGAAAAGTGGGAGTGCAGCTCAGTGGCAGAGCTTCTGTTTCAATTTTTGGCTTCTTTATGTGACCCTGAAAAAAAAAAATCTTCCATCTGAAATCCTAGACGAGTAAGCAAGATTGAGTTAAAGGACCAGAGCTGCTTCCCAGTTCTAGAACAGTGACTTTCCTGACAAATCATGAAAAATTATGAAATATGTACCATTTGCTGTCTCCAAATCCCACAGAACACACACAAGAAAATATTGTAATAGTACCTGCTAGGCTGAGAAATTACAATTACATCTTATGCAACAGGTCCATCTTCATCTCATATCTGGTGGTATATTTTGAAAAAAATACCATCAGATGCTCATCATGCTCAATAAGAGTTAGGCTAAAGGCTGAAATGCCTTCCCCCGCCCCCCCCTCAAAGTATTGAATTTATATCTTATATGACTAAATAATTCTGCTGGAGTGCGTTTTCTATTATCAGTCTATGTAGATTGTCAGAGGAGGATAGATTATTATTGGACGCTTACAGACAACATAAGTGTTGAAGAAAGCCATGCCCCACAAAGAATCAGTTGAGACCTCTTCTCTATTGTTTGATTATGAAGCTGCGTTGCTTCATGAAAGGTAACAGGTTAGTAGAGTTAATCCAATGCTAAAATACTCATTGTCATCCTTATCAACTGTATAAAACTTTGAATTATTCTTGTTCAAAACTCCAAATGGCTCCACAAACTTGTTTTAAAAGTGAAACAGCTATATTATTTCAATTTATAACTCTGAGATGTCAACTGGATTCTCCGGCAGCCAGAAAACCTCTTTGGGTTACTGAAACTGCTAAACAAGCCTCTAGGATAATGCAGTTTCTTGAGGAGATGATTAACATAATTTCTGTGCCTTTTCAAGGCAATATCAATAACTCCTAGGAACAAAGCACTTTGCTGAGATGAAACATAGCGAACTGCATATACAGAAAATGATGGATCCTCAACTTGGGAGCACTATATTGGAGAAAGACTCAAGAGAAGATATTAACAAGGTGAATCTAAACCATGAATGTGAGATAGTTGCTAAAGGTGGTTATATACTTTTGGGCCAGATTAGAAGGACATTCTAACTGATGAGAGTTTGGCCTGGCATACTGAGCACATTTCCAGGAGGACATTAGCAAGTTAGAACAGATCCCCAAAAAGGACAATAAAGGTGATTCAGGGACTTAACAATAAGCTGGGAGGATCTGGATTGTTCTGCCTTAAAAAAAAGATAACTGAGGGGAGACATAAGATCAGCAGGTTCTGACCTGCTCTGGAGAACCGATAGCAGAATTTTTGAGTAGTTCAGAGAAGTAGCAAATACCACCTCTGACTGGAGATTTTAAAGTATCCTTCCCCTGCCACGCCCACCAAGCCACGCCCACAGAACGGTATTAAAAAAATTTGAATCTTATCACTGCATAAGATCAGTATTAAGTTACATAAAAAGGTATGATAGGAAATACAGTCAGAAACTATTTTCCGAAGCCACACAGTAATTTGAGTCAGAAATAAGAGCTATGTGTTGCAGCATCCAGATAAATATAATCTAATGAACATTAAGTATAATGATAAAAGATAATGAATATAATGAAACATAAATATATCTTATTTTTCAATATATATTTAAATGTAATGAAAAACATCCTGGTAGGAAAGTCTGTAGCATCATAGAACTATTTATCTATGGAGTTTGCAAGTTCTTAGCGTTTTCAGAAAGAGGCTGGGCAACCTCTTATCAAGAATGATATAATTGGGTGTGTTGCATATTGCAGAAGATTAACTAAATGATCCTATGGCCCCTTCCAAGCCAACTATATAATTCTATGATGCATCACACAAGACTATTAATTGTGTAGACTAAGTGTAGTGTATTCAAATACAGACTTCTAATACTACATTCCTATTGGTCAGTTAATGCAACGTAACGATTGGTTAATAACGACAGTTTAGGATTGGCCACCTAAGCAGCAGGAAGTTTAAATAAATGCCATTGGTTGCGAGCCGCGAGCAGCTGCTATAAAAAGGGCTGCCGCGGCTCGACTTCAGTTGAAGTTACTGGTTGCTAATAAAGAGCTGAATTCAACTCCAGGTCTTCCAGTCTGCTTTGTCCTGGCAATAGAACCCTAAGCAAGGTGACCTTGACAGAGATTTGCAGGATTTGTTGTCTAGGCAAAATGGGCCAAAGCATTTTTAAAGGACAGAATTAGATAACATACAAAACCAGCTCAAGCAAATCTCACCCTAAATCAAGGAAGTCTAAGAAAGAAGAGATGCAGCACATCAAACTTGAAAGGTTCTGTAATTATAACTAAACACAGTTTAGTTTTAGTTTTAATTTTCCTTTGCAATTGATTTTCTGGTCTGGTCTATCTAGAGGGATTGAATATAATATTAGCCAGGTTTATTAAGTTGCTGAGAGCTCATTTCTAAGAAATATTCAGGAAGCTTCTAGTCAAATATTTATTAATGGCTCCATAGAGTGAGGAGGGTAGAAGGTGGGGATTAATGGTAAAATATAGGACTACCTGTAGAGAATAATTTTGATGTTATTTTCTTTTGAACCAGGAGAGCCATTATGCAGAAATAAAGATAGATGAATTTTTAGAAAACTGCATCTAAAAATTAATTTCAGGGGGAGTATTATGAACAGAAGTGTTACTAAATCAAAATACTAGATGAGATGTTTCTTTCATTAACAGAATAACAGAGTTGGAAGGGACCTTGAGGGTCTTCTAGACCCGCTGCTGAAGCAGGAAACCCTGTAACATTTCAGACAAATGTCAAAACCTCTTCTTGTGATGTAATGTAGAATTCTGACGACAAATTTTATTACTACAATAGCAATACACACATATACCGCAACACATTAACATATATGAAAGAGTATATTGTTCACATTTAATATCTAAAGCTACTCAAGACTAACTGGAATAGCAATATACATTCTTTGCAGCATTCTGTGTGTTAGGTTAAATTGGCTAGAAGTCCAGGTATGCATCTGACTGAAGAATGTTATCCATCTGGAGCTACATCTGGATTTGTATTTGGAAATACATTTTGTAACCACCGGTGCAATGAAGATAACATCTGCATTTGGTGTGTTTCCAAATGAGCTTCCAAATGCAGTGAATTTGAGTTTGAATTGTGCAAATGAATTGAATTGTGCATTTAGGTGATGTGGACTAGGTGATATTTTCTTTTGATTGCAGCCACCAGATATTAGGCAGGTGCCCTCATGGTTGCATTCCAGAAATTGTAAAAAGAGATATTTTCCTTTAAAAAGCAGGGCCTTTTTGGCATCAATACGGTATTATGTCAGATTTGCACATAATCAATTAATAGCCATCTGATCATAAAGCAGAATTTATTTTGCAAGGATAAACAAACAGGAGAAATCACCTCCTGTGATTCCAGCCTCTCTCCTGCATGCCTTTTAAATAGCAAGAAGACAACTTCTATTGCCTTCACTTATTTGTTACCTTTACATCGTTGCCTTCCTTTAAGAGATCCAGATAGTTTATATAGAACTCCAAACAATATTGGAGTAAGAGGTAAGTTGGGCTGAGATTGGCCCAAAGTCAAGCTGTGACTTTTCATGGTCAAGGATGGTCTTGAACTTGGATTCATTGGGTGTGAGTTCAACACCTTAATCACCATACTACTCTGGCATCACCTATGTACTCCTTTTTGGATTATATTGAAAGATTTGGATTATATTTAAATATTATATTTAAAGGCCAACACGGTCCTCATTCCAGAAAAAAATGTACATGTTTCCATTCATGTTGTTCAGTTTGCAAGCAAACCATTTGCCATTCCCTCTCACAAATTCTGGCTCTCTTTTAAGTTCCAAGCAAGGAAGAAGAATGACTTCCTACAAAGCATAGTATATTCAAGACTTTCAGTGAATTGCAGGTTAGATTAGTACCACAGATAAAAAAGTTAATCCAGAGAGAGAGAATAAAGTAAAGTGAGAGAAAAGATTATCTGGCTAGAAATAATATTTTCTTAGGATAAGTCTCAGACAGTGAAGCATTTGCTGTTCTGGTTAAACTGACAGCATCTCTTTTACATTAATTGACTAATATCTACAAAACTTTCCTCTGTGAATCCACTGTTGGCAGCCTTAGTTTTCTTCGCCCCCATGTTTTGTTGATTTTTGATTGGTTTGCCTGTCATCATCAACATCTGGTGATTTTTCACATGAAATAAAAAAAAAACTAGAGACGGGAGACTAGATATATTTGGTAATGCTTTACTTCCACAAAACTTTTGCTTCAGCAGCAACTGTTTGAATCAAAGTTGAGAGAGGAAGCAGTAAAGGAGAAAGGGCTAACTTGGAAGAAATTTAATAATGCTTACACATTTGTCTAGGGGAATCTGTTCAACAATGAAGATCTTTCATTTAACAGCAGGGCAGATCTCTGTCCTGAGGAGGAACACATTTCAAAAAAAGCTAGTCTTTCAAATATTCTCTGGACTTATAAAGCCTTCTTCTGTGTTTTTCCTGTTTTAACATAAAAAAAACCATCCCAAACAAAGCGAAAAACAATAACCAGAAAAACAAGAAAGCTCTATGCCATTAGAGACATTTAAGCGAATTATGAGGGAAACAGTTTGTTCTAAAACAAAATGCACTTATTTATCAGGGTGACTGAATTCTTATGTGTACACCAATCAAATATTTGAATCAATGCCTCCTTTTCTAGCTAAAATGGAACACATAATTTGTTGATTGATGTCATGCCTTCCTAACCGCAACAAGGAGATGTCTCAGGAACATTTTTTGTAGGTCATGTCCTCAAGATATCACCTGTCATACCCAGGCCCACAGGCAAACTAAAGTTATAGCGATCTGATCTGGTTTTAAAATGATCACTAAGTGAACTTTGCTTCAGATCCCCAAATCACCCTTCCTGATTACTCTTTCAATCACCCTTTATGTGGTTGATGATGCTTTGTCTGTGAAGATGGTAATGATATATTCAGGGATAGGATCTTCCCAATTCCTATTGGCTGCTTTAACTGCCTTGGGCAATCTCCTTGGGCATTGTTTCTCTGGGCGCTGTTTCTCAGGACCATTCTACTTTTAACAATGAGAAAATCTGGTTTTTTCATGTTGGTCTATCTCGCTGTATTCCCAGGTCTCTTATCACATGGAATAGTTAATGGAATCAGAGAAGCAGTGAGCAAAGAGCAATATTTTCCCACTTCTCCTGCCACTACTCTCAATACTGATATTGATCAATAGCGTGCATAACCTTGTAAATACTTAAGGAACAATATTAGTTTGGCAAGAGTGCTTCAGTCTGGAAGCCAATAGTTTTCCCCTTGCCCTAAAATGTTCAGTGTCAAGTGCATAAGGTTGATTAAACTGTATTCTAACATAAAAATAACAATATTATATGATTCTATGAATTTCGTCTTGCATAATTAAGAATTGCTTAACCATATTTTCCAACTTTTCACATTCCAACTTCGATTTCATTGTTTTCCAAGTGGCAAAAGCAATCACACAACCACAAAGAAATGCCTTAAATCAATCCCATACATTCCCCAAATTTACTGAAACTCTATATCTAACAATTCTTGACATTTTGTTTCAACTAATTGATAAAAGTCTTGTAATAATTATGTGTTTAATATTTTAAAATGACATTTTAAAATATTAGAGTGTTTCTTTTTTAAAAAAATTGGCAGTGTAACAGGACTGTTCAGAAATTATAAATGAATCTGTATTTCTGTATTACTTTCAGGACAAAAAACTAAAAAATAATCGAGTCAGGAATAAGTCTTGATGTGGAATAAAGTAAACATAATATTGACACTGAGATGGACTTGAAAGTGTCATCTATATATCTATCAAGCTAAATTTTAGCAATTATGTCAGCAGCACTTTCCATCAATTAGAATTCTATTTACTTAATCTAAAACTTGATTAAAAGTTACTTGTTACTTCAACCAACTGCCAAAGTAAAAACAAGCACAAAATCTCTTTGAAAGACAGTCGTGTGATTTTCTAGAGGGACCATGGTAATCAATAATCACTATTTTACTGCAACTTTTAATCACTAATATTTTAAAATTTATTAAATTCTGAATTAGTTATTCCACCACAAATTTATTTAGTTATTTATTAGATTTGTTTGCCACCCATCTTGCTTCAAGGCCTTAGAAGATTTATTAATCTACTTGTGACAAAAAATTTTTTTCTCACAATTAATTATTAGTTGTTACTCATTACAATAGGATGCCAGGATTCTTAGTGCTCACTTCATGCCTACTGAAGATAAAGAGGGAAGAAATGTATCATCAGCATTTGGGAGATGTCTGCCACCTAATTTTGGTGCACAGACACCAACTCTCTGAAGAGTTTTAATCAGAAAGTTGATTTATATATTTAAAAAACAGTGCTAGAATGCAGCCTTATTTCACTTCCTTGACAGTCTGAATAAAGCCAGAAATCTACCCATCCTATTTGCACCTTACTCTAAGACTGGTTTTATTGTATAGTTTATGAATTAGGAGAAAATGCCTTTTATCTACAGAGGATCTGCTCAAAATGTCCCAGAGTCTCTGCTGAGATATTATCAAAAGTTGCCTTAATAAAGGCTGCAAATTCCACCCATTCTTATTCGAATTACATGCAAGGTTGTATGGGAGTACATAAGGGATAGTGTTTGTATCACATTGGTCATTTATTCCCATCCCCACTTTGTAGATCTCTAAGTTATTGTCTGCTGAGTTTACTTTAGTGAGTTGGATGGAAGTCGGCCTTCGAGGGGCTTTGGTGTTGTCCCACTTGGTGCCCACGGTCTTGGCTTCCCTCTGGACTGGACCTGTAGGGGCACTCAGCGGCTCTTTAGCTGTCCACATGCTGGCACCACAGTCTTCCCTCAGCCAACCTTATCCTGTATGATTTGGGGCCTGTTTTCTGTTCTACCCACCCAGGCAACCATAGGGGATTTCCCACATAATTGCGGGAGTAGACTGGGTCCCCCAGCCCAAAGTCCCTCACCCTGCTGGATGAGTTGAGGGGCACCCTGGGAGCATAGGTAGGGTGCAGCCTGTCCTTCCCGTTAATAGTTCAGCTGGGGTGAGGTTGGTCGCAGCACTCGGGGTGGTATGTTGGGTTAGTAGGTACCAGGCTATCCTGGTAGACCAGTTCCCTCCCACCATTCTCCCCAGGGCCTCTTTAGCTGATCTTACAGACTTCTCTGCCAGACCATTGGAAGCTAGGTGAAAAGGGGAAACCAGGGCATGTCTGATACCTCTTTGGGCCAGGAATAGTTCAAAGGGGGAGGAGGTAAATTGGGGCTCGTTATCTGAAACCAGGGTGTCTGGGTACCCATGGGATGCAAAAATGTTGTCCAGAGCCCGTCTTACAGCATCTGAAGTGGCTGAACCAGCCCTACCCACTTGGAAAATGAATCTACCAGGATTAAGAAGTTTTTTCCTTGCATGGGGCCTGCTAAATCCACATGTACCCTTGACTATGGTGTTTTGGTATCTTCCCACTCCCCTGGAGTGGCCGATGGTGGAGCAGGTCTGGACATCTGGCAGATGGAGCAACTTTGAACTTTATTAGTAACTGCCTCATCCAGTCCTGGCCACCACACATAGCTCCTTGCCAGAGCCTTCATTCTGTTGATACCTGGATGACCCTCATGGAGTACTTCAATTATACAAGGTCTTAGCAGGTGTGGAATAATTACTTGGGGTCCCCACAGTAAACACCCCTTTAGCACGCTCAGGTCTGTCTGGGGTGCCTTGAAGGGGCAGAAATCCACTGTATGGGTCTCTCTGGGCCACCCCCTTCACACCCAGTCCATAACTTGGGATAGTTGTACATCTCTGGTGGTGGCGTAGGCGATGTCATCAGCTGTGAGTGGCAATTGTAGATCTTCCAGCAGGAACACTGAGGCTGAAGGGGCAGGATCAGTGACCAAAATGGGCAATGGGCATCTACTTAGGGCATCAGCATGTACTACATCTTTGCCAGGCCTATAAGTCAACTTGTAGCTGCTATAAGTTGCTAAGAAAATGGTCCATCAGGCCATCCTTGGGGAAAGGATTTGTGGGCTGGTCTTGTCACCTTCTAGGATGCCTAGCAAAGGTTGATGGTCAGTGATGAGCTCAAACTGGTGTCCATAGAGGTATTCATGGAACCTTTTGACTGAGGCCACTGCAGCCAATGCCTCCCTGTCTATTTGGCTGTAGTTGCACTCTGACTTGGAGACCGTTCTGGAAAAGTATTTGATAGGGGCTTCCTGGCCATTAGGCAACCTATGGCCTAGGACTGCCCCAATCCCATAAGGGGATGCATCACAAACTAAGATAAGGGAAAGAGCATAACTGAACTGTATGAGTACCATGGCTGAAGTGAGCAGGGTTTTTACTGTAGTGAAGGAGCCCTTTTCCATGGCTCCCCATTTCCAAGGTGTCTTAGAATCTAACAGCCTGTGCAAAGGTTCTGCTACAGTGGCCTTGTGGGGCAGGAAAGAGCTGTAGAAGTTAAGTAGTCCCAAAAAGGCTTGCAACTCAGTTTTGTTCTGAGGCACAGGGGCCTCCTGAATAGCTTGTGCTTTGGACTCCACAGGGTGAATTCCCTTGCAGTCAACGTGATAACCTAGGAAGTCTATCTGGGAAGCTGCAAGGATGCATTTCTTTCTGTTTAATTTTAGTCCAGCATTTGAAAACACTGGAGAACTTTTTGCAACCTTGCCAAATGTTCTTGTGGGCTGTCAGCAGCAATGAGGATGCCATCGAAGTAGGGATGAAACCTTTGATATTGTATAGTAAGCATTCCATGATTGATTGAAATATGCCAGGGGCAACACTGACACTGAATTGTAAACACATTTGAAAGCGCCCCATGAGTAATGATCATTTGGGCCTCTGTTGTCTCATTGTCCACTGGGAATTGCTGGTATGCTTGAGTCATGTTCAGCTTGGTAAAAATGGAGCTTTTACCCAGGAAATGGAGCAAGTGCTGTATGATTGGCACAGGATAAGCATTTGGTTGGAGCCCCTTGTTAATTGTGGACTTGTAGTCAGAACAAATTCTTATGAAGCCATCTTGTTTCAGGCTATTACAACAGGGGTTTCCCATTTAGCAAAGTCAATTGGCTCCAAAACCCCTTGAGAAATCAATTTGTCAAGTTGAGCATCCACTTTAGAACACAATGCCAATAGCACTCTGTGTGGCTTGAGGCATATAGGAGCTATATTTGGGTCTAGATTAAGAGAAATAGGAGTGCCATTGTAACAGCCCAGTTTGTTATTGAAAACTTCTTAATAGTCAGCAAGAAGTTGCTGTAGGTTGTGGGGGGTGACTGCATTTCCTCCAGTCACTTGTAGATCTAGTGAGTAGAACCAGTCCAAACCTAGTAAACTTGGAAGGCTCCAAGTTATGATAATTAGTGGCAGGTGATCCTGAAAATTGTTGTACTGAATATGGAACTTGCCTGTTCCAAGAACTGGAATGGGTTGTTCCTCATGGTCTCAGGTGTTTCCTTTTGAAGTCTGGTAGCAGATTCTTCAGTGTCTTCCAGGAGATGAGGGATAGAGATGATCCAGTGTACTTCCATCTGACAGGGGCTGCCTTCTAGGAGAAGATCAACATTAATTTTATTAACATTAAAACAATAAGGCAGTGACTCAGCTCTTGGGAATGCTTTCTCTTTGGATTTGAAATATTTTGGCTGGTTCAGATGTTGAGATGGCAGGTTTGTGTTTCTTGGTGCCTGACAAATTCTAGCTAGGTAGCCTTTCTTGTGGCACTTTAGGCAGACTGCATTTCTAAAACAGCAAGTGGCTCTCAGATGGTTTCCCCCACAGCTGAGGCAAATCAGCTGTGGTGTCAGTTGTCTTCTATCGGTGGGAAGACTTCTCTGCGTGGGCTGAGGTGTTCTGAGGCGATTTATTGCTTCTTCCTCTTTGAAGTCTTCATCTTCGAAGTAGGTGTCTTTGTAGTGAACAGCAGAGCTAGGCTTTCCCCCAGGAAGGCTGCTTGCTTTCTGTTTTTTGGCTGTGGATAGATATGACAGTTCGGCGGATTGAGCCTCTTGGATCGCCTGATTCAAGTTGAGGTCAGCTTTTGCCAGCAGCTGTCATTGTAGCTGAAGATCTCTCACCCCACAGATGAGCTGGTCCAGCAGCATATCATCTAGCTGATCTCAGAACCCACATTGGAGGGCGGCCAAATGAAAAGCTGCCATATATTCACCCACGAACTCAACCTCTGCTTGGCTTCTTCGCCTGAAGGCATGGCGGTGGGTGATGCGTGATTGCTTCAGGGCATAGTGGTTACTGAGCACCTCCTGCAGCTCTTCCCAGGTGACAGCCTTGACTGTCTGAGGAACCAGCAAGGCAGTGGCAGTGTCAAAAATGGTGGCCCCACAGAAATTCAGGAAATAGGCTTTTTTCCTGTTTGGAGGAATGTCAGATAGGTTTGCAGTGTCCATGATGCATTTGAACCTGTTGATATATGATGTCCATGTCTCGGTAGTCAGCCGAAAAGGTGGGAAGTTCGGCGGTGCTGCCATTTCTCCACTTGTCAGTGACAGCTCTAATGATAGCTCTTTTTGTAGTGACTTCAGCCATGTGGTGCTCTCTATCTCTCTGCCTCAGGATTGCCTCAGTTCGCCAGCAATCCCACCCTCGTCGCCAGTTTTGTGTTTAGTGCGCTGAGAAGAAGAGGCGGAGGCAGCTATAAAGCTTAAGAGGCTTTATTGGCAATTTGTATCTCAGCCACGGCTAGCCGCAAGCTTGCGGCAGCAGCTGAGAGAGAGAGACAGCTGATTCTGTTTGACAGCTCCTTTTATATGGAGCTGTCAAACAGCTCAGCCAATCAGAGGATTCTCCGGCTCTGGCTTAAACAGTGGACCGGAGTGAGGACTTTCTGGTTGCAACACTATTTATATCAGTGTAAATGCACTGTCTTAACTATGTATCAATAATACTTGCAACAAAAACCTTCAGGAAACTGTAGCTAACATAAACCAATTGCAACGTGAATCCTAAATCTATGGAAATGTAGAGAATGAAAATTCTAAAATTAGTTGGTTTGATGTGGAACTGGAGTGGATTTTCCCCTTGTGGCCTCTAAAGTTACATCCACATTCCTTTCTTTAAAAAATGTATTAAACAATTTCTATATATAAAACATTACCCATCTCTTTTCCTCATTAATGGATTAACAATACAGTTATCCAGAAAATGTTTTGCAAGAATATTCTTTACTGCTGGGATGGATAAGTTAGAAACACAAGAAAAACATCTGGGTGCCAAATAATCTCTGTCAATTTCTCTCTTTTTTGGGCAGAACAGTTGGGTTTTGAGAACATTGCTCAGGAAAAATACTATTTAAGTGAGATAATTTCTGCCTCACTAACAAGTAATTTTCTTCTAACATCAAAGATATCCATTGGAACTCACTGCTGTTTTCCTTAGCAAGAGCAATGTACATGGCTTAATTTCTCTGCTTGATGTTGCATATTCTTTTCTTTAACCCAAAACCAGAGGCCTGAAAGGCAAAAAAACCCAAAACCTTAAATATTTGTGGTAAGTTCCTGACCATATTGGTGATCATCTATGAAAAATTCTCAGGTCCCAATATTTTATAACCAGGATGCCTAACACAGCAACTGAGACATAACTGACTGTTTCAACCTTCCCAATTCTTTAACCCACCTGAATTATTTTCATTAAAAAACAGATAGATGGAATGCTGTAAAGCAGAATAATAACCTTCTGAACCCCCTTACCAAAATGCCCTGAGAATCATCACAATAAGAGAAGTTTCTATTCTGCATAGTTTATCAAGCTCTAAAAATGTTTTAAGGTACAAGAAAATGCCACAGATGATGCGTAATCCTTGCAGAGAAGTTTGGTCTGCTCTTTTCAAGGCCATAACAATTTTTGCAGCTACTGTATGTAGCTTTTGAAAGCTAAATGCACATTTATTATTTTCATTAGTTTTTTTCTTCTTCATTTCTAAAATATTTCCCTTTGTTAAAAAAGTAATGGACACTTGCATACAGATTTTACTAGATGGCAAATAGGAAGTTTTGGTGCCAGGATCTTTATATTTAAGTCCAGGTTAAATTGATTCAGCCTCCCATTTGACCAGAGTCTAATCAAGCTATTTTGTGAATCAGTGCACCCAAAGTTCAGCCTAAATAAGTAAACCAAACATGTTTACTGTATAGTCTAAATTGATTACATCTCAGTTTTCTTTTTAAAAGATAGAGCAGAATTATACTTCATGCTGTTAAACAACCTAAAATAACAAATATTAATATTTGTGGATGAAAGGACGTTCAGAAGTGGTCAAGCTGATTATGGTACAGGATTTATATAAATGCCTTCAATTCATTCATATACTCCCTGTATCTAATAAAAGGAACTATAGTTCAGAAACTATATAGACAATAGAGAGTTTTGTGACACTTAAGCCATAAGACTTTACTCCCCTTCATCTGAAGCAGGAAGTTTATCCTGGGAGAACGATACCACAGCACCACCAAGAGCCATGGTGGCGCAGTGGTTGGAATGCAGTATTGTCAGCTAACTCTGCTCACTGCCAGGAGTTCGATCTTTTCCAGCTCAAGCTTGACTTAGCCTTCCAGCCTTCTGAGGTTTGGTAAAATGAGGATCCATATTGTTGGGGGCAATAAGCTGACTCTATGAACCTCTTAGAGACAACTATAAAGCATTGTGAAGTAGTACATATGTCTAAGTGCTATTGCTATCAGGACAATGTTGAAGCACGAGATAAATTGGCCTGTAGTCTACAAACATGTATTTACATTTAAGACATATAATTTATGTTGTTTTGTTTTTGATGCCACATTCTGGAAACTGTCAGCTAGGACACACTCATCTGAATACTGTATTTCTCTAGAAATACATCTAAACATTATCAATGGAATTTACAAAGCTACCTCTGATGAGCAAAATTGTTTACTCCCTATTAAAATGAGGCTCACTTTGTGTCACTTAATTTAAATTTAAGCCATTGCTTACTTCAGTGGGAACCTGAGCAAACAGTTTTGAACAATATTTCAACCTGTTACATCGTGAAAATTCTGCATCAACGAAGAACACAATGGCATAGATTAACACAAATTGAAGTCACTTTGAATAACAAGCCATAGAAATCCAGTTATGAGTTCAATGGGATTTTATTACAATATAGAGTATGTTTTCTACCATACTATAGGAAAAACAAGTTAGCTTAACGCATGCAGGCTAAATTACACTCTACTCATAATTTGGTTATTCAACAACTTCCTGGTATTTCCCAAGACTTGATCGACGACAGCTTTCATTTGCTTAAGAAGAGGGTAATCTCCATTTTATGGGGAAAAGTTTGTTAACAGATAGCACCTTTTCTCAGTACAGATACTGGATAAAACTAAAGAAGAGAAAGAAAAAAAATGAAAGGAAGAAGAAAATATTTTTCTTGCTAAATGGAGGAGAAATGATTCTCTTGGATTCTCCATATTTCTTAAAGTGCAAAGTTCCCAGCCTGGTGTTACCAAGACATGTTTGGGGTACCATTTTTTCATCATCTCCAGGTTGTATGTCTATTGCCATCTATTAGGAGCCAATTGGATCAATTCCTTGTAGTAAAAGAAAAAAGAAAATGAATCAAGGGCAAGGACACTAGAGGAGTCCCTGTATTATATTGTGAATATAATACAAAATATTTTCATGAAAGAAGATATATTTTAAAATTTTTATTAACAAATATAGTTTTAGAAATACATCAAGGAAATCAGCAATGACTAAAACTGGATATTTTTGAGTCGATATAGACATTGAATGGGAGGCCTTTTAATTCATTGTTTCTTTAAGAATGTTATTGACAAGAACTAAAATACAATCGTCTCCTATTAAAATACTGTTTCTTGCTTTTCATTTTTAGAAGTATATTTTATTTTCACAATTTTTGTTTAAAAAGATTTTTGGTCTTTGGGGAACCATCAATGAAATGGATGGGTCAATTTGAAACACCAAAATAAAAATGATATGCTCCTGTGAGAAATACAGCTTTTTCACAATAAATCAAATTAATGTTTCTTCATTTAAACTTTAAGACAGATCAGATTTTGCCAATGAAAATACTTGTAGTCATTTCAATGGTTGTTTTAATTGGCAAAAACTGTCCAAGTAATACCCCCTAATCTGTACAAAAATGTTATTGGGAACATTTGAAGTAGACATGCATGACTGGTGGGCCACATTCACCCCTTCTCCTCACGCTGCATGTCACAACTGCAGTGGGCTGAAACTGACAGCTTTTGGAGCATTCTCAGACCATGGACCATAGAAAGGTCTCTCTCATCACCCATCTCCTTATGGGAATATCTTGGACTGAAAGCATGCCTTGATCTGAGGTAATGAAGAGAGGAAAAACATGAATGTGGAAAAAAAAGGGAAAAGTTGGCTTGGCCCTCTTTCAATAAAATTATGAGTCCTAAATTAATCTTTACATAAATCACAGTCAACTACATGTTAAAATGGTTAGGTCTGTCTAAGAGACATTTCTAGGATCAGTAAAAGGTGACTACAGGATTCTAGAACTACAAGGAGCATTGGATGCTCAACTATTAGTCACAAAGTTTGGCTCATATTTTCACCTTGCCTTTGGGGAGCATTTAACATTGGTAGAGAAGCCTAGCCATTAAACAGAAGAAAAACAGCAGAGGACCATTATGGAAATGATATCTATTTTTTTTTTGCATGTCATAGCCATGTAGTGGAAATTAAGATTTAAATTATTTCATAGGATGTTATTCTAGCCTAGAAAGATGTTTCCAGAGTGATGGTTGACCATGATATTGAGCAATCTTTCATAGCTTGTCCTCTTGCATTTGTCCTGTGATTTCCTATATGTAGAAGGCAGCATAGTTCTCCCTAAAAAGGTTACCAATTCTATGTGTACATATTAATCAATATTATGCTCTACCTATGCTTGGATTTACTCATTCAAAATGTTGATTATACTATACAACCGTTTTCTAGATTACCTTTCAGCTAAGGATCTCTAAGAATATATATGAATATAACTATTGTGAAAACTAATATAGAAGTCTAATTCAACATTTGTCAAACTTCTTTTAAAAAAATTAAATGTTTAAAATCAGTCATGTATTCTGACTTTTAAAAAAGTATAGCTTGTGACTCTTATTGATCTCGGGGTAGCATACATTGGGCTAGAAATGTTTTTCAAAATGATATCCCAGTTCATACTGAGTCTGAAGCTCAGAGAAGTTCCTGATGCTTGAAATGTTTATTTGGCAAATCTAGTGCTGTAATTTGGCATTGACTTCCAATGGCAACAATTTGTTGTAATATCCAAAGCATCCTGCAAGCAAAGTTGGAAGAGTTGTTGTTGTGACTCTCACCCTTTTCAGTTTGACTTGAAGACTTTCCATTTATCCTTTTTTCAACAATGTTTTGATCCAATTATCATACAAATCTCTAGACATTTCCCTTTTTCTGCTGTTCTTACCCATATTTTATTTTTCATCTTATTATTAGATTAAATGTTCTTCCAAACTCATTTCTGCATTTTGCATTCCTTATTGTCCCTTAGACTTCTGTTTGGGTAAGTCTTTTCAGTTCTCTTTTAGGCAAGACAGGTGATTGCTTTGTTGTTACTGCTTGTGGCTACATTTGTGGTGCCTTTCCCAATCTGCAGTATCCTAGAAATGTTTTTACTTCTCTTCTTTGTTATTAGTTAATTAGGAGTATAATTTCCTGCCACAGAGCACAGAGCAGAACACTCCATTCTCAAGGGAAGACTTTTGTCCAGAAAGTGGAGAAACTAGAATAAATAAGAAATGGCTCCTGTGAAACAAAAACTGTTTTCTCTGTACAGTATAGGACATTGGGTTATAACAAGTGCTAATATTAGCTGTCTTAAAACCTTTATAAAGGAGCAACACATGAAGCTCCATAGTAATTGTGGAATTTTATGCCAGAACTATAAACTTAATGATGAATGTCTGCAAAATGTTTTCCTAAAACTCCAAAATATTTTGCTCCAGTTCCATGTTCATCAATGCCTTTCCACTTATTTTCACAGTTTTCTGAAAGTAAGCCAGCTCAAAAGCAACGAAAATCTCCAGCTTGTCCCACACCTTATTCATTTGTCCCAGTCTGCAGTCCTAGGAATGGAGAGTTAACTAACTGACCACCCACTCTCATTCCAATTCAGCTAAATTCTGTTTGCATCCCTTTATGAAACGTAGCGTGTCAAAGTATGAGCAAATAAATTAAGCTTCCAACAATCCTCAAATGTCTGCCTCTGCAATGGTGGAGGAATAATATTTTCTTTAGGTTCACCCAACCAAGAATTGAATTTAATAAGTGTTTCTTTGCCCTGTCCAAATGTTGCGTGCTTCTCCTTTTATAAAGGCATATGAAGTAAATGGTTTTAGAACTGTAACAGAGACAAAAATGGTATAGAATCAAATAACTGAGGTTTAAGTTTTCTTTCTCCAATTGTTTTGACATAAAAAAAACAGGAAGAACGTGTGAAGGAAAGAGAGGAAGGAAGGAAGGACACCACTCTAAAGAACTGCTTTCTGTCTTTCTACCTAATTTCAAGTCTGATTCTGAAGGCTAAACAGAGCTTAGATATTTTTAGCTATAGAATATGTAAACCACAAAAAGTATGTAAACTTCATATACATATTTGCCTTTTTCAAAAGAATTCACTGCAGTAGGAAAAACATACTGCCCACAGAAAACTGGCAGGCTTGCAGGCCAGACTCACAGTCAAAATCCCTGGAATGTTTTTGCTTTGCATTCTAAAGCATATAGCTTTATAAATAGCATTAAATATTTTCACCTCATAGGTGTGTTGCATTTCCTTAAAGGTATATGTGCAATTTACCAATCTTCCATTTATAATTTCCTGCTAGCCTTAGAGACAGTTGACTGACCAAAGCCCTTTCATACATAAATAGAACTATAATGCCATTATCAATGTTTCAGAATATAATTTTTAACATTTGTCCTGAGAGAATGAATGGGTGTCAGGTCACAGTATATGCACCCCACATTACAAGGGATACAAAGGAATCTCTATATTAAAAGCCTTAGTTTGCATCGAACACTGTGAGCTGCTTTGGGGTAAAACTGGACTTTAGTTATGCTTGCGGCCTACAAGTCAAAACATACAAAAACTGTCATTACAGTTAGCAGTCAAGCCTGCATGTGGCAAGGGTATGAGGTGGTATACCAGAGGTGGTATTCAGCAGGTTCTGACCAGTTCTAGAGAACCGGTAGTGGAAATTTTGAGTAGTTCAGAGAACCGGCAAACACCACCTCTGACTGGCTCTGCCCCCTTCTATTCTCTGCCTCCCGAGTCCCAGCTGATCGGCTGGGTCTTTTGTGGCCCTGCACAGGAGAACGGAGCTGGAAAGGTTAGTTGGGTGGGGAGGGAATGGAGATTTTGCAGTATCCTTCCCCTGCCATGCCCACCAAGCCACACCACACCCACCAAGCCACACCCATAGGAAAAATTTTTGAATCCCACCACTGGATGGTATCTATCTATAGTAAAAAATGTAATGTGAAAGCTTTGATTAATCAAAACCATGATAGGTAGCAGTGGTTAGTATCTACAGCCATGGAAAATTGTGGCTTGGAACATAATGTGAGTGAATTAATCACAAAAAGATGGAATAAAGCAGCGCTGTCTGCAATGGGATTTAAAAAAAAAATCAAGATAATGGTTATGGCAGTGCAGTTGAAGCCCTGCCCCTTTTTATATACAGACATTATCGGTGTATATAAATATAAAGACACACATTCTGGTAGAGCAAAGTCCCCTGAGGAGATAGGCTCCAGCAGGAGTCTGAAACCTCTGGTCCTGTTGACTGACACAGATTGGATCCTGCAACATTATCCTGGAACACATCAGTGGTGGGATTCAAATTTTTTTTACTACTGGTTCTGTGGGCATGGCTTCTTGGGCATGGCTTGGTGTGGCTTGTTGGGCATGGCAGGGAAGGATACTGTAAAATCCCCATTTCCATCCCACTCCAAGGGGAAGGTTACTACTGGTTCTCTGAACTACTCAAAAATTCCACAACCAGTTCTCCAGAACTGGTCAGAACCTGCTGAATACCACCTCTGGGACACATTTATTTTGCTTTCATTCGTGTCATTATCAATCAGAGGTATACAAACAAAAGGGGAAAACTTCAGTCTTGGTACCACAACCACCATCTTAACTTTCAGGTCAAACATACTCTCCTCCCGCTGTCACTGGAATGAAATACAAGAACAAAAATATATCTGTATGTCTATATTCTATGTGTTATGTTTCTATAAACCTAAGGGCATTTATACTGGATTTCCTAGCCAAAAATATATGCAGGTTAAATTTTTAATTAGTTCCAGTTTTACACTAGCATTTTCTCTCTTATCCTGAAACAATGTTGGTTATGGATATGATCTACAAGTGAAGATGTGCTTCATGATGCTGACATGAGTTGGGTTGTCATGTACTGACATGAATTTTTTTTTTTACACTTTTATACTGGTTGTAAGAGTTGAGAAATCTCCCAGTATGTTTACCATCTAATTGTTTATTCTTTTTATTTTACTTGAAAGGATCACACCACCACCATTCAGTGGGAAGAAAATTTGGTGTTGATGTTTTGGAACTATTTATTTGTGACACAAATGTGTGAAAGTCTATTTGTATGGATCAGATCCAGGGGACTGGAGACTTAGCTGGTAAAGAGTGAGCTCACTCCACCAGCACCTGTAAGCCAGGAAAATACATTATAGTGCTAGATGATTAGCGTGATGAAACGGGAGAAATCTTCCAGCACCTGTCACTGTTGCATGGACTATGTTTAAACAAGGGTTTTTCTGTCTTTCAGAAGGTCACTAAACCCATACATAAAAATAAGGAGCTGACAGTCACGAGAGATGGCAGTTGTAAGGTGAAGTGGGAAAGATCTTTCCTTCTGCACCAAGCAATTATCCCCTTTTCATCTCCAGCAGAACAAATATAAAATAAATGTAAAGAAAGAGAATGTAGAAGCTACCTAACTTTTGGATTGGAGTGAAATAAAATAATTACATTGCAGGCTACCAGACAAGGGTGTGATGTCACAGGAAGGGATAGTATGGGAAAGGGTGGTTGGTGATGTGTAAGAGGTGATGGATGAGAAAAATGTGAATAAGAGAATGATTGTTGTGAAAAAAAAGGATAAAAATGTATATAGTTGGTTGCCAAGAATATGGCTAAGCATTGAATAGTTATGCAGAGAAAATGCATATGGTTTATAGAAGAAATAAAAATGGGCAAAGAGGATTAAACAAGGAATGAGTGAAATTAAAAATAAAAGTTATTAAATTATTTGAGATGAAACTAAAATAAGGGAATGCTGGAATGAGTATTTTATGGAGAGATGTGTGTGTGTGTTTTACATACATATACATCCTTTAAAACATGTGACCAGATGCTTTCAAGATCCATCCTAAATATAGTCATCAAATAAAAGAAATACTGTATAAACTACAAATATGAATATCTACATATAAAGGATAAAAGTAATGTCTTCTTCAAGTTAAACTTCAGTCCTCTTGATTTTATAAGACCATATTCATGTAATTCTCTTGACAAAAATGTTTTGCTAATGCCTGTTTTAGAACTTCCCAGTCTAATCTGAAAAACCTTATAAACGTCTTCCCACTAGCCTCAAGCATGCTTAGTTTCTTAGTTCTGACAGTCAGCTATTTTTTCCACTGGCTGAAACACTTTAGGATAGAGAAACCTGATTCTGACACAGTACAAAATACAGTACAACTTATGAAAGCTTAAACTGATGCGGGGAGGAGAGAGTGGATTTTCGGCTTTCAAAATATGCTTTATTCTTTAGTTTCTGAGGTCCATCAGTTAGAGCAAGGCTAAGTATTTTCAACATATTGGCCAAAGAACTTGTCATCACTACCAAAGCAAAATTCTCAAGTCCTTCACACAAACATCCATCCATATTCTGGTTTTACTCACATTTTTCAGTGATAGCTTTAAACCAAGGCCCTGAAGCAGCAAGTAGATTCCCACTCCCCAAAAGTCCCATTAAATTATACTAAATAAATGAGGAGCAAGCCTATGACCTTATTAAATTGGCATAATGTGGTTGTAGATTTTTCTTCTTCTATTCAATTATGTCCAACTCTTGGAGATTGCCTACACAAGTCCCTGCAGTTTTCTTGGGAAGGATTTTCAGAAGTGGTTTGCTGTTGCTTCCTTCCTAGAGCTGAGAGAAAGTGACTGCTCCAAGGTCTCCAAGGCCACCCAATTTGTGCCTAAGACAGGGCTAGAAGTCACACTCTCCTAGTTTCTATCCTGATGCTTTAACCACTGCATCAACCTTAACCCTACCCATAACATTAGGGAGGAATGTGGTTCTCCAAGCATATTAAGACCATTTACAGTCCACAATTTGACAATGGTGGGATAATCCTGGAGCAAAAAGCTCTTGCCATCTTTTACTTCACATCCCCAGCAGTATTCTTGCCAGGTGCCTGTCCTTGGTTGCTAGGAAATAATTACTAAATTGCTTAACATCAGGCCAGGTATCACACAACTCGAAGCATTCTCACTAAAGTACTTCCTGGACCTGTTGCAGCACATTCTAACAAGCCAAGTTATTCTCCTCCACATTCCCTTTTTTATATCATTTCTTTCTATCTAAATTATTTTCAGATGTTCAAATTTCTACTACAGTAAACTGTATGCATGTGATTTTGTCTACGGCAGCGATCGCCAACCGGTGGGCTGCAGCCCACTGGTGGTCTGTGAGAAAATTTTGGTGGTCCACAGAGAAATGTCATCCCCAGAATACCCCCCCAAGCAATTAATCCAGACTGCACAGGAACATAAGGCTTCACCTCCCACATGGTTTGAGGGAACCCTCCCCACCCACTCACTCCTTACCTGGCAAACTTGCCTGATAAATTGCTATTTTTCTCTTTTCCAACCATCAGCTGTTCTGCTGTGCCGGGAGATTTAGATTAGCTAGAAAGCAGAAAATCGTTGGATTTCTGGCTTTCTAGCTAATCTTTAGATCTTTGGCTCTGCTTTTAAGTAGAACCAAACATTCCTTAGGACTGAAGCAGTGCAGACTCAGCTAGCTGACAGCAGATAGATAGATCTCTGAATGAATCTGTGATTCTGTGAGCAATTTAATCTGCCTGCCTGCTTTTCCTGATTTTGGGTAAAAGTTGCTCTTTTTTATAAAAAAAATTCAATATTTACATACATTGTCTGTTGTGAGTTAATTTTGTGAATTTGCTGGCTAGCAAATTTTATGAGTTTGCTTGCAAGCAAATTTTATGTGACAGACTCAGCTAGCTGATGGCAGATAGATAGATCTCTGAATGAATCTGTGATTCTGTGAGCAATTCAATCTACCTGACTGTTTTGCCTGATTTTGGCTAAAAGTTGCTCTTTTTTATAAAAAATTCAATATTTATATAAATATTTATAATATTTACATACAAGCCATGCCCAGCCAGTCACATGACCACTAAACCATACCCACAAATTAGGCCACACCCACAGAACTAGTTGATACCATCCCTCCGTGTGTGTGTGAGAAAGAGAGAGAGGGGCGGGAAGGAGTGGGAGAGGGAGAGGGAGAGGGAGAGAGGTTAGATCAGATCTTTCTCTCTCTCTCTCCCACCAACGTCAGCAAGCCACCTTCAGTCAAAATTCATATTAGTGGTCCCCGGGGTTTAAAATTATGTGTTTGGTGGTCCCTGAGGTCCAAAAGGTTGGTGACCCCTGGTCTAGGGGGCACATTTGACTGCTGGAAACCTTTTGAATATTTTAATAGTCATGATATATTTTCAGAAGAAAAGAAAGAACATGCCAAGCACTGTCTTACATTTACACTTTGTAGACATAAGAGTGAATAATATGCCCATTCCTATAGTACACTAAAGAAAAATCTGTTCTTTGCAATGGCACCACATCAGAATAATAAAACTTTTTTTAAACATAGGCTCCCTAACAAAATTAACTACAGGAAGAATGTTATTGTTACTCAAGTTGGGATTGTTACACTTTCCCACTCTGATCCCCAAATTCAGCAGCTGAGTGTTCACTTAACATTTTGACATTTTGCGCTGGGACTTAGTCTGCATAAACTACTCTGTGCTCATATATACTGCACATCGTCTGTAATACTAAACCATATTAATAGTTGGCTGCACAGGCCAAAGGGATTAAAATGATGGTGCCTGCATGCACCATCATGGCTGGTCATTCTATTTTCTTGTTAGAAGTGTGTGTGTGGGAAGGAAAATCATACACTAACCTGACGAGAAATGGTTTGTTTATTTTTAAAACAATAAAAGGACAATTCTCCTAGTATGAATTGAGTCATGTTTTGGAACCAGGATTGATAGTTTATTCTTGGAGCATAGGAGGTCATGCAAGACAGGTCAAATTTTATTTTATTTTTCATGGTTTACTTTCTCTGCTAGGACTTCCAGTTCAATTATTATTATTATTATAGATGATCTACTTTAAGATCAAGAGGAAATATGGAAAACTGTGATGTTATCATTCTTCTATTTTTAATAAACCAAGAATAACCTTTGAAACATGTGTATAAATTATAATAGATTTGGAAAAGGAGAAAAGAGAGAAACAACTTTAAGCTGTTCTTTGCTAGCCTTTTCAGGTCAAATGTGGTTGCTTCTATTGCTATGGAAAATGTAGCCAAAGAGGTCATAATTACAGTGCAAGCCTATATTCTACCGCTCATTTATTTGCAATGAAGGAAGGAAGTTGCACATATGAGACCTAATTTTGGCCTAATTTCTCTTTTAAATAACTAGATTTACTGCTTCATATTGTCTTTCCAGAAAGCAAAGTAGTACTTCCAAAGAGCAGTGCTGGCTGATTTTCAACAACACCTTGATTCAGACAAAGGTTATGTGACTATTATCTATGGATAAACTAGTAAATGCCAGGAAATAAAGTTTACCATCTGGTCCACTGAATAAATACCAGACAGAGTAATTCAAGTGCAGTTTGGAACTCCAGGCCAAATGGGGCCATGCTTTCATTAAAAACACCCCCCCCCCCCCAAATAAATAATAACCCAGTGTTATGATTATTACTGGATACAAACACTTACAGCAAAAATAAAAATGCAAAATGCTGTGGATGAAAAAAAATCCCTTTCAGTCTTGGAAGGAGGCTAGACAAATCACTTCAGAAATGTTAATGGCATTAAAAAAAAGTTTAAGTGTACCTGATGGAAAGATTATAAAAGGTGAGAATGAGAAAATATTAGATATTTTGGCCTTTTGAACAAGTTATTGAGAAATTCTCTTTTAACCATTTACCAAATGCAAATCACTTATTGGCCATATAAATTTAGTTAAGCCACAATAGGAATTGCCCAACGCCCTTTCAGAACACCAACCCCTTCATTGCACCATCCCAGAGCAGTCCAAACTTCTGGGAGATCAGATAAACAATAAGCCAGAGGCTGACCAGATTAGCTCAGACAAAAACCTAGGATTTGCTTATAGAGCCAGCTATGACCCCTATATAATCCATCCATGACCCCATAGGAATCTGACAACAGCCAATAGAATACATGTTCTTGCACAGGAACAGGAAGCTCAAATACAAAACCCAAAGAAGGTATAAAAACCATCCACTCTCAACTCCATTTAGTCAGCTGCACCAAAACCATAAATGCTGGTGGCTTTGTTCATCATTAAACCATCTTTCCAATCAGCCTCCATGTTTCCAGTGTCTTTCTCCCAGCTTGGAACTGAACCAGATGGATATTTCTTCCCACAGTATAATGGAATGCATTGGATCAATATGAATGCAATGAGTGGTTATATGAAATGAGTGGTTATATGACAGAAAATGATAACCAGAATGTTTTGAAGTGAATGTTAGTGGTATTGTATGATGCAATGAAGAATATGGACCCAAGACTAATAGAATAAAAAACCAGAGTAGTTATGTTTAGGAGAAAAAAGAGAATGAGCACTGGCAATTTATATATAAATGGGAATAAACCAAAGCAAGGCAGTAACTTAATGCACCTTGGTCAAATGGTTACTAAAGGAAGAAAAATGCACAGAAAAATCAAGTAAGAGGTGCAGATGGCAGTACAAAGGTGATGGTTAGGTATGGTCTTTTACAAGGAATGAAAGAATGAAGGAAGCAAAATGGCAAAGAAAGTACTTATACTCATCTTTTTTAATAGCAAATAAAAATTGGGTCTGTCAGGATACTTGTAATGATAGGTTTAAAACAGTGGGATTGGGATACTAAAATATGTGCAATAATGATTGTGGATCTCTGACATGTAAGTGTCAGTATACAAGAATAAAATATTTTGAATTGGTTTAATTATTATTTATTATATAACTAGAGCATAGTGAAACTGATTTTGACTTTTATTGTATTACATCTAATAGATTCTAAGCGAACACAGCAGAGTATCAATCCTCTCTTGGTGAAATTTTGCATTACCACATATGTGTGCAATGCTTTGGAATGGACACTACTGTCACTTTGTGTTCAGTATCCCATAATCAGAGGCATATATTTCTTACATTTAAATTTATATAATTTTTTTTCATTAGGGATTGGATATAAACCCACTTCTCTACTTGATGGAGTGTTAATACATGCAGGATCTATTCTATAATATATGCATTGTCCTTTTTCAGTCTGTATATTCTTGAGATATATGAACTACAATTCCCAGAATTCCTCAGCCAACACAACTTTTGCTGAAAATTCTGCAGTTGTAATCCACACATTTGCAAGAAGAAAGTTGGGACTAGACTAACATTTAGGTTGGTATCAGTATTTCAAACTTATTGTATAAGTTAAAAATAGTTCATTAACATCAGACAAAAGAGCATCAATCGAACAGTGTATCCTGGGCAATTAAAAAATAAAAGCAAAAAAGTTTTCTTCATTGTTGGATTCTTTAAAAATAGTTACATCTCAAATTTTTATTTATTTTTGCTGAACTGAAATCACATTCTAGGTACTAGGTTTCTGGAAAAAAGCAAACTCCCAAAAGTCAGATCTTGTCTATCCATTAGAATTTAAATGCATAGATCTTTTAACACATTTAGATTAGATCATCTCTTCCTCCTCCTCCTTTACTTTTTGTTATCCTCAATTCTTCTAAAATATGATCTCCCTTCCCCTGCCAAAAGAAGAGAAAAACAAGAAACCCACTAAAATTATTATTTTGGTGAGTTGTCCTAAAATTTTTGCCCAAGCTGCATTTTCTCTATTTGCCGCTTTTGTTATATTACCCTGTTTATAAATTTCACATTTTCTGGAATGGGTCACTCAAAAACATTGTTTTGACAAAGACTGTTGAGCCAGAAAGTACAAGTGAAGCTTAGAGACTGCTTGCTCTGTGACCCCAAGTTCATTCTGTGTTGCTATAGCATCACTCCTGAGAAAATGGGGCTGGCTCTTTTTCTCTTTTCAATGGGCTTTTGTCAGCTGTTGAATTATGTCATTAAAATTTAAATACTACAGGTTTAATGGAGGATTATTATGACACCCTCACACATTCTTTCTGTTGCTATGACAAACAAACCCAAGAATGAGCAGAAACATTGAAAAAAAAAAAACACTCCTCAAAGAGTAGTCCTCCAGAACCACATTAATACTACTAATATATTTGGGGAAAAGAATGGCTCCCATTGTGGTTATGATGACCCCTCTACCAAAAGAGGTACAAACTGGGACAGCCTTTTTCATCATTGATAATAATTGGATTTATTTTCACTCATTGCCCCTTGTTTGAAAACCACTCGTCATCAGAAAAAAGTGGGCTTGTAAGTTAAATAAATAAACAAACAAATACATCGCCTTTTCTTCCTTTTGGGGTAAGAAAAACTATGCAAAATGTAGAAGTGTACTGCACAAACTCTTAAATACCCCATTTATATTGCAATTAACTTTTGTGTTTCTCCTGAGATACACAGGGGGTACACAATTTCCATGTTCATCTACAGAGCTGTTTTTGCATCTTTGGGCAAAGCTTTAATTATCATAGCAGACTAAGCCCCAATGTACATCTAGCATTTATACCTTGCACATCTCCTTCATCATCTTTTTAAACATCCTAGCAAAATACTTCAGGTCACCTGCTATATAATAAATAATAAATATGTATGTCACCTTACTTTCAGAAAGTCTGGGTGGCCCTCAACAATGAAGCAAAGAGATAACAATAAAATGAATAAAAAATTAAAAAATAAAGATAAAAAGATGGCAAGCACAGCAAAATGAGGGATTTCATTCTTCATTAATAAGCAAAAAATGAGATTCAGACCCATGGGCACTCACATATGAATTCTGCCCCCAAAAATACACATATTGATCAAACACAGAAAGGAAAATCTCTTTTCTGGAGCAACTTTCAGTCACCTTATCCTTATCCTTGGAAAGGAAAAAAATAGATCAGCCTATAAAGTAATGGATGTAATGATGAGTGTGACCACAATTTTCAGAATACCTATGTGTTGTGAATTCTGAGAATTATCATTCAACAAATCCTAAGGTCAGATGCAGGGGTGGGATTCTACCTGGTCGGACCGGTTCTATAGAACCAGTTGTTATGATTTTGCCCAGTTTGGAGAACCAACAAATAGTGCCACTGGCAGGGCCCACCCCTCCCTTTCCCACCCACTCTCTTCTTACCTGGCATGCACGCCATCAAACTTGCCTGCTAAATTGCTATTTGTCCTTTTTCCCCACCGACCATCAGCTGTTCTGTTGTGCCGGAAGCTTTAGATTAGTTAGAAAGCAGGAAATCATTGGATTTCTTGCTTTCTAGCTAATTTAAAAGCAGAGCTGAACCTTCCTTAGGACTGAAGCTTCTGTGTTCCAATGCAGACTCAGGCAGCAGATTGCAGAAAGGTAGATCTCTAAGTGAATCTGTGATTCTGTGAGCAACTGAATCTGCCTGCCTGCTTTGCTTGATTTTGGGTAAAAGTTGCTCTTTTTTAATAAAAAATTCAATATTTACATAAATATTTACAATATTTACATACAAGCCATGCCCAGCCAGTCACGTGACCACCAAGCCACACTCAGTCAGCAAGCCACACACACCCAGTCACATGACTACCAAGCCACACCCACAAATTAGGCCGCACCCATAGAATCGGTTGTTAAGAAACTTGAATCCCACCCCTGGTCAGATGTAAAAAAAATAAGGGATGATATTAGAAAACAGAGAACAGTTCAGTGTGATTTATAAGAGGACTAACACTGGAAAACCACAATCACAGGATTTGAGCTGACTGGCCACACCTTCATTTCTTATGTCTGGTCTCCAAATTTCTCTAATATTTCTGATAAAAAGGAGAAATTATTAAGTATATGGAAAATGATCATACTAATTGTGATTTAATGTTATATAAATGCATACTTTTTAGAGGCTGACATAAAAAGATATTTATTTGGATATTAGAAGAGAGAGATACCATTACATAATTATGTATATATTCTGTAGTATTTTAATTACCATAGTATAATCTTTCTGTGTAATATTTTCACAATATTCTTCTTTCCTGCATGATTGAAGATATATAAAATTCACACTAATAAATTGCACCATTGCTAGTATAACTTTATGTTGAATGGCAAGCATTATCTCCTACACAGTGGAAAGTAAGTGTGAGATCACATATGTAAAAATTTTCACAGAAGAATCCATTAGCACTGGTGTGTGAGTAGCTAAATGAGAAGGTTAATTGTTTATAAAGTTGCTTCTGCTCAACAGGAGGTGACGAGTAAATTTCCACATTAATCATTCTTGATTTGCTTCAGTTTAGGAGACATTGCTGGGTTACGGCAGGGGGGTGAGAGCACTATCCTTCAAGAAGCAAAATATAACAGACTGGAAAGAATGACTCCGATTCTGTTGATGAATCATTTGTTTGCAGGTGACCTCTGCAATGAACAAGAATTTTGAATTTTACCTGTATATGAAATTAGATGCTATTATATTGCTATTATATTCTTCAAGGAATGTAAGACTTTCACATCAAAAGACATAATTTAGCAAAAATGAGAGCAAGTACATACATTTCATACTTTGCGGTTGTGTGCTCCAAATATTTTTTCTCCTCTGAGACTTCACATCACTCTGCCTTTCTAATACAATAATAATAACGACAAGTACCAAAATTAACTATCACAAGACTGGAAGTCAGTTCTGGAGCATGTGATGGGATGAAAAGACTTTTTTTCCCATAGTAAATTTAAGATAAAAAGCCTTGGAAGGAGAACCTTCCAATTTAAGAATCCACTTTAGAAGAAGGATTTCCTATATGATATGATGACTCAAAAGAGAAAGGTCAGCAGCATTTATTGCTTGGGTATATTGTGTGAATCTCACCAACTACAATTTATCCATATGGTAGCCCAATCTGCAAGCCCAATCAGTGGAATACTTAGTTTTAATATCTATTTTTTTCTTCATTCTCAGATGTTCTTGGATTTGTAAGAGTAGCTAGTAAAAAAAAAAAAGAGCCAAACACCTTTCATACAAAATAATAGTACAAAATATTACATTTTGTTCATGTGTGTTTCATAACTTCATTACTTTGGCATTGTAACATGTTTGCAATTCTTTCTCTATTGCTAATCTATCTGAATCAGAGAAAGGATTGGCCTCTAATACCAACAGATGGCTTGCATATCATGCCACACATCTGACTTAGAATACTGATGGCTTCTTGATCTACTGCATTTAATTGTGGCATTTATTTACAAAGTTCAGCTAATTGGGCCACATTAGGATCTTGAAAACTGTAATTGGTCTATTGAGGCACTCCAAAGAAGATATCTTCCAGTGCAGAAATCCAGAATTATCGAGGTTCTGTTTAGAAACCATCAGAGATATGCCTATTTCAAAACCATTTAATTCATAATATTGATCTGAATTAAATATTCACTATAATCGTGATGGCGAACCTATGGCATGCGTGCCACAGGTGGCACCCAGAGCCATTTTTGCTGGCACGTGAGCCGCAGGCAAACTTACCTAACTGCAATTGTGCATGCCTCATAGCTGTTTTTCAGCCTGTCATTTTCAGCCTCCCAGAGGCTTGAGGAAGGCCTCTGCTGGCTTGGCAGGCCAAAAAATAGGCCCGTTTTGTCACTTCCTGTATTTACGGAAATACAGGAAGTGACTAAATGGGCACATTTTTCAGCCTGCAAGGCCTGCAGAGGCCTTCCTCAAGCCTCTGGGAGGCCAAAAAAGGCCTCAAACAGGCTGAAAATCAGCTGTGAGGCACAGTGCAGGCAAGGGGGAATTGCACGCACATGTGCAGCAGGTGGGAGGGTGCATGCATTGCCTTCTGGGTGCTGGCATGTGAGTGCACGAGCGTGAGCACACACACAATTTTTGGCACTGGAGACCAAAAAGTTTTGCCAGCACTGCACTATAACATAAACCAAAATAAAGCATCGGTTGAGCAGAGATAGTGAAATGCAAGTTCTGCTTTCAGTGATGAATGGTTTAGTATAACAAGATAGAGCAGCCATGCACAATAAGTAATAAAATTCATTCAAATACCATTGATTTTTAAATATATCTTATTGGATTATTTTGCAATGCCTCAGATTAATTCCAGATTTAATCTCCATTTGCCCAGCCAGACAACATTATGTTTTTGAGTGAGTTTATTAACTTTTCTGTTCCCCCAACCTCTCCAATTTATGGACAGCTGGACATTAAATTTAAATTCCTATTCTTGTTTTGCTTAAAATTTAAGCAATAATTCATGATAATTACTTTCAGTTTGAAGTTTTTGTAGAATGAAGGATGAGGCTCTTTTTGTGGAGAAAAAACAAGATGTCCCTATTTTATTAAGAAAATGATTATGAGGAAACTCAGAATTATTTGCTTCCACCATTCCAATGTGTTTGCAGTTGAAGTGGTAATATGAGTTTTTATTTTTCCTCAGAAATACTACAACTAATTTGAAGTCTACACTAGAAGTTGGAATGTGTCACACTCCATACATCTCCTTTCATTTCCCTATTACTTTAAAATTCTGCACCATCAAAAGATGGCAGCTATGTTTTAAAACAACCCAGCTGGGACATCCTACAGAACTTGGTTTATGGAATTTTTTCTAATTTTGTTTGTTTAAATTCTGCCTTTATTTTTTTTTTTTACATAACTCAAGGTGGCAAATGTTGTGGAGTGGCGGAATAACCTGAGGCAAACACGGAGCAAACTTCAGCTTTTACTTTATTGTAGCAATAAAGGGTTGCCGCGGCTGCCGCGCTAACAAGGTAGCCAGCCAGCAGACAACAGCTGATGCCGTTTGACAGCTCCCTTTTATAGCCGGCTGTCAAACGGCATCAGCCAATAGGAATGTCTGTGTTCCCACTGGAAACACGGACCGGAGTGAAGACTTCAGCTCAGTCTTTTCCGGACGCCACAGCAAACGTAATTGTTCCTCCTCACAGCAACAGTCCTGTGAGGTGGCTTAGAAAATAGAGAGGAAAGTATGTCATGTCATTAATTAGAATGGATTTTTTTAAAGTTATATATAAAACACAATAAATTTGTTCATGTAAGAGGTGTTTTTTAACATTTTAAAAGTTGAAAGTTTTGAAAATTGTTTTGTATTCAATTCAGTACAAAAAGCAGGTAGGGCAAGGACAAATTGGATTCAATTTAAATTACATCTTTTAGATACAATTGGTTATGATTACTTCTAGGTAAGGGGGGAAATAACTGAACCCAATCACTTCTTCCCATCCTTTCACGTTAAAACATTTAAAACATTAAGAGGGCATTTTTGGAGAAGCTCTAGGGCATGTCTGTCAAACTCATGTTGTCATGGTGGTGTCATGTGACATATCGGGACTTTTCCCCCCTTTGCTAAGCTGGGCCTGGGCACGGCCAGTGTGTGACACATCCAGCCTGCAGGCTGCAACTTTGACAGCCTTGCTCTAGGCCCTTGCCAGGTTGTATAGGAGTTAGGTGGAGAGAGCTGGTCTACCTGTGTCTAAATTACTCCTTTGTTTTAATGTGTCTTCAGAATTATGGCCACCCCTTTAGATTTTCAAGAAGGCCCTTATCCTAATAGCGGGGAAATGTCAACTAAACCTAAATAAATAAATACATTATTTTAAAAAAAATTCCACTGCAGATCAATGGTATTGCAATTTAAAGCACCTGAAGAATAATGGGACCAGAGGTGGTATTCAGCAGGTTCTGACCAGTTCTGGAGAACCGGTAGCAGAAATTTTGAGTAGTTCAGAGAACTGGCAAATCTCGCCTCTGACTAGCCCCGCCATCCCCATCTCTTCTCTGTCTCCCGAGTCCCAGCTAATCAGCTGGGTCTTCTTTGGTTGCCCTGCCCAGGAGAACGGAGCTGGAAAGCAGGTTGGTGGGGTGGGGAGGGAATGGAGATTTTGCCGTATACTTCCCCTGCCACACCCACCAAGCCACACTGACAGAACTGGCAGTAAAAATTTTTGAATCCCACCACTGAATGGGACACTCTTCTTTCCACAACTGCTTCCTATTTTGCACATAGCTCAACATTTCTAAAGATTCAGTCTGCAAATTCCTGAGCAAAAAAGTTCAGTCAAGTTTACTTTATCTTAATTTATTGTCATTGCACTTCGTACAATGAAATCAAACACCATCTTCAGTGCACATCATGACCATGAAAATAAACACAAACACACATCCTTCACACTCCACACATTGAACTGAAAACCCTTGACACCACACCAACACTGCACCATACAGTAGAATTCAACGGAGCTACTGCCCTGGGATAGAAGCTGTTTTTCAGCTTATTTGTCCTTGTTTTTATTATCCTGTACCATCTGCCAGATAATAATAGTTCAAAAAAAAAGGGTGCCCAGGATGAGATGGATCTTTGAGAATGTTTTGAACTTTCTTAAGGCAGCAGGAGCTATAAAGCTCTTCCAAAGAGGGGAGAGGGCAACAAATGATCTTCTGGGCAATGACGTTTACAGTGCTTAAAAAGAGCCTCTGTGGTGCAGTGGTTAGAGTGAAGTACTGCAAACTACTTCTGCAGCCAGCTGCCTACAGTTTGGCAGTTCAAATCCGACCAGGCTCAAGGTTGACTCAGCCTTCCATCCTTCTGAGGTGGGTAAATTGAGGACCCAGATTGTTGGGGGCAATATGCTGACTCTGTAAACCGCTTAGCGAGGGCTGTAAACCACTATAAAGCGGTATGTAAGTCTAAGTGCTATTGCTATTATACTTGGTATCATGTATTTCCAAAGCACTGCCAGTTCATCCGTGCTGTCTTTAAAGTATTTTCCAAATGTAGTTAACTAGGTGTCATCTATGATAGAGTACATTTATTTACCACCCTGGGTAAATTGAATTGAACTTGATCCTTGATAACTTTATAGACATCTCCTTGTTGTTTTCTTAGTGGCAATACAAAAGTGGCATCTTTCAGGATTATTTCTATTTCCCAGTTCAATCTACCATTGGAATTTCTTGATAGCTACCCCTCCAAGTTCTTACCAGGTTCAACCTCAGCTTTTAAAGATCAGACACAGTTAGCTAGGCATTTCTTATTGCATCTAGATCTCTGTATCTATATAGAAAACACAGTCGGCAAAGTGAGAAGGAAGTCAATCCTTAGTAGAGTATAAATCTACTCTACTAGGCAAACTAGTGTAAACTTCAATACTATTGATTGCCTTTGAGGAAAATAAATGCATCTTTTCAGTTGAAATCAGGAAAACGAATTCAATTGGACTGTGCCTAATTTTATTCATGAAGAGAAATTAATCTATTCATGGTATAAAGTATTGTGGGAAAATCCAGGAAAACAGGGCAATGCAATAGCAATGACACTTAGGTTTATACAGGTAATCTTCCACTTGCAACTGCAACTGAGCCCAAAATTTCTGTTGCTAAGTGAGATAGTTGTTAAGTGAATTTTGCCATTCTTGTTACATTCTTGTTAAGTGAATCACTGCAGTTGTGAAGTCAGTAACATGGTTGTTAAATGAATCTGGTTTCCTCATTGACTTTGCTTGTCAGAAGGTCACAAAAGGGGATCACATGATCCCAGGACTCTGCAATCATCATGAATATGAGTCAGTTGCCAAGCGTCTGAATTTTGATGACATCATTATGGGGATGCTGGACTGGTTGTAAGTATGAAAAATGCTCATAAGTCATTTTTTCCAGTGCCATTGTAACTTTGAACAGTCACTAAATGAAATGTTAGAAGCTGAGGACTATTTGTATACCACTCTATAGTGCTTTACAGCATTCTCTGAGCCATTTACAAATGTACATTAAAATTGGTTCTAAACTCTATTGTATACTTCCTGTCCAATCATTACATAAGTTTTTTTTGTGTATATCGGATATTTGAGTGAGTCCAGAAGTATTTTACGAGAAGACTACTACACTCCTCTGCTAGCAACAGAATACCCTATATCTCAGGCTTAAGATTTTGGGCTTGGACAACTTTGAACTACGCCACCTACAGTTGGACTTAAGTGTAGTACACAAAATTATCTGCTACAATGTCCTACCAGTCAATGACTACTTCATCTTCAAACACAACAATACAAGAGCACACAACAGATACAAACTCAATGTAAACCGCTCCAAACTTGATTGCAGAAAGTACGACTTCAGCAACAGAGTGGTCAATGTTTGGAATGCACTACCTGACTCTGTTGTTACATCCTCTAACCTCCCCACTCCTTTAACCTCAAACTATTCACTATTGACCTCACCCCATTCCTAAGAGGTCTGTAAGGGGCATGCATAAGTGCACAATCATGCCTACCGTCCCTGTCCTTTTGACCCCATTTATTCGTACCTATTTCCTGTATTCTTACTCATGTTTATACCTATTGTCTTGTAAGTGATTGACAAATCAAATAAATAAAAAAAATATAAAAAATATTAATTATTTCATAAGTTAATGCTATTCTTTGACTACAAAAACAGCTACAAATGGTTTCCCTTTGGATAGATTAATAGCACTAGATTGTTTAAAAAAACCATGACATTTCCAGTCTGACCATTTATATTTGCAAATCTCAAATAGACCCCCTGAAAAACAAGTCTGGGATTGTTTTAAAATATTAATTCTGCAGGAAACATCACTGAAGCTTACAATTTTATGGTATGTTGACATTTGAAGAAAGAAAGGCAGTGTTGAATCTGAAGACAATTAAGAGGAAGAAATAATTTTGAAAGTTTGCAGCATAACTGGCCAAGAGGTTTCAACTAAATTAAATTAATGACTTCAGTCTCAAATGTGGTATTATGGGATAAGCATAAGGTACCATTTTGGCAATGATATTTGCCCTGATCAGTGATCATAATAAGTTATTAACTTCTTTTACTTGGATAAAAATTGCATAATTTATGTCTGTGCTTTTTTGTGCTCTTTCTTTCTTTACTAAAAATATGCAGTTTTGTAAAATATACTTTTATTGTAAAAATTTACTTTTTATTGACTGATACTGCTAAGTGCATATTTGAATAACATGAACACATCTAATGCCAGAGTTAATGATACAAGATTTCAATGAACGTTGTCCTTACCAGACCTCAGGGTAAGACAGAATGTGGCTAAGGGTTGATTCGGCCCCCCGGATATCCAATCATAAATATTTTTTTGAGGTAAATATTTTATGAGAACAATAATAATGATCCCTAACATCTCACTGCATCACCACCAGATTTTGTAAAAAAGCCTCCTTCTGAGACAGCTGTGACCATTAGGGAACATAGGGCTTCAAACCAGCATTCAATCTATTTCAGGATGCGATGAAGTCTGAAGGAATATTGTAAAAGAACTGAAGAAGTGTTGATAAACCTTGTCACTGTCATTTGGAAAGCTTTAATGCTAAATTTAATTTTGATTTTTGGTGGGGTCTTTTCTCCCCATGAAGTCATATTAATAATATTATGTTAATACAGGAAGGAAAATAAATGTCAAAATAAAGTGTTATTTCTTAGAATGTTTCTTGTACTATTTAATAAAATTATTCCCTTTCTGTGCAGTTTATAGCCTAAATGTTGAAGAGTAATATTACTAAGTTCTAAGAGAATGTAGACTCAGTTGCATGATTTTCTCTGGAAAATTTAGATTACACAATTCTTGTGTGAAAATAAAACTTGCAGTTTGAAGTAGTACATTGTATATATGGACTGTATTAGGTAACATGCTTGTTCACATATGTTCACATTATTGCCAGATACTGGGAAGAAACACTGCAGTTCTGTATTTTGTTTCTCAACTTGCAATGTCTAGAATATTTACCTATAACAAATTGGCATTTTCTCCTGTAGAGAATAATTAAGTTATTCTTGTCAATTGAATAGCTGCTTCTTGCATAACCTATTCTAAAAGTTGGATAAAATTTAAAACATGGTTAGAGTTACATACAAAGAAAATTCCATTAATTGACAAAGTTCTTGATCTTTAGAACAGCCAAATTTAATCACGTCAGAATTTTAAAAAATAAGAAGCATATATTTTTAAACAATATAGTTCTTCCAATTTCAAATAAAGAACATATGTACCAAGGTTTTGCCTGATATGAAACAAATTTCATTGCACTGCATTTACTCTGCAAATGTTACATTATTATTCTGTTCCCTTGACACCATCCACTGAGTTATATGTCAGTGACTACCACATAATTGCTCAATTTACGTTATATAACTGTACTTGTGTGCTGGATGTAACTTTTCTTTTTTACAACATACATAGCAGTGAAAATGCTGTGGCTGTTAACCTTAATCATCTGTGTTTTTTAAGAACGCTCAGGAAGATACAGATTCTGTATAATCCCTTCTGCCTTAAATGGATGTTTAATTTTGTTTTCCCTTTTTCCCTTTCCTGTCTGCAAGTTATTTCTACCTAAAAGAATTAGTACTGTAAAGTATGTGAAAGACTACTTAAAAGCAAACTTTATAGGTATAATAATATCCTGGGGCTTTGGCTTAAATTTGAGACAACTTTTCAAACAAATGTGAGAAAGAAGAAAAAGAAAACTTCGAAAGTAAAAGATCCTGTTTTTAGACCTTTTTAAAAAAAAACAATTCACACATTTAAGTTATAATCCTCAAATGATGTTTTGTATGTTATGAAATCTAATAGTAGAAATACTTGAGTTTGTTTGAGTACATAGTCATCTCTTAGCAATCACATAGACGGGCCTCCTCTGTCCCCTTCAGATTTTCCAATGCATCTATTGCTGCATTTAATAATTGAATCATCCACCTTTCTGCTGATTCTTTTCCTCTTGTTCTTTCTCCCTTTTTTCAGTATTTATTTATTTTATTTATTTATTTGATTTGTCAATCGCTTACAGGATAATAGGTATAAGTATAAACATAGTTATGAATGCATGAAATGGATACATATAAGAAAAATAAAAAGAAACAATAGGACAGGGACAGTAGGCACGTTGGTGCGCTTATGCACACCCCCTACAGGCCTCTTAGGAAAGGGGTGAGGTCAATAGTAGACAGTCTAAGGTTAAAGTTTTTGGGGTTTGGGGAAGAAACCACAGAGTCAGGTGGAGTATTCCAAACATTGACCACTCTGTTGCTGAAGTCGTATTTCCTGCAATCAAGTTTGGTGCAGTTAACCTTGAGTTTGTATCTATTGTGTGCTCTTGTATTGTTATGGTTGAAGTTGAAGTATTCATTGACAGGTAGGACATTGCAATGTATGATTTTATATACTATACTTAGATCGGATCAAAGGTGGCATAGTTCTAGGTTTTCTAGGTCTAGAGTTTCGAGTCTGGTGGCATAAGGTATTCTACAAGGAGTAGAGGAGCGGAGAAGTCTTCTTGTGAAATGTTTCTGGACTTTCTCAACTGTGCTAGTATCAGATACGTAATGTGGGTTCCAGACTGATGAGCTGTATTCGAGTATTGGTCTAGCAAATGTTTTGTGTGCTCTAGTTAGTAGTGTGATATTACCAGAGAAAAAGCTACGTAGGATCAGTTAACAACTCTTAATGTCTTTTTGGCAATGTAGTTACAGTGGGCTCTACCACTTAGGTCATTAGAGATGAGTATTCCAAGGTCCTTGACAGAGTTTGGAAATATTATATACTTCTCATGGGGAACTAGGATTCTTCATAATGTCTCCAAACCATAACAATTTGAGGCTGAGCATTTTTGCCTCAAGTGTGGATTGATTTATTCTATGATCTATTTGTTTGCTTTCTCAGATATCCATGCTCTTCCCAGGAAAATTCTCCAAAACTAAAGTTCAAGAGACTCAGCAGTCTATCTGCTTTTTTTCAAAGTCCAACTTTTACTTCTACAGATGTTTCCCTTGTAAATCTGTTTTTGCTGTTTGGGATTTTCTTTTCCTGAATGGGAATAACATCAACCAGATGTCCTAGAGGCTTTAATCTAGTAATAAATCATAAACATCATTAGTACTTCAAAAGATCCTCAGCTCTTTCTCAGATGCATATTGAGAGCTTTCTAAAATATGGGATCCTTTGTTCTGATCCTTTGTTATCAATCACTTTACATTACATTTACGTTTACAAAACATTTACATTGTTTCCTAGTATGATTTGATTGCTTATTTGTATCCTTTGACTACTATTAAGTGTTATACCTATGATTCTTGACAAATGTATTTTTTCTTTTTCTTTTTATGAACACTGAGAGTATTTGCACCAAAATAAATTTCTTGTGTGTCCAATCACACTTGGCCAATAAAGAATTCTATTCTATTCTATTCTATTCTATTCTATTCTATTCTATTCTGTTCTGTTCTGTTCTGTTCTGTTCTGTTCTGTTCTGTTCTATTCCATTCTGTTCTCTAATGTTAAAACACAGGGTTTATCATTGCCTTCCTCCTGGATGAAATAATGCCTTTTCCATTGTCAGTAAAATAATCATATGCCTCCATTATTTCCCTGCATTGCTGTTGCCTGGTTTAACTGCTGTTTGCTATCATTGGACAGCTGGATGACATTGAGGCCATGGGTTTATCTGCTGTAAGCACAGACTTTTGGCATACACTCCCAACATTTTTTGTTCATCCCTTCTAGACCAAATCCATGATGGACACAGGATAGTGAGGTCTGAGGGAGAAAAAAAAGCTTGGTCTTTTTTTAGACTTTATTAGGAATACAGAATGGTAAATTTTTAAAAAAAGATAAACATGGGTGTTTGGCTTTAAGAAAAGATTTAGGATTTAAAAGAGGGAATGATAAGAAAGGAATGATAATTAGGGCCATTTAAGATGGTGATTCAGCTTCAGAGAACTTGGGTGCATCTTTTGAGCACATATAGGCTAAAAAACAACATAGAAATATATGTAGACTAGATTGCTTCTTGTTTCTAGAAAATAACCGCATAATTTTGCATGTGTGGCCTTACATTCTTGATTTGTGAAAGCTAGGTGTTTCATCCAGAGAAAGTCAAAAGACAATTACAGTAAATTCCTTCCTTACTGTTTAACTACAAAGGGGGAAGAATTGCTTTTCCCCAGAAATTAAACCAACTGGCCCTCATAAACCTGTAACATAAGGGAGGGATTAATCTATGGATTAGCTGTGGGTACATTCTGATCCAACATAAATCTTTAAAAGGTTGTGTTTCTTGATGTTTTTTTAAAGTACTGCGATATACTACTACTATGGCTGGGTATTTATATAAACAGAAAAGGTATAAATTTAATATTTATACTTATTTGTAGCAATTGTATATAAGTAGAAGAATCTATGTACATAGACTCTTTCTTTCACCCTTTGCAAAAGACTTATAATTCTCAGAAACTTCTGAGACAAGTCCCTGCAGTTTTCTTGGCAAGATTCTTCAGAAATTGTTCGCCACTGCCTCCTCCTTAGGGCTTGTAATGAGTGACTGGCCCAAGGGCACCCAGCTGGCTTTGTGACTAGAGGGGGACTAAAACTCACTATCTCCAGGTTTCTAGCCTGGTGCCTTAACCACTATACCAAATTGGCTCTCTCAAACTTTTTAATTTGCAGGAAGTTTCTTCTAGTGACAAAATCTGCTTATTAAAATTTCCCAGAACTCCTGATCAAGAGAAAAAAAAAACCTCTAGCAATGGGAAATTGGCTGTGTTTGGTCGTCCCCCCCCCTTTTTTTTTGTTCTTTTTGTTTGTCACAGAATCTATTAAATTCTCATGGAATGATAGTTTGAAAACCTCCAGTACGGTTTCCCATGCTGCAACAAACTGCCATTATTGCTTCTTTGGCTATTGTGGATTATGTCATAATCCTAACTGTTAGAGACAAAAAGAGAAAGGCAGGTAGTTATTCCAGTTTGCATCTGCAGCAGGTCCATATAATGAGAAGCTGAAGCATGGAATATAACCTGTCGATGAAACTGGAATGCATAACCTTGGTAAGAAATTTATCCAAGCCATTAAAACAATATACCATGAACAAACTGCAAAGGTGATGGTGAATGGAGAATTAACAGAATCCATAGATATAAGAAAAGGGACAAGGCAAGGCTGTCCATTGTCGCCTCTGCTGTTTGTGCTAACATTGGAAGTCTTGAATAGGAATATCAGAGAAGAAAAAGAAATAAAAGGAATGAAAATTTAAAAGGGGGAGTATAAATTGCAAGCTTTTGCAGATGACCTGGTATTTATATTAGAAGACCCATTGGAAACATCACCTAAATTAATAGAAAAAATAGAAGAATATGAAAAAGTAGCAGGTTTGAGAATAAACAGACAAAACAAAGATATTAACAAAGAATATGTTAGCAAGATGAAAGAAAGAGTTGGAAGAAATTTTAAAAACACAGGTCACAAACAAGGTTAAATATTTAGGGATTCATATTACACCAAGATGTAGTATGCTGAAAGAAGATAACTATGTTAAACTCAAACAGCAGATTGCGACAGATTTGATGAAATGGGAAAAATTGCAACTATCATTGATTGGGCGAATATTCACAATTAAGATGAATATATTGCCTAGAGTTTTATATTTATTCCAGACAATTCCTATTCGATTAGGGAAAGAGTTTTTTGAAGATTTAAATAGAATTGTGTTGAAATATATTTGGCAGGGTAAAAAAGCAAGAATAAAATTAAAACTGTTACAAGATGCAAGAATAAGAGGGTTTGCCTTGCCCAACTGAGAGCTATATTACCAGGCGACAAGTTTGATGTGGGTAAAGGAATGTGTTTATGTTTTATTTCCTATTTATGTTTTGGGTAAAGGAATGGATAACACTAAGGAACAGTAGATTATTGACTTTAGAAGGCCATGACTTGCTGTCGGGATGGCATGCCTTTCTCTGGTATAAGGGAACTAAAACACAGGGGTATTTTAGAAGACATATTCGAGAGGCATTGGTGTTTTTTTTTTTTTGTAAATTTTATTTGAATTTTCACCCCCCAAAAATACAAATAAAACATCTTTTTTGAAAGTAGCGTAATCCCGGGTTACATTTCTTCGTACAGACACAAATTCAATTTCATGCTCATTTTTATCTTCTATTCCATATCTTATTACTGTTTTACATTTTCTGCATAGCTTCTCCCCTCTTTTAATTTTCTCAATTTTATTTTAATTATCTCATCTCAATTCAAATCATTATATTTATATTTTTTGTCTGTCCTGTTTCAATTATCTATTATCTTTTCTCATTAAACAAAGTTTCTCCTGTAGTTACTGATTGGAGTATGATGCCTTTATATCATTTAAGTTTATCCATTTAACTCTTATTTAGGCTTCAATATATACCCTAAAGTTATAACGTTCAATATAATACATAACTTCCATTCAGATTCTGCTTGGTACATTCTTAAAATACACACTATATTCTTAAAAAAAAAAGATATAAATATATGTAATTAAAACAACACATTCCATTCCACTTCAATTCTATCATTAATGTTAATATGCATTAAAATCTTAACTTCTTTAACATTACTTTTCAATTAAATATTATACTTCTATGAGAACAATTATAAGCTTTCCATAATTAATTCCCCCACTTCACTTATATTTTATAAAACATTGACTGATTAAAATGTTCCCGTACCTTCCTAATTCAATTTTCTCATTTATTTTATTTCACTTATTTTATTAACAAACATTTCACTAAATTACACTAACTATTTTATCCCTCATTTTAATCATACATTGTTTCCAATTTTCTAAAGTTATTTCTATTACTAATATAACAATACAATCTTATTTACCTTTACAGAATCCCCTTTTCAGTTAAATTTTCACCCATTATCTCTAAATAAGTCCTGTTTCTCTATATCTTGTTCCGGTCCTTTGCAACTTCTTTTTCTTTCCTTCTTCCCTCTCTTCTTCTCTCTCCCCTTTTTACCCACTTGTCTCTCTACCTCTATTTCTCTCTTCTGTATTCCCCTCTTCTGTTGTTTTCCAGTATTATACTTATTTTTCGAATTATTTTTCTTTTCTTTGGTTTAAGTCTTAAATTCTCCATTCTCTTTCCCCTTTCCTTTTTCTTCCCCACATAGAATTACTTGTTCATTAAAGATGGCTTATTCTTTGTCCCAGTCTTCTTGTTTTGCAGACATTTCTTGTTGTTTCTCTTAGTTCCAAATCTCCATTTCTAAGAATTGAAAAACGAAGCCAAAAGAACCCTTCCCTTCTTGTGCATCTTCTTTATACTTTTTAAGTTCCATTTTCAATTCGTCCAGAAGTAGTGCCATTGTATAAAATTTTAAACAACCACCCGGTTAATTTTAGTCATTCAAATGCAATAACCAAGAATCCAAAGATCACCAAGTAATCTAAATACACACAAGCTGTTTCTTTTTGCTCTTTTTTTTCACTTTCTCTTCCTGAGGTTCTACTGTTTAGTTACAAAGTTTCAGTTAAAATATATCTTTTAGAAGTCTTGTTGAAGTTTTACTGTAGATTCTTTTTAATTCCAGGCAATCTCCTCCCTCTTTTCAGATCCTGCCCTTTTATTCTTTTTCTCTCCCTTTCTGCTTATGAAAAAAAAAATAGTGTCCAGAAATCTTTATTATCCCTTTGACATTTTGTTTTATTTTCAGCTTAATTGCCTGTTGATGTCAAAGTAGATTTTTCTGATTTCTTATTTAAGTCTCTTGGTTGTCGGCATAGGGAAAGGGAGAGAAGAAAAAAAAACCCCAAACCTTCCCTTTTCACTTTCCTTCGCTGCTTCTGACTCTTCTTTGGGAGCGATGTTATTTTTTTGTAAGTTTAAATTCCAGGGTACCTTAGTTGTTGCTTTTGCAATTTAACCCAGTCAGCCAAAACTTTCACTTCTTATCTTCTTCCTGTACATTCCTTTCCAGTCAAGTTCTTCTTTGAGGTGGCCATTTCTGAGCACTGCTGCAACCGCCTTCGGGAAAGAGAGTAATGGCCAGCTGAGGAGGAGATATGTGGCTCTCCTCAACCCTGCTGGCAGTCTTCCCCCTCTTCACCACCTCTAGGGGGTGGCTTAGCCCCAAAACTAGCCAGCTCGGGGCACTCCAGCGGCGAGCCCAGACCGAAACCACACACGATCATGGATTTCTGTCTGTCGCCGAAGGAACTCAAACCGGAAGCTCGAGAGGCATTGTTTTTGAACTGAGAGAAGATAAAAAGACAATACTACTTTAAAATTCCAACATGGATATCAACTATTGAAGCTTTTTTTAATCCAATAATATATAAAAAGGAACAAACAGTTAGATATGGTGAGATATTGAATGAAAAGGGTGAACTTAAATCTATGCAAGAGTTGGAAGAACAAAGTGTAAAAATGAATTGGTTTTTCTATTTGCAAATACAATCTAGGTTTGATAAAGACTCTAAAGCAGAAGGTATTTATGATAAGTTGACTGATTTAGATAAAATTTTGATGGGTACTAATGAAAAAGTAATTTAAAAACTTTATGGACATCTATTAGAATTTAAACTGGAGGAGGAACAAGTTAAAGAAATGATGATTGCTTGGGGGGGAAATTTTGGATATGGGATTGATTTAGAAAAATGGCAAAAATTGTGGTCTCAAAATTATAAAATGACAATGTCAACTGCATATAAAGAAAATTTGTATAAGATGTTTTATAGGTGGCACCTACCCCCAACGAGACTTGTGAGAATGTTTAAGAATAAATCAGATAAATGCTGGAAATGTCATCAGATACCTGGTTCATATTACATATGGTTCATATTACATATGGTGGACATGTTTGAACGCAAAGAAATATTGGACTAAAATCCACACATGGTTGGAAGAAATGATAAAACAACATATAGACTTTAAACCAGAGATCTTTTTATTGGGAGTCATACCGGACATATACAATAAAGAATTGAAATATTTGATTGTAAACGTTTTAACAGCGGCTAGAATTGTATTTGGGAAGAATTCAAAAAATGACAAAATACCTATGCAGGAGGAAGTTATTAAAAAAATTATCGACTGTGCTGAAATGAGTAAACTGACATTTGAAATGAGAGAACAAGAAGACAAGCAATTTTATATAATATGGGATTTCTTTTATCAATGGTTGGATAAAAAGACATGGTAGGGTAACAGAATAGATAATTTTGTTACAGAAGCTTAATAGATTGATACAAAATATAATGTAGACATATATAACCATTGGATGGTAGCATAATACAATATTGATGGAATAAATACAGATAACTAATAATTGATAAACAGATATGCATATGTTAGTTTGACAATGTGAGATTGATATAAATTGTGAACAATGATTATGAAAGGATCACACAAAAGATTCTAAACCAACTGACACACCGTATGTACAAAATGGAAGATGGTTTTATGGTTTTTTTTTAAATGTATTGTGTATGTTTGTCTTAAAATAAAAAATATATAAAAAAAAGAAATTGAATGAATAAATGAGTGAGTGAATGAATGAATAAAATTGTTCTCATTCTTCAGAACCATGTTAAATCTTTTGATCTACTCCAGCAAGCCTCCTCTGTGCCTTCCTATTTGGCAAATCTGAGGATGTTTTCCTCCTTTGTAAATTCAAAACATATGACAATTATGAAAAGAAAACCCAAACAAACAACAGCTGTCTATATAAGACTACGCAACTCTCTGTTGGTTCAGGTAATTGGGTGACAATTTGTGATCAGTGTATATCAAATCTATAACAAAAAAGTGATTCGTATGCTTTTTTCAAATTAATTTTATAATGTACGATTGCATGTTTTGTTTGAATCATTTCATTTTCTAATTTAGTTTTTAAAATTATTGCCATTCATGATCTTCCCACTGGATGCAACAGACCTACCACAGACTTTCCATTTTCTTTAAACAGGTCCATAGTTGGCTGTTTATTGCACAGCTTTTTTGTCTGAATGTGTTTCTTCAACCAGGCAGTTGGACTCAACTGGCTTTGGATTTCTAACTAGGTTGTAACTAGTTTGTAGACAACATCTGTCCTGTGCAAAACAGAACATTTATATTTGTTTTAAAAAGCTTTGTGGTTAAGAAGTATAAATGGCTTTGAATTTGCTCTGACCTGCTGTTGAGAAAGAAAACAGTTTTTCTTATTTTCAAACCATGACTTCTCCACACATCTGTCCAACAATTCAAGTGTGTAATTGTACACTGTTAACAAAAATTGCTTCTTAGGAAATCAGAATTATTTTTAAGTTCTGGTACTACTTTTCAATTACGTATGGTTTATTCTTTTTGAATGCCTTCTTTTTTTATATGCAGGACATGTAAGGCAAAGATGTGTATTTAGAGAAGAGCTCTCCACAGAGGTGGTATTCAGCAGATTATGACCAGTTCTGGAGAACTGGTAGCATAAATGTTGAGTAGTTCAGAGAACTGGCAAATACCACCTCTGACTAGCCCTGCCCCCATCTATTCTCTGCCTCCCAAGTCCCAGCTGATCAGCTGGGTCTTCTTTTGGTGTCCTGCACAGGAGAACGGAGCTGGAAAAATTAGTTGGGTGGGGAGGGAATGGGGATTTTGCAGAATCCTTTCTCTGTCATGCCCACCAAGCCACGCCCACAGAACCGATAGTAAAAAAAAATGGAATCCCACCACTGGCTCTCCATTTCAAAATCCCCATTTTTTTCAGCAACAACAGAAAATATATAACAGACTAACTTTTTCCTTTCAGTGACTTTATTTGGGGAGAAGCAGCAAGGCCTGTAACCAGAGCGTTGTTCCAAGCAATAGGTACTCCAGCATGCAAAGTAAGTTAAGCTATTGACATCTTATTCTGGAAAGAAAGATATATCATAATGTTTCCAAGATGGTCTCCACCTCAAAACACTGGACGACACAAGAGAGAATCACTTGGATGTGTCAATCTGTGTGAAAGGTGGCAGCAGTTGGGAATGTAAGTAAACATTTCCATGACTGCCATTGGAAAATCTTCAGGCATTGATGATTCCAGCATTGGCAATGTGTCCATTGCTGCAGAAGTCCAACAGACTTTGTACAGATTGGCTTTCAGAAAGCTGTGATTAATTTTGTGTTGAACCCCATCTTCCAGTGTTGAAAACTTTGTTTCTCTACAAAAAAAGGGGGGAGGATTTTCTTTTTTTCCACATCATTGATGGGGGTGCATTGCTAAACAATTTTTTTTTTGATGTCAAACAACAAAATTTAATTATAACAAGGCTGCTGTTCTTTTTACATCATCCTACAGATGTACTACCTACCCACATTTCCTGGTTTGGAAAAGTCTATGGGAAGATATATATTTTTTTGATGGCTTGTACTAGCATTTAGGGGAAGTATCAGAGAGTAAGTAAGGAGGACATTATGTTGGAGAGATCTTCTTGCATACATTTCATTACCCAAACTAGGTAACATCATCAATGTTAGTCCACTCATTTCAACCCTGAGCTGCAACTATTCTCCTTTATTGGCATCTATATTTGTCACTCATTTCCTATCTAACAATACTTATTGTAGAAGGATTCCCATTGGTATAGTCTGAATTTTTCATCAACATTTTTTTCCACCGAAAAATACAATTTGTAGTCGATCAAATAGAAGTGAATGTTAGGGAGAATAATCCTTAATTTTGGTTCAGCATCAGTTAACATCACACGTTATAACTGAGCTTTTGTACACACAAAAACAAGCATGCACACACCCATCTGTGCAAAGTAGGGTCAGCATTTCACAGAACCCAATCACATAAAAACATTAAAAAGGATGTGGATACATAGAAAGTCTGTGCCATAAGTCAATATCCATAGAAATATAAAACATACCACCATGTGTTTCTTATTGCAGTTACATCCTGCATTTCCTTGGAAGCTCAATCATGCAAGTAAATTTTGTTTTTTTCCAGTTTAATTCATTCAATAACACTGTGAACTAAGTTGAGTTCTCATGACTGCATATGGGCTTAAGTCCAAATTATTGAAAGTTGAATTTTCCAAAAGAAAATTCAAAGGAAAAAATTGAAAAGCAAAGTATGAATAAGTAAAAGGAGTCCTCATGGATTTTATTCTGCTAGTTATTGCCGAGTATAGGAGGTAGTGCTCATCTCCATTTCAAGGCCATTGAGCCAGTACTGTCTGAAGATATTTCTGCAGTCATGTGGCCAGCATGACATCATGGAGAGCTATTACCTTCCTACCAAAGTGGTACCTATTTATTTACTTGCATTTGCAGGCTTTCAAACAGCTAGGTTGGCAGGAGTTGGCAAGTAACGGGAGCTCACCCATTGCATGGCGTTTGGGTCCCAAACCCGGGCTGATAGCTTTCCAGCCAGCAAGCCCAGCATCTTAACCATTGAGCCATCATGCCATCATGAATAGAACATGGAAAAACTAAGCAGTGTGACATTCCTGGTGCTCTATTAAAAAGAAGAAAATTAATAAATGTATCCTGATAAGAGTATACCCAGTATACCATATAAAACATTTTAGTATACTTTTTTAGTATATTGTTATATTTTTCAGCAGTTCTTAGAAAATTCTTTGGCTACTGAGCAGGAGAAACAGGCAAATCTATCAAACTTTAGTAAACTTTGAAAATATCCCTTGTTTCGGATAAAATTAATTCTTGCTTAGTTAGGATGAAACTTGGTTGGAATTAAATTTGTAATAGCAACCGAGACTTTGACCAATTAGTCCTCTGTGTTGTGGCCCGCCAGCGGCTGATGGAACTGGCAGCAGAGTTGGATAGTGAGGAGTTTGGGGAGGAACCTGGGCCAGTCCTGGAGGGCTGATGAAGGCTCAGATGAGGGCTCTGCATCAGAGGCAGAGATGGGGCCAGGGCAGGCTGGCAGTCATCAGCTGCCTTCAGGCTCAGACATCAGTGTGGCAGGGGAGCTTCTGGAACTGGTTCCCAGTTTGCGCATGAGCAGAGCTGCAGAAAGGAAGGAACAATTAAGAACTCAGGGTCGATGTGGGAGTAAGGCCACAGGTGGATGTTGAATGGCCTTCCCATGAGGATTAAAAGAGGAGCAAAGTGGGAGGGGGCTTTTGCCGGGAACAATTTGTTCATTCGTTCATTTGTTCCAGCCTCATGAAGATCTATCTGTGTAACCTAGAGACTCTGCCCAGCACTTCCCTATCAGCACTGTGTGAGAAAATATTTACCGGGAAGCTTTCCAAGATAGATAAGGTTTGAGCTAATAATTCTATCTTTGCAAGACTGTTTGCCAGGCCATTGGCTGAATGTGAATGCAATAAATTCACATTCATTTAATAAAAGAGGTTTTGCCAGGACCCAGAGTTGCTTTTTGGGGAAGCCGAGGACAGAACACTCTGCATGTTTTCAAAATAAATTCGCAACACTGTCACTTTATAGCTCAATAGATCTGAACTCCATAAATATAGTCTTTTCAGCTTCAGTTCAGTTCCACTGATGCCTGGATCAGAGTGAGGCATGGTAAAACAGAATGCTGTTCTACCATTTTTGAAAAGAGAATAATGAAGGCACCGTCATGGGGTAAAATTAGCAGGCAGATCTTTACCTAAGAATGAAAAGTGCCAGATATGCAGGTTTATTACAGTCATGCTTTATTAAGAGTCTATGAAGTCTTGGTCCAACATGCAAGGACACGTTAAGTTATGTTCCCAGGTAAGAGACCCGTACAAGCCTGATTATCTAGTTAATTTCACACAAGGAATTTCCAACGGTGCAATTGCATTGGCTAATCCTATCTGGTTATTTAGACATTTCTAAGTAAGTGGAAAATCCCCCAAAAGTTCGCCTTTGCATATGCATATCATAATAGTGACAATGCCAACTTTCATAGCATGCCAAAGTTCTAAAGGAATAGAATAGGAACTGAGTTTTGTGTAGGAATGGAAAAGAGCAAGTTCACACCAATCTGCTCTTCCCCAAGTGAAAATCAAAGTTATTGTGTTCCATCTCATTATCAAGCCAGATTAAATGCACACTGAAGTTGACAATATTTAAGAACAACTGAGGTCTACTTACGATGGAGAATGCAGGACCATGATGGTTATTGTCAAAAAGCAAATAGTATGCTAGAGTCATGTGAAATACTCAAGAGAATACAGAATATCAGAGTTGCAAGGAATCTTGGAAGTCTTCTAATCCAACCCCTTGATCAAGTAGGAGTTATACAATTATACAATTATAATTGTACAATTCTGGACAAATGGCTGCCCAATCTCTTCTTGAAAACTTCCAGTGATGGTGCACCTACAACTCAGGAGGCAAACTGTTCCACTAGTTAATTGTTCTTGCTGTCAAGAATTTTCTCCTTAGTTCTAGGTCAGATCTCGCCTTGATAAGTTTCCATCCATTACTGTCCTCAGATGCTTTGTAGAATAGGTTGACCCCTTCTTCTCTCTCATCAATATTGGAAGACTGCTACATGTCATCCCTTCTCTTCATTAGACTAGACATGTCCTGCAACTGTTCATCATATGAACTGTTGATATGTTTTTCATATGAACTGTTCATATGTTTTAGTCTCCAGCCCCGAAATCATCTTTGTTGCTCTTCTCTGCACCTTTTCTAGAATCTCAACATCTTTTTTTGTATCGTGGTGACCAAAACTGGACTCAGTATTGCAAGCGTGGTCTTACCAAGGCAAACAGTAGTAACACTCCACATGACCTTGATACTAGCCCTCTGTTGATGCAGCCTAGGACTACATTTACTTTTTTGACAGCTGCAGCACATTGCTGGCTCATATTTAAGTGATTGTCCACTAGGACTCCTAGATCCCTCTCACAGTTGCTGCTGTTGAGCCATAAACTACCTATTCCATAGCTGCGCATTTAGTTTTCCTTGCCAGAAAAGGAAAACTAAACAAGGAAAGAGAAAATAGGAAGGGGAAAATAGAACAGCCAGTATAACATAGACATTTTTGCACTGGGGAACTGATAAAGACCTAGGAATATCTAGATCTCATAAAGCTCAATTATGTTGTTCTGTATAGTTAGGATTCTGTTGAAAGATACTCTGGTTAATCTTGGATGGAAAAACAGGGTGATCTTGCAATATATGTTTCATAACTGCTATTTATTGGTGAAAATGATTTCCAGAGAATGCAGAATGAAACAATGAACATGGTTTAATGTTTTAAATAATGAAAATGGCTTCCCAACATAATCTGTTGATAGATAGCTGGAAGGAGTGGAAGTTAGTGGATTTCACTAGACAGTATGTTAACAGCAGTCCTGTACTCATGTTTAATATCACTGTGGTCAAAAAGGAAAGGAATGCAAATTAAGGCCATTTCTGAATGAAAGTGGTTGGCAAAGCTCACTGGAAAAATACATGCAAACCACATCAATGATAATGTACATAAGATCTCCTTCCTCAAGCTTAATGAGCAAGGCAGGAACCACAGCAAAATAAACTTCCTAGTAAGGAGATATTTTAGTGCCTGACAACAGTGGACAAACATGATCTATATGAGTTGAGCCAGGTGTTTCTATATTATCTGTGATACTGGCTGTTGGATATTTTTATATGGGAGGGTTTCTGAGGGTAACATACTTAAGCAGAATCCGGACCTACAGAGTTAGTGAAGGATGGATCATCCCCATAGCAATCTTTGTTTTAGATCCTCAATGCATTTAATATTTCTTTGGGGAGCTAAAATATCTTCCTATTCTGGTGTAATGCTGTGGAAAATAAGCAGGAAAATTGCAAAATAGGATGTCCTTGATATACAGGCACCTAAATGGGCCTTAACAAAATAAGGCTGTGTTTTGTCGATTTTAAAGTACTTTCCAACATTGGGAGAGGAATAAATCTCCTTAAGCAGTGTAAGTTCTCCTGAGTTCAGTGCAGATAAGTGTATATAGAGTTAATGAATATTAGGGTTCAACTTTTCAACTCTCAATGTTCAAGGTTTAAATTTGAGAATTTAAAAAATTGCAATTTGATGTAAAATTCTATCTCATGTAAAAAAATAACTCTTCTGTGATATTAAGAAAAAAGCATTTCTGTTAGGGACATTCCTATTTTTGTCATGGTTTGCATAAGTAGTTTGAATTCTATATTTTACTAATATCCAGCCTGAAATGAATCCAGCTGATAAAGATTGATGCAGCAAAATGGCATTGGAAAATTAGGATCCAACCAGTCTATATTGCAAGGTTCACACTGCTTGTAAAATACTTGTTGTAGTATGGGTAACTCTGCTGCGGGTTGACTAAAATCTGAAGACTTTCCCCTATTTGTTATGGTTCAGGAAAAACTTTTGGACTGCTTTCAAGGAAGTCTACTGCTCATAAGTCTACCATCTTCTGATGCTATCTTGACATACCACCAGCAATTATAGCATAATATGAGTACTTTCTAAAAGCATCTTATTCTTGAAAGACCATTAAAACTACTGGAACATTTTTTTCCCAACTAGAAGTTCAGAGAACAGGCCACCCACCTGAGTAAGAAATTTAAAAAATAATAAAATTATGTTGAAATCAGTCAAAAATGCCTACATTCTGCCCACCCCAGCTGTAATCATAAGCACCCTACCTGAATGCCTTCCCATCGTTGTTATTTTTGTAGGCAGATGAGTTGAAATGAAAGTGAATAAATAACTCTTTAAGCAGGGTCGTTTTCAAAGAGGTGTTTCTTTCATCGTGGTAAGTCGCTCCCTAAACACCCACAAAGGAAAGCTCTGTTGGAAGGAACCACACAGAATGGAATCCACATTCTGTGATATTTTGATTCTCCAGGGAAGGGGAAGGGGTGAGCTACCCCCTCCCCATGTTTCCTGAACTTTTTCATGAGGCCTCAAATGTTTGTATAGTCAATTTCTAGCCCTTTGATGGGCATCCGTCTTCATTCTGCCCTGCTCTGCAGCATGGTTAGAATCCAAAGAACATCACAATCTGAACACTGTGCCAAGGGCTATTGAGTTTGCGTTTTACAAACATCAACTGGTCCCAGCTCCTCCTCACATCTATGTCTTATGGCAGAAATTTTCAAACTTTTTCAAGCTGCCAAACTCAGACCCCTGATCTGAATGATATCTTTTTCATGAAAGAGCTAGCCCTGCGCTTTCAATTTGTGTGAATCTTTTTTTTCTCCCTTTCGTCTCTCATAGAACTCTTCTAAGTTCTTGTGGAGCCCCAGAGTTCCAGAGAACATAGTTTGAAAAATCCTGTCTTAACTTACCCACTTTGCTAAACTAAAGGGATCTTTGTTTCACAAAGTTAACATTGTACATGGTTTGCTTTTCAGATAGAAAGATTGAAAATCCCACTGGCCATATTTAACCTCTTTGGCATGATTGAAACTATCTATTTTAATCTTGGCTGTTGATTATATATAATGTACAGATTTAGTTGTTGCACCAAGGACATTCTGAGTTGAAATCAGTAGCACATTTTCATATTCCTACATGAATCTGGGTTGGTCAACAATACCAGTTTTTGAGAAACATCACAAGAATGGCTTTTTAGCACTGGACCTTTAGAATGGATACTTCTTCATTGGCCCATGGAATTGTCCACCTCCCTCTGAGGATCCATGAGGCCTTGTGTTTCTCTTCATTTTTGGCTACCCTACAGAGCAGCTGAGTTATTCTGTTCCCTCAGATAGCTGCTTGCTTGCTTTGTTTTTTATTGTTTCATCTCCATGGACAGCAAACATGGAGAGGTGAAGTTCAAAGATGGGGCTGGAGGCCAGCTGCCTGCTGCTTTTTGCCCTTCACATTGTCCAGCTGGAGGAAGAATTCACTGGCTTGGTGTGGGAACTGAGTAGATGTAAATAACGTTCAGAGCAGCCTTGTGTGTTACCTCATATTTGTGTTTGTTACAACATTGCTGGAAAGAGCTAGAGTGGAAAAAAAAAACGGGTGATGTATCCATAGTATGCCATTGTGGAGCAAACAAAAAGTTAGTGTCAGTCTTAGGTTTCTCAAGAGGAGCACTGAATACTTCCCATTGAATGAAGCATACAGTTCACTTGCGACTATGGTTTCCCTCTATTCAGGCCTGTTTCTTAGTAAATGTGTTTGCAATTTGCAACGTCTGAGATCACAGGAATGTTAGAACTCCAGTAACAATCTTCAGATACCATGTCCTCAACCATGCATGCTTTGTTCCATTTATGCCTGGATCTTATTGCTTTCATCAGAATAATGGAGCGTGGGTCATGAGACCATGCTGCCCCTTTGATATATGCATACAATGTCACAATGCATACGTAATAGAAGCAGGGCTTGTGTGGCAATGCTGCAAGATCTATTTAGTCAACCCAACTCCTCTTGCCATGTCATAGACTCTGCTGAAAATAAGATGCCCCAATTTCTTTGCAAGCAGTAACTTTACAGGCCTCGCTGCCAGCATGGTAAAAAGGATGGTTGTTGAAGTAGCAAGCTGAAAAACAAGATACTTTCTTCTCACGGAAATGGCAGGACAGCATATCAATGTAGTTTCAGCATTTTTAAAAAGGACAATAACTCTAACCCTCTGTTTTACAGGAAATGCATATAATAATTGTTTTTAAAGCTAACAATCAACTATCAGTTCAGAAATCAAAATACCTTCAAATCTTCTTGGGATAAATGGGCTGTGAAATTGAAGATGGCAGATCTATCCAGTTTAGTTTAACCTACAAGTAGTCCTTAGCCACAATTGGGACCAGAATCTTGGTTACTAAGTAAAATGGTTATTAAGTGAGATGTTCACATGACCTTTTTGTTCAACCACTGTAATCCCAGCAATTCAACTTGCAGTCATTAAACAATTGTATTGGTTATTAAGCAGAGCTTAGGGGTGTGTCGGGGGAAGAGGGTCCTCGAGGAGCTGAAAATCCACCCTACTGAAATCCAAGCTGGATTTTTTAGCCCTTGAGCGGAGAGACACTTGCACCCAGCTGGCACCAGACTTTCTAGGATTTCCCTCCCACTCCACCCTCTGAGGCACCCCACCCTCCTTTCCTTAACATGGATTTCAACTATCTCTTGTCCCTGAGGGCTGGATAAAAGAGCTGCCTGCCAAAGGATTTCAGCTTCTGCCTGTTTGGATTTGAAATCCTCCTGAAAAAGAGTTGCCTCCCCAAAGACTTTGAGCTTTGAATTGTGTGTGTTGCCTAAAGCAGGGGTCTCCAACCTTGGCAACTTTAAGACTTGTGGACTTCAACTCCCAGAGTTCCTCAGCCAGCAAAGGAACTCTGGGAATTGAAGTCCACAAGTCTTAAAGTTGCCAAGGTTGGAGACCCCTGGCCTAAAGCATGACATGGGCATATTATTAATGATATTATTAATATTAGACTTTCAGATGTTCTCTGCGTGCTTATGAGGCAATTTAATACAGCATACAACTATATTACAGCCTTAGTGAAACAGCTGAATACTCTGTTGGCAAGATATATTGTGGCATGAAAGGTTTTAGAAGAATTTGTTATAGTTTTCTTCAGACATTTTCTGATGTGTTCTTGTTGGCTTCAGAGCTATCTGACCAATACAAGAGCAAAGCTGTCCAGAGCTTATATACTGGATTATAGGAAAAAAACTCTTTTCATATGTTGGGGTTGGACTGTTTATGTAGCCAAAAGTAAAAATTACTGAAAATATTACTGCTGTATTTCAGATATCTCCTGTTAAGGAAACATTGAGAAAATTAATGACCCTGATTATCTTAAAATAGTATTTAAAAGGGTAGCTAATTGAAATAGCATATGAGCCACTGTGGCACAGTGGTTAGAGTGCAGTACTGCAAGTTACTTCTGCTGCAGCCAGCTGCCTACAATTTGGCAGTTCAAATCTCATCAGGCTCAAGGTTGATTCAGTCTTCCATCTTTCTGAGGTCAGTAAAATGAGGACCCAAATTGTTGAGGGCAATATGCTGACTCTGTAAACTGTTTAAAGAGGGCTGTAAAGCACTGTAAAGCGGTATATAAGCCTAAGTGCTATTGCTATTGCTATATGGACAATACATCACCTCTCCCACAGATGTATTCCTGTTTCTTTTCAGAGTTGGCAGAGAAAAGGACATTCTAAACAGCAGCTTTTTCATTCATTCATCACAAGAGCTACACTGCTAGATGTCTCTCCATGGGTGGCACGAGAGTCAGAAGTGAGAGAAATACCAAGCTGTGTAAGAACAAGACAGCAAAAGTCCAATTATTTACTGTATTTTAAGCTCCCCACAGAAAGTAATAGAATGACTCTGAAGTCCCTGCTTAAGAGGTACAGCAACGTAAGGCAAAAGGCTGGTCCCTAAAGCAGAAAATCTTGGTGCAGATCTTCCAGTTATAGTAAATCTCATTCATACTAACCTAAGGGCTGTGTGCTGTGCCAAGAAAACAAATATGCAGTATTGCCCTCAAAGGACATTGTGCTGCTTGGGAGATTCAGCTCCAGAAGTAGTGAGTGTGCACCTTTTCCCCTACTGACCATTAGGGGAACCCCAAAAAAAGAGGATGGTTTTTTCCTTGTTTATTTAATAAAGCAGAACATAGAAGAGAGAGAAAAAATAATAAAAGGGAGCAAACAAAAGAGAAAGGGAGAAAAAACAACAACATGACAATAAGAGTAATCGAATTTTAGTGCTTCTTGTGCATACACACATGCATGCACACACTCACTCACACACATATAAAAGTTTTACATAGTAGTTTCCATAAAAGATCATTATATTTTATTGTAAATCACTGTGCATCAGCTACATCTACGGGCACTGTGTTCATAAGGCACAAGTAACATCAGGTATTCATTCCACAGATTAATTGGCATCATTAATTTTCTCTTAAAATGTTAATGTTGAAGAACTAACCTTTTTGCATAATAATGTCATGAAGAATCTATTTCTGTGTCCAACTGGCAATTTCTTTGTGGGAAGGATGTAGTTGAAAAAAAATATGTGTGTGAGAACATTAAACATTGTCTCAAAGTCAAATTAATAGATGTAATCACTTCTTAGAGAGACGCTGTGGCTCAGTGGCTAAGACGTTGAGCTTGTCAGTCAGAAAGGTCAGCAGGTTGGTGGTTCGAATCCCCAGCACCGCATAACAGAGTGAGCTCCTGTTATTTGTCCCAGCTTCTGCCAACCTAGCAGTTTGAAAGCATGTAAAAATGCAAGTAGAAAAATAGGGACCACTTTGGTGGGAAGGTAACAGCATTCCATGCACCTTCGGCATTTAGTCATGCCGGTCACATGACCACGGAGACATCTTCGGACAACGCTGGCTCTTCGGCTTTGTAATGGAGATGAGCACCGCCCACTAGAATCAGGAACGACTAGCACGTATGTGCGAGGGGAACCATTACCTTTTACCTTTTAATTACTTCTTTTCTATTATAACTTTAGATTATTGCCAAAAGACATATTTTAATGAAGCATTATTCCTACATGACTGGTTGTTTTATAATCATTTGGACTTACATGGGCCTTGAAATGGATTCTTTATAGCAATTTCTGAGAGAAACTAGCACTGGATGACAAGTGACAGGTGATATTTATATTTTAACACAGAAAATGAGAAAATTAATCAGTATCATCCACTAATTAATTCACTATAAAATGATGCACTATTCACTAATTGATTCACTATAAAGATTCATCCAAATCTTCTATAAACAAATTGTTTATTAATTTGCAGTCTGGATTTTCTCTCGGCATCAATTTACCATGAGAAAAAGGATTAAATATAACATTTTTCTAAAAATAATATACCAGAGTTTTCAAACCAACAGTAATACTGATAGGAGATACATATCTATCTATTATATTTTGAATTTCAAATAGACCAATTGGCTAAAGGTGTTTAAATATTTTAATAGAGTTTAGGAAACTGATTTTGCACTAAGGAAGGTGTCCAAAATTTGGTATTAATCAAAGAATGTACATAGAGGTAGAATTCAAAATTCTGAAAACTAAAACCACAGGGAAGCAAAAACATGTCATTTTTCTTAATAAACCTTACATCTCCTTTTTGATAGCAGTTCTGGTTCCTTATTACATGGAAGCTGCACTGTATGTCTTGCTGATAGTAACTACTCACATCCAAGTGATTTTTCTTCTTCTCCAGCAGCCCTACCTTCCTTCTCAGGCTTCTTAGCTGGGTCGCCTTCTGGCCCACTAAAGAAACTTTCAGAGGAATGACCACAGCAAAGGAAGGAATGAGATATATTCAAACTTTATTCTGTTCAATTAAGAAAATATTTATGGGACATTTGCATATTATCTAAGGCACAGGTCAAGGGGAAGTGGTGGTGCCAGAGATGTTGTAGACCAATAGCAATCCAAGACTACGTGGCCAATACTGAGGAATGCTGGGAGATGGAACACTTTGCTTTCTTCTATAAATCTCCTGGAATAATCATCTGCATAACAATTACATACTAGCATACCTTTTCTTCAAATCTGATACAGGCCAGGAAAAAGTGTCCAACATCAACTGCCCTCAACAGAACACTGGGTGGGTTTTGATGGCTCTTTTTGGGATGGGGTGGAGGATATAAATGATAAAATAATGCTGAAAATGAGAATGCAAGATTTTTAGGAGATGGCTTTCCCATTTTTATCCCTATTCCCTCTTCACCCATCCACGACCTGTCCAAAATTGCTAGGGGGAAATATCTTTGTTTTTGCCTCTGCCTCTTTCTGGTTTTCACAGTATCCTTCATGTTGACTGCTAGGAGAGCGAGTTGTGGTTCCCTACACAAAAAATATCCCTCTTCCCCCCCCCCCACACACACCAGCATTACTGGTATTATTTTTTTTGAGCACTGCCAAAAGGAGGGCTAGAAGTACCTCCTGGTTCTTCTTACAGCAGTAATTACCCAACTAAAAGGTACGCTCTACAGCAGTCCCAGAAGTAAACCCACAGTAACCTCTAATACGTCAGCTGTCCCCTTTCAGAAAAGAAACAAGATGTCCTTTGTGGATCGTTATTTGATATGTCTTCTGTACAACCTTTTTCTAGAAAGGAATGAAAGCCAAGGGAAAATATTGATGAAAACTTTTCTTATGCTGATTGTTTTGCTACCTTGAAAAGGAGGAGGAGAGAGGAAAGAAAAAGGAAAAGCAAGATCCAGAATACCTAAAGTAGCCAATCAGCACAAAGAATCTCTTCTGGGCATGGCAAAATTCCCTCTTCAATGTGGTCACTATAATCCAGAGAAGGAATGGAATTTGGTGGCACTCACTTTGGCAGCGTTAATTCCAAAGGGGCACAGATTCCAGAAAGAACAGGAAAATATTAGTCCTATTCATGACAACTATCCTTGCCCTGGCAATGTAGGGAGCTGAAAACACAAGGAACTTACTGTGAGCCTGTGTATCAACAGATTTGTTCTAACCATCCTCACCTTACATTTCAATCATAAAAAGTTATTGTTAAGATCCATGGATTTATAATGGCATTCTATGGGTGATGTTGCATACTACTCAGATGCCTAAAAGAATGGTAATGGTTCGAATGCCAGAAAATTTTCCTTGGTCTTCAGAGAGGAGAATCATCATGCCTAAAGAGCCGTAGTGGTACAGTGGTTAAAATGCAGGATTGCAAGCTAACTCTGCATTCCCACTGCCAGGAGTTCAATCCTGACTGGTTTAAGATTGACTCAACTTTCCATCTTTCCAAGGCTGGTAAAATGAGGGAGTAATATGCTGACTCTGTAATCTGTTTAGAGAGGGCTGGCTATAAGCCTGCCCTCTCTAAGCAGGGACTTATAGCCCGACTATGAGGTGGGCTATAAGTCCAAGTGCTATTGCTAATCATGGTTAGAGCATGAAAGCCTTTCAGGTGGTTTTCAAAAGAAATCATTTGAACCAGGTTGGCAAGGGTGTATTGGGAACACTTATGCAGGGAATATTCTGCTATGAGAGCATTGAATAGAAATAAAACCCAGGCCCCTTTTGAAAAGATCATAGAACAGAATGCAACAACGGAGAAGAAGCTCTTGAAAGGACTTATTTCCCTCCAAATCCTTTTCCTATTGGTTATTAAATTTAGAGTGGGCAAAGTTTGGACCTTTGGCATATCAGAGAAAAATATGCAATTGACCAAGAAATAAATGTAAAGCGGAAATTGGATCTATGTTTACAAGAATCAGTTCTTTCAATTTCAGCCAAGTATACCCTAAAAAGCAAACAAAGCAGAGTTACATCTCTTTTTTGTGAACTTGGCATAAAATAATATGCAAACATACAAGTTATATTGTGTATATTATATATGTGCTATAAATATGGTCAAATATGCATATTATATTAGACCTATGCTATAAAGTAACCGACAAACATCAGAGAGATATTTTGGAGAGCAGCCAACAAGCTGAAAAAGCCTGATTCATGTGTCACACTTTTTGATGTTACAGTCTCTGTGAACGTAAGGAGCTGGGCCTAAATGCCCCTAAAAATTCAATATATAAGGAACCCCTTCAGCTTAGTGTTATCTTTCTTCATTCATTAAATGAAAAGGCAACTGCTCACCAACCCAGACCACTTTCAAGTTAAAGTCCAGTGTATTCATATTATGTATGATACATGTGCGTCACTTGCAGAGCCAAGTGAAATAGTTCAGATGGTTTGTCAACGCTTTTCAACCAAGGCCCATGATTTGTATATGAACATGGCTCACAACAGAATGTCATATTTCTCAGCAAACACCAAGTTCCAGACACCAAAGGATATTCTCTGTCAACCTTCTGCGATGTGTACCTTGAAAAGCTGGCAGTGGATAAAAAGTACGTCAGAAAATTTCCTTTTGGCTGGAAACTGTAAGGATCTGAGGTAAATTGCAACGCTGTGATCAGAAATAAGGAATGTCTTAATTTATAAACAAACAAACAAGCCATTTAAAAAGCATCATAGCAACTACATTCACGTCAGCCCCTCACTGTCTGCTGTCTGAGGTGGGGATTTACCCACCTCAATCAAATCTTCAAAACCTGACAAATTGCTTTGATTTCTTGAGCAGAACAACTACTTTCTCCATCCTGGCAGTTATTATTATTGTTGTTGTTACTTGTTATTTCCCATTAGTAATAGTTAAAAAAAAACCTACACACACACACAAGAATAGAAGAGAAAGATATTTGTGTGCTAAAATCATATAAAATGTGATATTTAATTGTGTTATTTAAATGTGTTGCTAATACTTTTATGTGGTTGGTAACTTGCTTACAGAAAAAGAAGAGAGTTTGCGCTTTTTCAAAATGCCAAGAGCAGTTCAGTGCTGAATGAGAATCAAAGAGCAGCATGTTCAAGTCTACTTTCAACATGGAATTTCCCTTGTATGCTTTGAGTGGCTGTCTCTTGCTCACTATAGCAATTCTAATAGGTGTGGTTATTATAAAGAAACATCGCTTCACACTTGTGACCCCCACATTGATGAGCCCCTTCCTCATAATTGCCTGCAAGATAGATCCAACAGAAAACATGCCCAGATGTGCTAATCCCATTTTAATGTACAGTTATATTAACAGGATCTTGCAAATCTGAAAGTACATTTCTCTCTTCCATCCATCCCTGTTTTTAACACCCCAAAAAACTAGGGAGGGCTTCTTCAGAGTCACTCGGCCCTTCCACGTTCCCCTTTGTGGGCTCAGTTGCATTTTATCTAACTGTTCCTTTGGCTGCGTCTCTTTGTTGTTTTAATCTACAGTAGTTATTCCTGCACACCATTACACTGCCTGAGACAGAGTGTTTCCTTTGTCTAATGGTAGATAAGCTATAATACAAAGAAGTACCATTGACTTGAATTTAGGCTTTCATGTTTCCCTTCAGAGGATGGTTTGGTGGCTGTAAACAGATTGTATCCTTATTTTATTTATTTATTTTGATTTGTCAATTGCTTACAAGATAATAGGTATAAGTATATACATAGTTATGAATACATGAAATGGGTACATATAAGAAAAATAAAAGAAATAATAGGACAGGGACTGTAGGCACGTTGGTGTGCTTATGCACGCCCCCTACAGACCTCTTAGGAAAGGGGTGAGGTCAATAGTAGACAGTTTAAGGTTAAAGTTTTGGGGGTTTGGGGAAGAAACCACAGAGTCAGGTAGAGTATTCCAGACATTGACCACTCTGTTGCTGAAGTCCTATTTCCTGCAATCAAGTTTGGTGTGGTTAACCTTGAGTTTGTATCTATTGTTATGGTTGAAGCTGAAGTATTCATTGACAGGTAGGACATTGCAATGTATGATTTTATATACCATACTTAGATCAGACCGAAGATGGCGTAATTCAAGGTTTTCTAGGTCAAGTTTGGTGCAGTTAACCTTGAGTTTGTATCTGTTGTGTGCTCTTGTATTGTTATGGTTGAAGTTGAAGAATTCATTGACAGGTAGGACATTGCAATGTATGATTTTATATACTACACTTAGATCGGACGAAAGGTGGCATAGTTCTAGGTTTTCTAGGTCTAGAGTTTTGCGTCTGGTGGCATAAGGTATTCTACAATGAGTAGAAGAGCAGAGAACTCTTCTTGTAAAATGTTTCTGGACTTTCTCAACTGTGCTAATATCAGATACATAATGTGGGTTCCAGACTGATGAGCTGTATTCAAGTATTGGTCTAGCAAATGTTTCGTACGCTCTAGTTAGTAGTGTGATATTACCAGAGAAAAAGCTACATAGGATCAGGTTAACAACTCTTAATGCCTTTTTGGCTATGTAGTTACAGTGGGCACTAGCACTTAGATCATTAGAGATGAGTATTCCAAGGTCCTTTACAGAGCTTGGATCATCAACAAGGTCTTGACTATTCAGCTTGTATTTTATTTTCTGATTTTTTTTGCCAATATGTAAGACAGAGCATTTATTTGTTGAGATTTGAAGTTGCCATTTGTTTGACCATTCTGATACATAGTCAAGATCTTTTTGAAGGGTAGCAGTATTGTCTGTGGTATTGAACAGCTTTACATCATCAGCTAAGAGAATGCAGTTGCTCTTAATGTGATCACAGAGGTCATTTATGTAGAGTATGAAGAGAGTTGGTCTGAGAACACTGCCTTGGGGGACACCACTGTTGACAGGTACAGAATTTGATAGGACGCTCCCAATTCTGACCATTTGTTGTCTGTTTGACAGGAATGCTTCTATCCAGTTACGCAGTTATCCAGAGATACCATAAGATTTTATTTTTAGGAGTAGTTTGTCGTGTACCACTGAATCAAAGGCCTTACAGAAGTCTATGTAGATTGTGTCTATTGTTTTGCCCTGATTGAGTTGTGCAGTCCATATGTTTTTGCAGTGTAAGCGTTGTAGATTATAGGATAGTTTTTTTTCTGAAACCAAATTGTTTATTAGAGAGTAGGTTGTTTGTCTCTAAGTGGAGGATAATGAATAGGTCAATAATTGATTCCATGACTTTACAGGTGACGCAGCATAAGGAGATTGGTCTGTACTTTTCAACTAGGCTGGGGTCTCCCTTTTTGAAGATGGGGATGACCATGGCTTGCGACCATAGGTTAGGCAAGGAGCTGGTCCTGAAAGATTTTTCAAAGATTATGCTTAGAGGTTCTGCTATGGCAGTGGATAGCTTTTTTAAGAAGTAGGCACATATTCCCTCTGGTCCAATAGATAGAGATGGTTTTAGATTACACAGTGCTTTTTCAACATTGTCTTCTGTAAAACTGATATGTATTAAATCATTGTATTAGATCATTGTAGTTATCTGTGGTTCGGCTAGGAAATACTGGGCATGATCCATTGCTGTTTACAAATACTGAACCAAAGAATGTGTTAAAGAGGTTGGCTTTAATGGTGTCGTCGTTGCAGTCTTTACCCTTTGATCCTATTAGGGGTGGGATGGACCTTGAGTCTTTTAGTTTGCTGTTTACAAAATTGTAAAAAGCACTGGTGGAATTGGTGCGTAGAAGGTTTTCCTCTTGTTTAATGTGATAATTGGTGCATTCAGTCTTTATTTGGTGGCATAAATTTTTGTATCGGCTTTTGAAGTTGGCAAAGTGACCAGATTTGTTTTTCCGCCAGAGTGATCTCTTTTTGGATTGAAGTTTCCTTATTGTTATGGGTAATCTGTTTTTTTTTTGGGGGGGGG
>NW_020769336.1:6896656-6924666 GCF_900518735.1 Pseudonaja textilis
GGGGGGGAGTTGTTGTTGGTACCTATAGTTTGATGACTCTTTTGACTTCAAGTAAAAATATGTTGCAATGGTCTTCAACAGTATTGCATCCAGGGAATAGAGATTGCCAATCAAGGGATGAGGGATCATTGTCTATAAGATCATAGTTTCCTTTTTTGAAGTTATAATTGGGGATTACGTCATTGTGATGATTTTTGTGTGGGCGTATGTTGAGACAAAAGTCAATCATATTGTGGTCACTGTTGGAAAAGGGTTCTTTAGTTTGTATTCCATAAATTAAATTCAAACTATTGCAGAAGATGAGATCAAGGCAGTTGTTAAGTCTAGTATTGTTGGTTACTCATTGTTCCAGTCCCAGATTTGTAACAGCATTGTAGAAGGTTGCATGTATGGGTTCAGCTGTACATTCCTTTAGGGTCCAGTTAATATGATATAGATTGAAGTCACTAAGAAAGATATAAGTGTGTGGGCAGGATGTTGTCCATGTTAGTAGTGAATTTAGCTTGTTTACATGTTCAATGTCATAATCAGGTGCTCTGTAACATAGTAAGAATCGAAATGTTTAAGGACAGTTCACAGACGATGGTCTCAGGAAGAGCAAGCTCTTGGGTAACTTGAATGTTCTTTAGATGTAAGGACTTTTTTATGGAAGATACCATACCACCTCCTCTATGGATTTCACCATCTGATCGTTAAACATGATAATCTCTTACTGTGGTAATGGAGTCAGGGAGAGATGCATTGAGCCATGTTTCACAGACAAATATGATGTCGAATTTAGCCATATTTAATAAGAGGAGAAATTCAGATATTTTATTCACAAAGCTTCTTGCATTGAGTTGTAGTTGAAATTGAGGTAGTTAGGGGCGTGCATGCCTAGTCTTGGGTGATTGCCTTCCATACTTCCACACTGGGAAACAAGATATATATGTTAGTATGTGATATATACTGTATATATGTGCTATGTATTTATGTACAGCAACACTTGTATTATGCTTTTATGTATGCCATCATACTGCTCACTTCCAGGCATTCAATGAGGTTTACAAACAATGCAATTACAAACCCAATCCATAAACTAATAGAATGCCAACCACCCAATTTCAAGTCTATGATCCATATCTTTTCCTGTGTGTGTAGAAAGAGGCCTTACCAGACCCCATGGTAAGATTTTCCATAACACGGAATAATTTCATGAAATTATAATTAGGGAATTCTGTTGTAGTTCAGTTGTTCTGCATCAAGATTTGCTGGTTATAATTCATTAGCAGAATAAGCATAATGCTTAAATCTAGGAGAATAGGATTCATATCATATGCAAATGATTTTTAAAATAATCTCAATCTACATAGCGGTTTACCAGCAGGTGTTTTTCCATATGGTGGTGGGGAAGTTTGGATAGGCCAAGTGCCTAATATCATTGGAATGGTTTCAGTCACAAAGCTCATTTAACCCCTGGTGGACACAGCAGTGATATGGGTATCTGTCTGTGATCTATGTGATAAGTAGAATGGCTATTTCACAACATACCAGATGTGAATGAAATTGTTTAAATGTAATGCTGTTTAAAGGTGAAGGATTTAGAAAAGTGAAATCCTAATTCTTGTTCTTAAGTTGAAGAGCAATTCCGCTCTTTGTGCTCTTCTACTTTCCTTTTCTAAAGAAGAGACTGCAGAAGATAGCAAAAGACCTGCAAACAGAAATAGAATAATGGTGGCCAAAGAAAACAAAGGTAGTACCAATATTGATAGTAATAGGTGCCTTGCGTGCAATCCCAAAACAACTGAAGCCTTCTTGATGTCAGCACTGACAAAATCACTATCGGTCAATTGCAAAAGGCAGCTTTACTTGGAATAACTTACATTTTATGACAATAACCTTTAACACCATCAAACAAGAACATCTGCCTATCCCAGGTCCTTGGGAAGGACTGAATGTGTGGCTAAAAATGCCTGGGTGAAGAAACAGGTCTTCATACTTCTTCTAAACAACAGCAGAATGGGGGAGCATCCCAATTTCACAGGGAACATTGTTCCAGAGATTAGGTGCTGCTACAGAGAAGGCATGATTCTGGGGTCCCAATAGATGACATTGTTTAATCAAAGGAACCCAGAGCACACCAACTTTGTAGGTTTTAGTTAGCCGGGCAGATGTTATGAGAGATATGAAATCACTTAAGTCACCAAGCCTGTGACATCTAGGGGTTATAAGTAACAACCAGCACAATACCTTTAATCAGGGGTGGGATTCTGCCAGTTCGGATCTATTCGCTAGAACCGGTTGTTAAGATTCTAAGCAGTTCGGAGAACCGGTTGTTAGAAGAAAATACTGGCCTAATCCTGTAAGGAAGGCAGGAAGGAAACATTCTGGTGTTGCTTACAGAAACTGCCTCTCTCTTAACCCTTATTACTTTCTTGGCAGGACTAGACTTCCCATCTCTGGAACTTCTCTGGAGTTTTTTTCCCCTCCTTTGCGAGTACTTTGCTTGTGTGGAGTGACCATTCAAAGTTACAATGGCACTGAAAAAAGTGACTTATGACAGTTTTACACACTTATGACTGTTGTAGCTTCCCCACAGTCATGAGAGGCCAGGCAAGGAGATGGTGCCTCAATATGAGTAACATTGAGTTGGCCATGCCCAGCCAATAACATGACCACCAAGCCATGTCCACCCAATTACATGACCACCAAGCCACGCCCACAAACTAAGCCATGCCTACAGAACCAGTTGTTAAAAAAATTGAATCCCACCCATGCCTTTAATGCTATCAAATATCAACATCTACCTACCCCTTGGGAAGGATTTGATAGGTGTATAACAATAGCAATGCTAAATTCAGCCTGAACTTCTGGCTGACTAAGTGATGAGCAAGAAACACAACAACAATAATATTGCAACATCTATTCCTGGGAATGCTCCTTGTAATAGTGAGAATGGAATTATATCTCATCAGTTAAACTCAATTATTGTAGGTTTCCTCCCCATAAAATAATTCAATAACTAATTGAATATATTCATTATATTCAATGCATAATTTAATATAAATAATTTAATGCATAATAACTGTAGCAGAGATATATGTCAATAGAGATGCTCTGTTAACATGTATTCTCTGCACATTATACATGTTAACTGATACATAATATGTTACAGCATATTTTAAACAGAGATGTAGTAAACTTTGCACATAATAATGACAGATACATTTAAATTAATTACTCTTTCCTCAAGTGAAGGCATTAACAACACCATGACAGCAATACAATTCAAAAATTAAAGGTCCAATGGACACAATATATGCATTGTTTCTATCACCATACAATATATCAACATACAAAACAAAGTTGAATTTATCACCCTAATATTATCCGCTACATTCTGAAAGTCTTGAAAATTAAATGATCCAGATAATACAATCACTTCTTTCTCTTCCCTTTCAGTCAGTCAACAACATGAAAAAAAGGAGGAAAGAAAATGAAGAAATAAAAAGTTTGCTTGTGTCCTTTCTGTATCTTCTGAAAAATACGATGTGTTCCAAAGATCTGTTTGCAGTTTTGCGTGCCGTCACCCTATCTCAAGCAATGTACCTGCTTCATGATCATTACTGCGTACAAACTTTCTATTCATAGTTTTCCTCGCTGGTATAATTTTTGGAGGTTATGCTGGAATTTCCTTCTGTGGTGTATGGTAATCGTTCACCTGAAGGCTTGCTCCAAATAAAAGTTTACATTCCTCTAGCATCTCCTTTCAGATGCAAAGGCATGAGGTATGTGGGTCTTTTATTGAATAACTGTCCATATTGACATGTTCCAGGCGCAAAAAGAACATTGCGTTCTTACTTTCTGCTGGCAAACAGGAATGCCCAACCCTATTTCCTCTCATAAATATTTTATAATAGACTTAAAAAATATGCCAGTCCTCCCCACTTCAGGTACAAGAACTAAAAAAGCTTGGAATAATTCCCCCAAGTGACTTGGGCCTAGCAGTGGGAGGTCACCTATAGCAAACACAATCTCCTCCATAGACTGAGAGATCGTTTCTTTTGAAGGCTATTCCAAGAGATCACGTGGTGATGGGAAGCAGTGGAAGACCTGAGTATTTTTGAGAAGACTTCAAAGGTATGAAGAGGGGGAAGGATGTTGCAAGAAATGTCCAGGTGTGGGGCTCTCTTTGATGTTTCTTTAGCTAATACATGCAACCTTCCATAGTATTTTTTTTAATGTGGTGGAAGTGTGACAGTAATTTGCATGGTTATGATGCAAATAAAAGAATAATAAATAATGATGAACTTACGCATCTATGAACAACCTAGTTGTTCACTGATATGCAACCACAAAAGGAGCTTGTCTTTTAATCATGATTCATCTTGAATCATCTTGAATTATTACTGCCAGGGGAAAAATTAAAACACGTCTATAATTACAAGTACATAGTTTCTGTCTTTTCACTAAACAATACCTTTGTCTTGTCAGTTAAGAAGACAAGACATATCATTTCATCCCACATCTCTTGAGAATTCTCTATTCATATCTGTTATTAATTCTGTTATTATTTTTAATGTTTGTTAGGCTTGCTAGATAAACCTTCATCTGACCATAAATCTGTTTCAAGAAGCTAAAGTGACTATGCATAAAAGATGAAAGTATTTGTGGATTATTCTAACTGAGCTGCAAGTAATAGGAATTATCTTTTTTTTTAGTTGATTTATATAAGACATTTTATACCATTACAAGAAAGTGGCTGGCTGTGTGGCTGTTTGAAGCACTGCAATGGCTTTCAGAACCAATAAACTTTTAATTTGCAAGGATTTTAAAAGATCCGAGAATGAAAAAAGAAACTTCATGTGCTGCATATGCAAGTATTCAGACTGAATTATTGCATTTTGTACCTTTAGCTATCATGGCTTTATTCACAGCAGCTAAATGTTTTCTTCTCAAATCAACAGAAAAATTAAAGTCTTGAGAAAAAAAGTACTGTGTGCAGTCCATTTTTAAAATGTTACTAACTACTAAAAATATTTTTCATGAACTAAATGTATTTGTTGTAGCTAACATTCATAGCAGTAATTATACAGATGAAAATCTCCTTTGTCAGATGTTTTGCACTTGGCTTCATTTCTTCAGAAAACAATGAAGCACATTCAAATACAGATTTCCGTTATAAGGTTACTATTGGACTGCAGTGATCCGCCTAAAGCTTTTTTTGCTCTGAAACCAGACAGGATAATCAGCTATCAGGATAATTCCATCAGTCTTGAAAAATGAAAATTTATAATTAATTCTTAGGAAGGTTTTTGTCCACAAACATCGAGTATTACAGTAATATGACTATTCAGTAACTATACTTTCTGGGGGAGGTAGGTGGAACAGAAGATGATGAAATATTATTTTGTTATAATATGAATTATTTGCTATAATAGGAACTATGTGATTATTGCACTACAGTTACTTCTAAAAACCTTATAGTACTGATTTATGTCAGGGGTGTCAAACTCATGTCATCACAGCAGCATCATGTGATGTATTGGGACTTTTCCCCCCTTCATTAAACCGGGCATGGGCGTGGCTACCGCGTGATGCACCTGGCTCGTGGTCACAAGTTTGACAGCCCTGGTTATTGTCAACCCAATCTAACTAGCATTATAATTCATTTATGCATTGTCTATCCAATGCAAAACCATAAGTAGTAAAGGAGTTAACTACAGATACTTCTTGACTTACAACAGTTCATTTAGTGACTGTTCAGTGGCACTGAAAAATGTGACATATGATCATTTTTCACAGTTACAACCTTTGCCGCATCCCTGTGATCATGTGATCAAAACTCAGATGCTTGGCAACTGGTTCACATTTATCACGGTTGCTGTGTCCCAGGGTCATGTGATCACCTTTTGCGACCTTCTCATAAACAAAGTCAATAGGGAAGCCAAATTCACTTAACAACTGGCTGACTAATTTATCAACTGCAGTGATTCCAGTGGTGGTATTCTACTGGTTTGGCCCAGTTCTTCCATACCAATAGCACTGAAGTTCACATAGCAGAGAACCGGTTCGCTCTGAGGCTCTCCGATGCTCTGCAGTTGGGCCCACCCACCTGCCCCTGCTCCTAGGTCCTTTTTAACCTCTCAACTGTTTGGCAGGGCAGAGCAGATTGCTGAGCTAAACAACTGAGAGGCATAAGTAGCTTAGTTTTTACTGTTTTAATGCATGCGCAAAGTGCACATTTGGCACGCGTATGTGCACGATTGAGTGAGTAGCGTCAGGCGCACGACCCTACCCCTGAAGCCACACCCACCAAGCCACACCCACAGAACCAGTGGTGGGAACTTTGGAATCCCACCATGGAGTGATTCACTTAACAACTGTGGCAAGAAAAATTATAAAAAGGGGGAAACTCACTTAACAAATGTCTCACTTAACAATGGAAATTTTGGGCTTAATTGTGGTCATAAGTTGAGGACTACCTGTACTGTCATTCTGATTCCAGGTTAACATTAATACAACACAGTGCAATTTTTAAAGTGACTATCCAGGATTTTGTACCCTAACCATAAATGTTTTGGCCAAAAACTGACATCATTATAACTAGGGAAAGAAAAACTTTCTTTTTTCTTTACTTTTCCCCATTAATGTTCATTCTTTACTCCGTTTGCATTTCTAGGTATTATGGGGGGGGGGGGGGTAAAGAAAATGACAAATATCAGGACTATAATAGGTCTGTGATACCATCATACTAAAAGGCTTTCATAACAAGAGGCATTATTATCTATCCATCCAGCTGTCCAATGTCAAAAGATCAAAACCCACTCAGTGACCATATTGTAGCCTCTGCCTCTAATCTGCTTGGCCAGATGACAAATCCTTGTTCTCCATTGATAGATTGCAGATCACAATCTCATTTTGCCACAACCCAATATTTTAAACCCACAGTTCAGTCACAGGAAAGGTTGGTTTCTAGTGGTTGCTGAGTTCTGTTGGAATTCATAGCATCAATTACAGTTGTTGTTACGCATCTTATTGCTTTTCCTTATTGTTAGCTGCCTTGGGGGTATAAACCTGCAGAATGATCAGAGGTGGTATTCAGCAGGTTCTGACCAGTTCTGGAGAACTGATAGCAGAAATTTTGAGCAGTTCGGAGAACCAGCAAATACCACCTCTGACTGGAGATTTTACAGTATCCTTCCCCTGCCACGCCTACCAAGCCATGCCCACAGAACCGGTAGTAAAAAAAAAATTGAATCCTACCACTGAGAATGATGTTTGGAAAATATAAGATACCTGTGGTATTTCTGGAAGCAATAGTGAAGCCAACTGAAAACTAGTTTGGGTTTGTTGTGAAAACATGTCTCCATATGCCTGTCATTCTTGTGGACTGTCTCAAGAAGACATTAAACAAAGCTAGCCTGTGACATGGGTATCATGAATATAGAGTCCTACTTCATTACACTACTTTCTTTTATTAGCAAAATAGTCACCTTTTGAAATAGAAGAAAGCTGGTCTTTAATATGGTAGTGCCAGCCATGTGTAAAATGCTGTTTTTCAAAACAGGGATGGCTTTCACCTCCTGTTTGGCATAACTTTCCTTTTTTACTTTCAAGCATCAAAAAAAAAGATGTTTACCTTGACATGCTCTGATGCATATCACAGGTTAAAAAAAAAATAGAGGAGAACATCTTCTCCGTCCCTTAAAATTGACATCTTTGACAAATATGGGAGAGAAAAGAACTGGGAAAAAATTAGTCTTTATGTGTAAATGCAAAATGAAGATGAGGTAGCCGTAAGAAGCAGCTCCTTTCTGGAAGACATAAAATTTAAAAAGATTATTTATAATTAGACATTGAATGACCATCACATTACATTCATTTTCCATTACGAGTGAAAGTTCATGTTTATTGTTTGCCCAGTGAAACTGTGGAATTTCCATTGACAGTATTTAGGAAAAAAAGCTGTCAGGAATGATTTAAATTATATACTAACACCTCATCAGTTCTGGGTGGTTTTACTAAAAACACCTTTTCAATGTTAACATTGCTAAGTTTTTTTTTAAACTACAATCTTTTAAGCTCGTTGGTTTGTGATTATATATTTTTCCAAATGGGATATTTCAAGTCCTGAACTGTCAAGAGATAATCTTATTCCATTTCTTGGCTATATCAACAGAAGTATAATTTTTAAATAACTGGATTATTTAACTGTTGTACTTTATTCTACGTTGACCATATCCCGCTTCAAGTTCTATGTCCAACTGTGGGCAGCACAACTGAAGGATTCTGAGAAATCCAGACAAATTAAAAGAAGGACAATCATGGTGATCAGTGAAGTAGAAACTTAACCTGAGAATGGTTTGAAAGCTGGGGATATATTTACTTTATTTCTAGGTTTGAAAAAAAGAAGGTTCAGATGACTGTCTCACAAAAGAAGGCCTGTTGTCTTGCTCCAGGGTGTAGGACTCAAAACAACAGCTTTAAGTTAGAGAAAGTCACATTAGAACATTTAGACAAATCTATAACAATAAAGAAAGATTGACATTGGAACTAATTATCCATAAAGATAGTGGGCTCCCCTTCATTGGATTTGTAAAAAGAAAATAAAGCAAAAATAAGTGGGTGTTTATTTCAAGAACTGAATTATATTTATGTGAGATAAATCTTCAAGGAAGATTTGCTGAAGCCATATTAGCAATGGTGAGAATGATTAATGTCTTGCTACCGAAAAGAATATTTTCTACATTTTTTTAAATTGGTATGATTACACCATAACTGAAAAACAATTTATTATTATTAAAAAATTGAGCAAGTTTTCCAAATCTCTGGTGACTTCTGTTTATCCATAGTTTGCACAATTTTAAACGTTTTTAATTGCTGTTGTTTCTCCAGCAGCTGTTTTGCATTTTTGTATTTCAGTGAATTAAAAATACTTTTAATTACACTATTCAACTTCCGGGGGAAAAAAATGGCAGACTGAAAATGGTTCCAATGAAAAGTGGAGCTTATGACTGTGGCAGAATGAAGAGCTAGCAAGTACACTGGCTCTTCAGAATTCCTTTCCAGAAAGGAGAAGACTGAAGATTGCCATGAATGCTCCAGACAACTGCTTCTCACGAGGAGATGGCAAGGTAGCAGTCTCTGAGAGGCTGTAAATTTCTGGGAGATTAGGGAATAGCCACAGTGGTGTGATTCAAAAAATTTTACTACCAGTTCTGTGGGTGTGGCTTGGTGGGCATGGCAGGGGAAGGATACTGTAAAATCTCCATTCCCTCCCCACCCCACTAACCTGCCTTCCAGCTCCATTCTCCTGTGCAGGGCAACAAAAAAAGACCCAGCTGATCAGCTGGGACTCCGGAGGCAGAGAATAGATGGGGGCGGGGCCAGTCAGAAGTGGTATTTGTCGGTTCTCCAAACTACTCAAAATTTCTGCTACCAGTTCTCCAGAACTGGTCAGAACCTGCTGAATACCACCTCTAAATAGCCATCTTGTTCAAACCGCAGGCAGTGCCTTTGAAAGGACACTAGGTTTGCATACTTTCTTTTCTAATCACTTTCATCAATTTCTTATTAACTGCCTTTCAGCTATTAGGAATCTTTGGATCAACAAGTTTTACAGCACTGGCTGATCTTCCTTCAATCCTTAGTGAAAGGAGTTTTAACGACAAGTTTAAGAACTTTAAACACTGTTTTAATAAACAGCAAGGGGGTGATTAAAACTTTACAAACAGACTAATGGCCAGATAAATTTGAAATAAGATTTTAGAATTAATTATAGAGACTCCTTTCCATGGAGAAATCCTTTTGTTCTGAATTTTCCAAAAACAAACATAATAGAATAAGACCTTAAAAACTGGACACCAGAGGAAACCAGAGGGAAATAAATATTATAATTAAAGGAGGAGAACAGTCAAACCTGATTTACAATGACAGAATGAAGCAAAATATTTTAACATTAGGAATAAGATGAACAGCTAAGGGAAATAGGTATGTTTAGCCTAGCAAAGATAAGGCTTAGGGGAGACATCATAGCAATCTTCCAATATTCAAAGGGCTGTTACGGAAAATAAGGTGTCAATTTATTATCCATAGCACTTGAAGATAGTACAAGGAGCAATGGGCAGAAGCTTGCCAGAGGGAGATCCAACCTGGAAATAAGAAGAAATTTCCTGACAGTGAAAATGATTAATCAGCGGAGCAGTTTGCCTCCCAGAGTTGTTGAAGGTTTTCAAGAAAAGATTGGACAACCATTTGTTCAGGATGATATAAGGACTCCTGCATTGGGCAGGTAGTTGAACAAGAAAACCTTCAAGTGCTATGATTCTATGATAGCAAAAAGATACTTTTGAACAAATGAGCCCAGAAGTTAATTTTGTCTTCCTCTATAGATTGTTTTTAAAAATGCTATAGAAGAGGAACAAGTTTTATCTGACAAAACTGATACTGAGTTGAAAGTGGATGTACAAATGGCAGGCTATAAGAATCACATGGAAAAAGATGTTATACTGGACATAAAAAGAAACAATCTAATATCTTAATAATTTAAAGTGATATAAAAATAAACTAAAAGTGACTTGATTAATTTTCCTATATTGGATTTACAACAGAGGCTTGTTAAAGTTTTGAAGAGTTTTGTGAGAAGAGACAAATTAAAAATAAAATCAAATTCTATGACATATACATAAAGGGATAAAGAGCAAGATTGTGAGAAGTAAAAGGAAGGAATATAAAGTTGGTTTATTCAATCAAGTTAAAATAGATATGTTTGTTATCTCTGAAAACCCTTAATGGACTTTTGCTGACATCAGAATGGAAAGGATAAATCTTTAAAGGCAATGTTTCTCAGCCTTAGCAACCTCAGGATATCTGGATTTCAATTCAATTTCCCTAACCAGCATGCTAGTGGATTCTGGGAGTTGAAGTCCACACATTTTCAAGTTGCCAAGGTTAAGAAATCTTAAAGGATTTGCTTCTAGATAAGAAATGAGATATGGGAAGAAGAGATCTTCCGTTATATTTTAAGAAAAGGTGATAAGTTAATAAAATTGTTTATCTTTGTTGTAATGAAGGTGGAAGCAACATCTTTATATATTTCTTTTTCTTTATTGTATTCTTATTTTTCTTTCTTCTCTCTTTCTTCTTTCTTTTCTTCATATTCTTCATTTTCTGCTTTTTCTTTTTAATCCATTTTTTAGTTTGCATTGTTGAAATGGTGATCTTTAATAAAATCAACACTTAAAAATGCTTTTAACTATTATCTGTTGAAAGCCTCCTTAAAGGACAGCAGGATTTTGAATGTTTTACATAAATAATAAATAATTACTGAATTCCTGTGTTTTTACCTTCATACTTGCAGATTCTTTTGGATGCCACTGGGTGGGTTGAACTCTGAATTAAACTACGAGCCTTTATTGAAAGGATGTGCTTGGTGCCTTAATTTTTTTTTAAAAAAACTAGAGATAAGATAATGAGGAAAGGCTAAGGAAAAAGAGACTTCAGTGGTAACATTAAGGTTAAGGAATCAGGTAAAAAATAGAGTGAAAATGTATATTCATTTGATCAAACACAAAGAAATGCATCTGCTAAGATCAAAATAGGAGACTGGTACGATAGGTTATGGTATGGTATGGTGAGCAAATATGGTAAATAATAATACTATTGTTTCCTATATCACATTTTATGACATTCAACAAATCAAAGAATTCAAAAGTAGAACTGTTTAAACTAAACAGAGAATCTGAAACAGAAATGAATCTAAAAGTACCAGTAAAAGTGAGTTTTCTCTGATGTCTAATGATAGTATAGTGGGTAAGCAGATGGAAGAATCACTTGTTCTTAATTTAATGTAAACATTCCAGTTTATGTTTTTGAACCTTTAAAAAATATATGTGTTTAAAAGCCACATAGTAGAATCTTTAGCAATCAGGGAGACATTCTGTAATATTTCTATCTCATAAAGAAAAACTTGCAGCATAATGTCAGAATTACTTCTGGCTTCCTTTAATTTTCTCATATTATTTTCTCAGCTTCTTTGTATGTGAGTACCACAATCCTACTGTTTTAATCAACTGAGGTAGAATCACTATATCTCTAGCGCCCTCCAATGGTAAAATCTTGATTTTTTTCCCCCAAAGTAAAGATTTTGTTCCCAAATTGGTTCTAAGTCACCACTCTCTCCTTTTCATCAGAACTCTGCCAAACACCTTCCTAGACACGATTAACAAAATAATCTCCCCTTTAAAAACATTTTTCCTTTTTTCTCTCCATATAGAGCTTTCTCCATATATCTTTCTGATAGTCATCAGGCATGGTGGAATCTTCCTAAATTAAATAAATTATTCAGCCATAAGCAAGCCACAATCTACTTTTAACATTTCAATGCTGACTCCATGTATATATGCGGCCTTACAATTTTCTTTATTCTTACAATATTTATAACATCTTTCCCTTTTGTAACACTCATAACCAGAACATTTCAACAGGAAACAAAATCACAGAAATAATCAGGTTAATGTTCAAAATCTGGCAGATTCAATGCTAATATATAATAAAGCCTTACTGACTGCCACTGATATCTGTGATATGAAATGGTACATGGTTTATTATCTTATCACAGGTTGCTACACGTGTACATTCCTCTTAAAAACTCAAGCATGACATCCATTCTGTTCTGTACAGACATCTGCATACTCGAAATCCGGCAGCCCGGATTGGCTAAAGCGCACGGCCACCGGATTGGCTGAGTGCGCGGCACTGATTGGTCGTTCGGAATCGACCGCGATTGGCTGAGCCGATCACGGGCGATTCAAAACGACCCGATTGGCCGCAGCACTCAGCAGAAAGCCTTTTAAGCCGCGTTTCTTCCCCACTCTCCCCACTTGTGCTTTTACCCCAATAAATGAGCTGAACCAAGTCACTGACTCACGTCCTTTGTTCGTATGAGATATACGACACATTCATATTTTTTCTAGGTTAAACTATGGAAATTTATCTGAATCTTATTGTGGATCTAGGAATGAGTCGGCCATCTTGATCCCAGGGTAATCTAGAAAGAAGGACTAAAGGTGACATGATAGGATGTTCTGATATCTCAGGGGTTGCACAAAGAAGAGGGAGTCAAATATTTTCCAAAGCACCTGAGGGCAGGACAAGAAGCAATGGGTGGAAACTAATCAAGGAGAGAAGTGACCTAGAACTAAGGAGAAATTTCCTGACAGTTATAATGGTTAATCAATGGAACAAGTTGCCTCCAGAAGTTGTGAATTCTCCAACACTGGAAGTTTTTAAGAAGAGTTTAGACAACTATTTGTTTGAAATGGTATTGGGTTTCCTGTCTAAGTAGCGGGTTGGACTAGAAGACCTGTGAGGGCGGAGTCAAATGCATCATTAGTCTGGAGTATCTAGGACACTGAAGGATATCTAAGTCCAGTCCCTCCTTGATGTCCATTTATTCTTATCTGTGCCTTGACCATTATTAGTTGATCAGATACTTGCATAGTCTTCCAGGAATAAATTTGCAGTGCTTTTGAATTCCTGGTTTCCTGGTCCGGAAAATTATACACTGCTCAAAAAAATAAAGGGAACACAAAAATAAGACATCCTAGATCTGAATGAATGAAATATTCTTAATAAATACTTTGTTCATTACATAGTTGAATGTAGTTGACAACAAACTCACACAAAAATTAGCAATGGAAATCAAATTTAGCAACCAATGGAGGTCTGGATTTGGAGTTACACTCAAAATTAAAGTGGAAAAAAACACTACAGGCTGATCCAACTTTGATGTAATGTCCTTAAAACAAGTCAAAATGAGGCTCAGTAATGCATATGGCCTCCACGTGCCTGTATGACCTCCCTACGATGCCTGGGCACGCTCCTGATGAGGTGGCGGATGGTCTCCTGAGGGATCTCCTCCCACACCTGGACTAAAGCATCCCCCAATTCCTGGACAGTCTTGGTGCAACGTGGCCTTGGTGGATGGAGCAAGACATGAGATGTGCTCAATTGGATTCAGGTCTGGGGAACGGGCGGGCCAGTCCATAGCATCAATGCCTTCATCTTGCAGGAGCTGCTGACACACTCCAGCCACATGAGGTCTAGCATTGTCATGCATTAGGAGGAACCCAGGGCCAACTGCACCTGCATATGGTGTCACAGGGGGTCTGAGGATTTCATCTCGGTACCTAATGGCAGTCAGGCTACCTCTAGCGAGCACATGGAGGGCCCCCTAAAGAAATGCCATCCCACACCATTACTGACCCACTGCCAAACTGGTCATGCTGGAGGATGTTGCAGGCAGCAGAACGTTCTCCACAGCGTCTCCAGACCCTGTCACATCTGTCACATGTGCTCAATGTGAACCTGCTTTCATCTGTGAAGAGCACAGGGCGCCAGTGGTGAATTTGCCAATCTTGGTGTTCTCTGGCAAATGCCAAACATCCTGCAAGGTGTTGTAAGCACAACCCCCACCTGTGGACGTCGGGCCCTCATACCACTCTCATGGAGTCTGTTTCTGACCATTTGAGCAGCCACATGCACATTTGTGGCCCACTGGAGGTCATTTTGCAGGGCTCTGGCAGTGCTCCTCCTGTCCCTTCTTGCACAAAGGCAGAGGTAGCAGCCTGATGCTGGGTTGTTGTCCTCCTACAGCCTCCTCCACGTCTCCTGTAGTACAGGCCTGTCTCCTGGAAGCGCCTCCACGCTCTGGACACTATGCTGACAGACACAGCAAACCTTCTTGCCACAGCTCGCATTGATGTGCCATCCTAGATGAGCTGCACTACCTGAGCCACTTGTGTGGGTTGTAGACTCCGTCTCATGCTACCACTAGAGTGAAAGCACCACCAGCATTCAAAAGTGACCAAACCATCAGCCAGAAAGCATAGGAACTGAGAAGTGGTCTGTGGTCACCACCTGCAGAACCACTCCTTTATTGGGGATGTCTTGCTAACTGCCTATGCTTTCCACCTGTTGTCTATTCCATTTGCAGAACAGCATGTGAAATTGATTGTCAATCAGTATTGCTACCTAAGTGGACAGTTTGATTTCACAGAAGTGTGATTGACTTGGAGTTACATTGTGTTGTTTAAGTGTTCCCTTTATTTTTTTTTGAGCAGTGTAGCATAAATGAAAAAGAAATAATATTGAGTTTTGCTCTTCGTTTCAAAATATCACTGTAATAGGAAAACAAGACTGTCTGAAGAAAATCTAAACACTCAAATGTCTAAGCGGAAGATACCATGGCAACCAGATTGGTCATTTCAAACCACTTACGGTACATAAAGTTCCCTGTTGCAGGGAAGGAATACTAGTGAGCAAATATTTATTTCCTAAATTTGGGTTATGGTGAGAAATATAAATATTTTTCATGTTGCTTAGGATCAAAACATACAGTATCTGTTTTCAGGATTTGTTCAGTCATGTGAACAATGTACCCAATATTTAATAGCTACTTTCTAAAATAATGGATTTTTCTGTTACTTAAAAAACCGAACATCAAATTAGAAACTCCTTCTGCTAGGCTTCCTAAACACTTTGGCCCTAGGCCAAGTCCATTGATTAATTAGGTTAGATAAAAACAGGTCTGTCAAACAGGCAGCTCGCAGGCCAATGCCTCACGCACAGCCCATGCCCACCACGGCTCTTCAAAGCCAAAAAAACATCATGCTATGTCACGTGACGTGATCAGGTTTGACACCCATGGATTAGAAGATGAAAAACAGGTTACAAATTTTAATGACGTTTCTCTCTGCTTAATCTTTTTCTGACTCTTAACTTTATCACCATTCTATATTGTCATTCTCTATCAATTCTCCCTCACACATAAGAACATTTGTATATATGGGTACCAGCATTCCTATCATTTATTCACCAATTCATATAAAGATACAATAAGTATTTCAAAATTAGCAATGTTCCAGCTAATTCATGCCATCAGAATGGACCTCTCCCTTTGCTCCCTATTCTTCTCCTTCTTGTCTGCAAAAACATAGGGCTATTATTTCAATGTTGGTTGTGCTTCTTGCTTTGAACTCTATGCAGTATTTACTTAGAGGACAGCTATGTTGCAAACAGAGTGAGCTCCCATTACTTGTCCCAGCTTCTGCCAGCCTAGCAGTTCAAAAGCATGTAAAAATGCAAGTAGAAAAATAGGGACCACTTTGGTGGGAAGGTAACAGTGTTCTGTGTGCCTTCGGTGTTTCGTCATGCCAGCCAATGACCACAGTGACTGTCTTTGGACAGCGCTGGCTCTTCAGCTTTGTGATGGAGATGAACACTGCTCTCTAGAGCCAGAAACAACTATGTATGTAGAAGGGAACCTTTACCTTTACCTTGAACTTGCAAACACCCTGAGGTTCCCTCCTTGCAGCAGAGACACAACATTTCAGTAAAAAAGGAAATTTTCAAGAATGTGTTGCATGTGGCTGTGGAGAGGGTTAATCAGTATAATTGTATCCTGGTAAACATAATTAAAACAGTCAAGTTCAACTGTGACAATTTAACCAAGCAACAATATATCAACCTCACATAACCTCTTGATAGTTTAAATCAGGGGTGTCCAACCTTGACAACTTTAAGACTTGTGGACTTCAACTCCCAGAATTCCTCAGCCAGAAAAGCTGGCTGAGGAATTCTGGGAGTTGAAGTCCATAAGTCTTAAAATTGCCAAGGTTGGACACCCCTGGTTTAAATCTTTATGACTTCCTAAATAGAATTAAGAATACGGGCTCACTGGGGCAAGCATGAAGAAGCCAATTAAAACTATCTAGAATCAGACACATAAAGGCTATAAGGACAAGGGTGATTTATTAAGGAATTAACATGCTGTGATCAAAAGCAGGCATCTCTCAATTTTCTTTCCTTGTGGGAGAGGAAATGAAAAGGGCAGGGCGGGGGGAGCAATCAAACAGAGTAAAGGGAAGAGTTGAAGCATATCAGCATGAGAATCTCCAAGGGGAGCAAGGGGATAAATAAAGTCTCACGTCTATTAACATAATTATTGAAAAGCTGCAGCTTATATTCTTGCATCAGACATTGTGGTGCAAGTAGGAAATGTAAGGGTATGTGGGAATATGTATAAATGTCTCAGAAAACTTGAAATTAAATAGTCAAAAATTAAGATAGCTGTGCTAAAGGGTGAGAGGCCCAGTTCCCCATTCAACAATGGGATGATATTAATATGACTATTCTATTAAAACATTTCTGCAGCTTTTGAAATATAAAATGCTGGGGATGGCTTTTCTCAGAAATCAAAATATCTGATATGTTGCTGAACTTATGAAATCAAACCATTTATTTTTCTATACTAACTGCAATCACAACACAGTTCTTTTACAATTCCCACTCCCATCTGAAACGTTTCACAATACAGCCGATTAAAAAAAGACAGATTTGGAAATACCATCTGCTGAAGTTGAACAATTATTCATACTTCCATTTATGTATTTTACCATAAGGTGGCAGCATTCATTCACAAAACAGTCATTTATAACCTATTTGCAAGGAGTTCTATCTCTGAAGCTAGAAATTTGTGTAACAAGAAAGTGAATGTATAGTGTGTACATAAGAAGTAGAACTATGTATTGATAAAATATAGATAGGTAGCAATATGTACCATCCATATCTATGCCTATATGCATCTCTCTCTCTCTCTCTCTCTTTCTCTCTCTCTCTCTCTGAGAGAGAGAGGGAGGGAGAGAGGAGGAGAGGGAGGAGAAGAAGAGGGAGGGAGAGGGGGGAGAGAAAAAGAGGGAGGGAGGAAGAAGGTAAGAGAGAGGGAGAGAAAGAGAGGGAGGGAGAGGGGAAGAGAGAGAGAGAAAAAGAGGGAGAGGGAGGGGAGGGAGGGGGAGAGAGATTTTAAACTTAAAAAAATTAGAGGAAGTTTGGTCTGAGAGAAAATGCTGGCCCAAGGTCATCCAGTCAGCTTTTATAACTAGGGCAGAACTTGAATTCACGGTCTCCCACTTTCTCATCTTAACCATAAGACTAAATGGTAAGATAGCACAAGAATCTGCAGTTTTACTTTATGCATGTGTTACATTGTAAGCTCTGAATTCTTGATAATTGTTCTTATTAATAATTTAAATTAGATTCCACTCCTGCTGTAGCAGGGAGGATAATTGATTTATTATATGCCATCATCATCATTATTATTCCATTCCATTCTTAGCAACCACACAAGAAGATTTTCTCCATGAAGATCTGTCACCTAACCTGGTCTTTCAACAGCAAATACATCTACATCTGTACTGTAAATGAGTCCATCCATTTGCTCTTCTCCTCCTCTTTCTCCTTCTCCTTTTTATCTTTCCCAGCATTAAAGCCTTCTCTAGGTCTTTACATGCGGCACCCAAAGGTGGAAGTGTGACACAACTCACTTAACTTTATTATTTAACTTAACTTTAACTTTATTATTTAACAGGCTTTACAGCCTTGCAGAGAATATCGACTTGAGTTGTAAGGAATAGCTGTTTTTATTCACAGTTATGTATATTACATAGCATGAATTATTATTTTAGGTATTTTTCCCCTTGACTCTATGGTGTAAGGCATACTGAATACTTTTTAATTATGTGATTTCATAATTAATGAACAGTTGACCTGTTAACATGAGGTAATATTCTTTAAAATGTAGTAGTTTTCTTGTACATCTGATTTTGACAAACTGAAGAAAATTTATGTTTCCCTGAAAGAATTAGCTACCTATCTTTAAGCAATATTAATTGAAATATTGTCTTTTATTACAGAATCATAACAGATGATAATTGACAAGATGAAGAAAAGCAAACTAAAATTCTTGGAATTAAAAGGTTCATTGGAAAAAAATCTCAATATATCTAGCAATCCTATAAAAGTAAAATATTGTTAACCATGGTTTTAAAATGGAATCCCTGCCTTCAAAAGCAATATGCTATTAATTACTGATGAGAGAGTTAAGCACCTACTTTGCTTATTAGTGAGAAAATCCAGAACAAAGAGAAAATAATGACCCTATAATTATCTATTAAGGCCTGCATTCCAATTACCAGCCTTCTGTGAGGTTCTAGCTTCTTTAAAACAAACCAAGAGTTTTGAAGACCTGAGAAATTAGGCAAAAAAGTAAAAAAGACTGATTCATTTTAAATTGAAATGGAAGAACCCTGGTCTTCACAAGAAAGTTTGCTTAATAATTTCTTTTTAATCTTGCTTTATGTATGAAGAACTGGATGGATAAAAACATTTTCAAAGGAAAAAAGACTCAATGCCAAGAAAAAATGGAAAAATATTAGGGATTACGTAAAGTTTTTTTTAAAAAAAATACTAATACTCTAAATAGGCAGGAATGGTAAATGCAGTCTTAGTTTTATTTAAATAAATAATTCACTTATTTTGTCACCTGCTCTCTATAATTCAGAGTGATGACCTGTGCATGAAAGCCTACCAGGTTTGAAATTCTTCTATCATCCTTTCCATGGAAGAAGAGTGGTCGCTTTCAAATAACTAACTGCATCGCAATCATAAATCCCTTCCCTTATTGCTAGTTACTATGGCACTATAGATCCAGCAATTTGCAATAACACAACATGGACTCTCAGCAATCCATTATTTTTCAGTATTCTTGAGAACTCTTTAAAAAATTGCATTATTTTGTTGAGTGTACAATAGTCATGGCCTCTTCAATTTCTTCAGTTTGTTCTTCAGGAAGAATTCATTAGGAGACATTTTTGATAGTTCTCATGTTTCTAATGCCACCAGTACCAGTCAACTATTAACAAAGGTTAGACAGTATGTGATTATCTCTCTTCTTTTAAAAAAATCCACTAAGCCAATTATCAGATTTTTCTTTCCATTCCAAGAAAATAATGGAAGTTCTGGTCTCATGCCATGGAGACAGATTATGTCACACTGCTTTACCAAAATAACTCTGACAAGACTTTTTGTAACATATATAAATGCACTACTTGAGACAAAAGGCTGCTTGTTCTGATTGGTCATCCATCGAGGTTAAATGCCAAGATAGAAAACTGACCTAATCAAATGTCTTTGTGTGTGAGTGTGTTTTGTGTGATGAAGACTTCTTTTCCCAAAGAAGAAATAAAACGAACAATTACAAATATATTATAAGAATTCATTGCCATTCAGCAGTTGTTGAGTTGAGCTGGGGTAATAATCCCCTTTCTAACCAAACTTTGCAGAAAAAAAATGTTTTTCCCAATATTTTAAAATGATTTTTCCAGAGAGTAAGTTTCCTATGGGAACAGAATCAAAATTTGATTTCTTTCTTTAAAACACCCAGAATATCTAAATACTTTCATTGTTGGAAACACAATAGATTTCTGAATATAATTAGGACAATATACTTGCCAAGATTTTAAAAGTTCTAAATAATAACTCTCTATTTGTAGCCACAGTAATACATATTCAATCTTTTCATTCTAGTAGAAAATAAATAGATCCAATCAGAAATCAGAAATAGAGAAATGCCTTTTTATTATAAGCAGCATTACGGTTTTATGGGATGCAGTCTATGCCATTAAAAAATTATCACTAGTTTTTCAATTTCTCTGAAATAGTGTAAGAGAAATTAACAAGAAATCTCTTTCTCTCTTTCTCCATATACATTATACATTTACATATACACATATACAAATGCATGTAAAAAATATAGGAGCCAATATTTTTATACCACTCCATAGGAAATCCAAAGGAATGCCTGAACAACTTGAAATCCTAATTAGGGGAAAGGGGCAAATATTAAGGTAAATTGTATACCGCCCAGAGTTGATTTGTGAGTGAGATGGGTCATCTCTAAATGTTTAGATAGATAGATAGATAGATAGATAGATAGATAGATAGATAGATAGATAGATAAATTTTTGAATATCCATTTCAAACACAATCATGCCTTGGCAGAGTATATCTACTTACCTATAGGAAAAAGAACTATGGCTCTTAAAGAAGAAAAATAATTCACTTTTGTAAATTGCCAGATCTAAGAGAAATCCAGTTGAAGACACCCCCAATGCTTCTGAAAACCAGTGATCAGTTAAGAGTGCATCAGCACATATTAAATTTTTTCTGAATGCCAAATTATTATTAAATGAGAGCTGCTATGACCCAGAGGCAGAGAGGTATGTTACAGAAATATTGACATTTCAGTTGTTTTACAATTTGGTCCTTTACTTGGTCCTAATCAAAATAATTAGGCAGATTTTGAAGTATTTTCCAACTTTTGGGCTGGGAATTTGAATTCTAAATACCTAGAATTGGAAGGAACTTTTCATGCCATGAGGTCCAAAACTCGATTTGATGCTGGAGTCAATCACCCCAAGAACTTCCTACCTGAACTCATCATCTAGGAGCATCAGTTCTGTAGGTTACATTTTAAAAATGCTCTTATTTTTAGGAAGATTTTACATTCTTCAGTCAGGATCTGTCTTAAGTAGTAGTCTTTGACTTACTAAAAGTAAATCAAAATAGTAGTAGTCCTTGACACTTGGGACCAGAATGCCAGTTGTTGAACAAAGTGGTTGTTAAGCAAGATACCCACATGATATCGCTCAATGACCAGAATGCTAGCACTTCCAGTTGCAGTTATTTATAAAGTAGTAAAGGTGGGATAAAAATCAAACAAACAAACAAATAAATAAGACTTAATTTCCATAGAGGAAAGATATTTCCAGAAACATGTTCTCCCTGATTTAACTCCTTTGGAGTGACACACAATTAGTTGTATTTATATTGTGTTGTACTTCATCATTTACATGAGTTCCAGCTTTAAAAGTCATAAAATGCATCACTAGTAGATGTAAAATATTAAGCATAGCCACTAAACCTGTACATCTGATACCTTTTCCCAAAGAGCAACAATTATGATGTCATACTACATCACTAATAGATATCTAAATTAAGGAAAGGAAATTTCAGAGAGACATAGAAGCCCCAGTACAGACAAAACAGAACAATGAACAAATGCATAATTTGATGCCTTTCAAATGTGTGTACTTTACGTATCTACAGCACAGGAACATAGTAAAAATCAATCTCCAGAACTATTTACCACTTCTATTTAAAAGACTAGGAATAATTTACATGCCCTGTTGGGACTGACAAAATATAACCTTATGTCATTTTGTAACTTGCCGGTCTCAAAAGCAGAGGCAAAATAAGAACAGACTTCATGATTAATGAGGTTACATAGGTAAAGTTTAGTTTATTTCCTTGGTATCTAAATACAGAGCAGCTTTTAGAATCATAAAGTGATATGCCAGAATGAAACAAATGAAACTATATATTGACTAGTTTACTGGATGTTGCAAACCAATCGACCTTATATACATAAAAGACTATGCTTTTGTAATACTTTGTTTCAAATGAGATGAACACGGTATTTTTTAAAAAAATTAGTTTATTACTATGTAAAAAAAAATCTACAAGAGTGACAGTGCAAACATTTGAGGACTTGCATGGCACAGATATCACAAGTGAATATAATCTACAATTGTACAAAAGGCTCGTGATTCCTTGAAGCTGAGATAAACACTACAATCAACACAGTTGAATATAAATTGGCATTTAACCAGGAAGATGAGCTACATATAATTGGCTCTGTAGTATAAGGTCTTTCAATTTCAGGTGGTAAAGCCATCATTCCATGAATCTGAAATATAAGTGAAACAAATTAGCTACTTATTTAGACACATGGCTAATTTGAATTTAGCTTCCCTCTCTTCTAATACATTTATGCTACACTTTTCAGGTAGGCATTATCCTACAAATATCAACAATTAAATAATATAAAAAAGAATCCATAGCAATGATTAATAAGCAATTGTTTATTTTTTTTTCAATATGATTAATGCTATCACATTAGAAGGTGTAAGAACATACAATTGCAGGGAAGGTAAAATCTGCAAGAAGGCAAGCCTAGTAGAGCAAGTGAAACCCTTCTTCTTTACTTGAAAGGAAGAATTTAAGGTATTAAGTACATTTAACCTGGAGAAAAGAAGGGTTTGGAGAGAGAGGTGACACCTGTCTTCAACTATCTGGTTTGCAGGAGACAAACAGAGCAGAAAGATTGGACAAGAAAGAGCAGGTTTAAATTACAAGGAAATCGATTTCAGTGGGACATCGAGAAAAAAAATCTAACAGTAATTGCCTCAGGCGGTGCTGCACTTTCCTTCACTGGTGGTGCTTAAGGAGAGAAAAGCATACAAGCTTGAAGATATCATTCTCCCTGCTTTCATTTCTATATAACAAAATGGACAGAACTGCCCTGTCATCCATAGATATTTGCTATTTTTACAGACATTCGTACCGCAGATTATAAGCCACATATTACTCATTACATTTTTACAGTATTTACATATCTTAAATTTTCTCTATTTCATTATCTGTGGTAAACATTCTATCAAAATACACAATTCATCTACATGCTCTATTATTCCATTATTTAAATATAACATAAAATCATTTACTCCGTTTTACCGTCAAACAACATTATCTTGATCTTTGATACATTAATTTTTTAGGTCCACGTACCTTGTTAAACCATAGGGTCTACTTAGCATTTGCCTCACATGAGTTCTCAGTCTCATTACAGTTTCATTTACATTATTCTGTCTTTTAAATATGCACATATTTAAATATGCACATGTTACTATGATACAACCTTTATTTGGAATGATTTTTGCTGATAAATAAAACTGTTAATTCATTGTTTTAGAATGCACATGCTCTACAATCCATGCAATTGATCTCACAATCACAAAGAAAAACAGAGAAATCAACTTACAGTCCACTCTGCATTTTCTGTCTTGGTACACCTTACATTTAATGGTAACTTAAGAACATAGTCATTATAGGAGTGACCTTGTTCTCTAGACCATTTGAATTTGTTCATTGCATCCACGAAAGACAGATTTTTGTATTGTTTTGGACTCTTGATAATGAATGGCCAGGTTCTACATATAAAACAAAAGTACATTTCAGACTGTTACTGAGAGTTTTATACTTATTGGAACTGTTCAAGATGTGACTGCTACCTTCCCCCTTTTATGTTTTTCTACCTAACATCTTCTCTGGTAGTTTGGAAAATGTATCCTGTAGAAGTAGATTTCCTAAATACATGGGAGAATCAAGATGGTAAAAGTTTACAAAAGCTATAACATGCATATTGGGCATAGCCCTAGATTTGTTCAGATTATGAAGAGCAATCATTTTCAAATTGAAGCATAATTAATCCTCCCCTTCCCAGAGCAATCTGTTAGCAGTAGGAGTTATACAAATCCTTTATCAAGAATAGTCCTATAGATATCGGCTCAGAAATCTCATAACATAGTGTATACTATCATGTCCTATGATATTGCAGGAAGACAGATAGAATAAAAGAGAAAAGAGCAAAAAAGCTTAAAAGGAGAAAGGAACCCTACAGCAAAAGCAGAGATGTAAAATTCAATTTTAAGAACAATGCACAGCAAAAGAAGACTTTGGAAAAAAATCATTCTAGATAGAACTTCTCAAGTTAACACATTATAATTTTTTTAAAAAAATAAGTATATTTATATAGACCTCAAGTACCTTTGGACAGGTTGCACTTTTTCTCTTTGTTAAGTATATTACTTAATAAAATAGATATGCAGACATGTCACTAAATTAAATTAAAGCATTAAGCTTTACTTTAAACTGCAACTCATGAACTTTGGAAGAGTGCAAGCTTGAACTATTACTATTTTTTTTAATTTATCTTAAAAGCAACATTTCCTTTTTTTTTTTTTGAACTCCCTAAACCATTTGTCTTTTCTTGGGTCAAATGTGCATTTTTGTTAACAATGGTATAAATGTTCCTTTTGGAGAGCAATTCACTTATTACCCTGTCTACTTGCAGAGATTAGAAAGATTAATTGTAGGCTCTAAATCAGAACATGTGTTTTTTCCCTTAGCTGTCAGGAGAGATTATAAAAAGACAGAAAAGTCTGCAAGTATTATTCTCTGAGGATGCAACTCTCTGAAAGACTTTGTGCCAATCAGTCTGTAGTACGAGACTCTTGGGAACAGTAATATAAAAACAGCTGTTAAGAGTCAACAGTATATTTTATTCTTGAGACATAAAAATATTAAAACTTTAAACAGTTAAAGAAGCACTACTGAGGTTCTTGTTGTTGCAGCTACTAGAAACTTTCATCATATAGTCCAGCCAACATTTATTATATAGATAAATCCTGATGGATGTACTTCCTCTGGCTTGACTCAGAATAGACAAAAGCCATTCAACAAACATACCAGCCTATCATGCATATTGTTTCCATTTTGAGCCTGTTCCAAAGTAAAGGTCTTTTTATATCCCATTCATCAGAAATCAGAATGAGGTCTGTTCTTAACCCTTCAGGAAGCTACTTGATTAATGAGACGCCCAGTTCCTACTACTCCTCTTCCTCACCCCTGGCTTGTGGCACAGATGCACAAACTGTGGTCCTCCATGTCTCCACCACCTATTTGATTATGAATATCCACCAATTAATTTTCTTATAGACAGACTATTATCTTTTAATAAATGCAATACATTCAGACAGATAATCCTTCCCTAGAAAATAATATCAAGAACAATTTTCAGCATTTATTCAAATGACAGTGAATACTGTACTATGCTTACTTACCTCACTGGTCTGTAAATTTGTTTAACACCAATGAACTGGAGTTGCTCCATTAAGTCAGGGATACTTTCACACCGAGTAAGATTTATTTTTGGATAATACACAAGATAGGATAGGCACATTTCATTTCTGGTGCTAAAACCACCCTGGGAACAGATAAACAAATCAACAATGTAGGCATCAGAAATTACTTCTGAGCTCAGGCTTAAAACTGCCCAATGCTCTTGCTGTTTTCTGCATTTAGCTGTGAGTGCAGCTATTATCTCTATGAACAAATGGCATATATCTAAAATGACAGCCAAGAAAAGAACAGCATCGGCATTGGAAAGTAACACAAAAATGATACACAATTAAGAATAATATGAAATTATATGTGACTAAAGAAGCTAATTTTAGTATAGTCAGTAGCTTTCTGACATTGTCTGGAGATTCAGTTTCTGCCTGCATGAAAAACTATATAGTACAATACATTTACCAGCATTTTAAATAACTTTTGCTTAGCTTGTACAATTCTAATTCTCAGATTCGCCTGGTGGCATTTTTTATGTAAAAGAAATTCAAATGTTATGAGAGATGGGGTAGCACCTTACAGAGAAACAAGCAGGTATTATCTATGCAGAAATCTTGTTTTGCTTTCTTAAAGTTTATATATGCATTAACTCAAGGGAAATAAAGTTTTGATTTTAACATTCCTTTTAAACCGAGATTGTGTAAGACAGCATGGAATCTCTGCCTTAAAACTATAATTTAGAACCCTTAATGTGGAAGCATACTCAATTTTTGAACATGGTGAATAATGATAATTTTAAAAAAAAGAAAATCACAATGTTCATCTTTCACTTAGAGTAGTATATTTAAAGGAATATTAAATTCCAGTAAAATTGCAATCCAATCTGAGTCTACTACTGTGTTTCTAGTGCATGCTGGCTAGGGAATTCTGGGAGTTGAAGTCCACACATCTTAAAGTTGCAAAGATTGAGAAACACTGGTATAGTGGTTCATTTATTCGATTTTATTTCCTCAAAATTTGATCTTAATTAACTTTGCACCCTAGGCATCTTTCTCACTTATTTGAATGAGCAATTCCTAAAGTCTCCAGTAGTGAAGGAATCTGCCATGCTACTGTTGACCAACCAGAAGAACCTGGATGAAATGAAATAGTTCTAAATTTACATAAAAAATCAATCTTATTTCTTAAAAAAAATGCTTATATGTTAACAATGTTAACATTTACTTTAAACATATTAATGTGACTCTATTTTTATTCCACATCAAGCCGGATCATAAAATTTCTTACCCAGGTCATATCCGTTCGATTGAGGGTGCTGTAGTGACATTCAGTGACTAAATTATCGCCCTAAAATGCAATGTCAAGAAATACACTCTTACAAATTTGAGGAGATTCCTGTCTCTACTTCACATTTTACTTACTAAGCAATTAATAACTGTTAACAGTAACAAAAACAGAAAATACCCCAAGGAGAAATATACCCTTTAAAGAAAATTAGATAAAAATGTTGGAGGGGGAAACAAAGTAGATATAAGCATATGAACTTTTAATTTCCTGCTAGATCATATTCATAATAGATGAAAGAAGTGTTTCATCCTTTGTCTACTTGTCCTTTAGTTCTGATCCTTCTTCGGTTCTTTTTCTCTCAGAAAGGGTAAATATGTATGTTATGCAAGAGTGAATATGGGCATTTGAAACTTTGAACCCCCAAATAACCCAAAACAGTGACAATTTGGCCTGAAGAAACAGAAAAATGGCAACAAGGCTAGGAAAAAGAGAAAAACAAACATCATACAGGCAAGATGGTCCTTTCTTCTTTCAAGTACTGAAATTCCTGGAAGTTAAAGTCAAATTCATCGTCATAAGCCAGCAGTTGTAGTTCACTGCCTTTGCGGAAATGGCGCATCCTTAATGCTCTGCCAGCAAGATGTGCATGGAGAAGAACAGCAAAGACATGGATCCCGGTTGGCTTCTCAGCATCAAGAGCCTGGAAAAGACCAATGAGACAATATGTTCAATATTAGCAGAACACATGGACTAAGGCTGGTCAGCATTTCAGAAAAGAACAGAATGGCACAAAAGTAACTTGTCTGAAATCAGCCAAACAGTTTTTCCCCAGGGATCATGCTACAGCAAAGAAAACAGCAGTGTGGTATTCAAAAAAGAAGCAGCTGTTTTTTAAAATATAATTTTAATGAAGAAATCTTTAAGAAGATAAAAACAATACAGATATTAGCAAAGAAGCAAAGAAAATAAGAAAGAATGGTGAATAAGAAAAACTATAGAAAACAGACAGGCAAAAAGGGAGGGAGGGAGGGAGGGAGAGAGGGAGGGAGGAAGGAAGGAAGGAAGGAAGGAAGAAGGAAGGAAGGAAGGAAGGA
>NW_020769336.1:6924676-6960487 GCF_900518735.1 Pseudonaja textilis
AGGAAGGAAGGAAGGAAGGAAGGAAGAAGGAAGGAAGGAAGGAAGGAAGGTGAAAAGATTATAAAGAAACAACTTCTGACCTTTTTGGCAGTGGTTATAAATGCATTTATATTTTACCTCTTTCCAAGATTACATATAATGTCCTTCTTTCTATAAGCTACTCTTTTTAACCTTCAAATTGAGTAAAAACTTTTTTCAGCAAAAAAAAAATCCATAAAGTTTTCAGTTCCTGATTAAAGATGCAGCTGGTTTAATAAATTGAAGGAAATGCTACATGGGCATCCTTGTATGTGAGTACCTTTCTGCCTTTGAATCCAAAGTATTGATACTAAAATTTTAGTCTATATGTTTACAAGGTCTTCACTTGTAAAGGCTCTTCATATTTGCAGATAGAATGTTAAAGTATTTACTGAATGAGTAGATGTAATTCAGTTCTGGCTACCAAATTTTACACAAGAAAAATGTACGGCAATTTCAAATGTGAAACAAATATTTTTCAAATGATATAAAATTCTGTATCTTAACTAGAGAAGAAGGTATCTGTAGATTTATTGAGCAATATTCACATGCCATTTGAAGCACCCTCCTACATTGCAGCATCAGACACAATCATTTTAAATCTGGCTTTCCTAAAATGTCCTCAATCTGTGCAAATACCACAAAATATCAGATTTTAGGGTTAGAGGAATTAAACAAATCATGTCTTACATCTGCTTATTAGGTCTATCTGATAAATCAATTCCATAGTCTATGATGTTTCATTTTCTCCCACCTACTCTTCATTTAAAACACATGTGGATAAGATGGTATTGGACTCAAACTCCTATCATCTCTAACCACATGAGAAAAAAAGTCCCTTTGGTTTTCATTTTTCAAAATGATAATGTCCATTCATTGTTTTCAAATTTCTTAGATGGAAGCTCCCCCACCAACACAAACTAGCAAGCACTTTTAAGCAACAGAACACAGGCACACACATTTGTTCCTGGGTTCCTAATATGATTTATGCGCCTTTAGAGACATTCAGCAGAGACCTTCTCCTTGCTTAAGCTAAAGAAAGCTTAGCTAAGTACACAATAATATGCTTTGATTTAAACAATGAAAATATCGTAACAAAGCCTACTGCATCTTATAAATATAAAAAATGTTAATCATCATTTGTGTTAGGCTTTAAAAAAAGATTTTTGAGGCTATTTATAATGGTTCAGTGACAATAAAATAAAGGAAATAATTTTATCAGTGTTTGAATAAGCAGATCTAATTTTTCCTCAATGGAATGAATTGCCTCTGATTCGTAGATTAACAATGGATGCTCACATGCAAATACTGAGGGAACGTCTGAGCAAAAATATATGCACAGAAAAAAGTATATGAAAGAACAAATTTTGAGAGTTTTTTTTAAACAGGAAGACTAATGCAGAAATTGGATATATTATAAAATACATTTATGAGCATCTATCCACTTTTATTGACAAACCAAAGAAACTAAATGGCATGCTCAAACATAATTTGCCTGTTCTTATTTGCTATTTTCCAAACCAGATTGGCATTTTCAATTGATGGCACTATCACTGTCCCAAATCTCCTTCTGAACAAATTCCAATTGTTGATCCATGACCACTGAAATAATGCATACCATTTCTTACAAACAAAGACACTTAAACTGCCTATTTTCAATAAAAGGCACAGTTACAATAGTCAGGAAACGTACTTCTTCTAGACACTCCAGAGTGCAGTGGCCCTCCGACACAAATTCAGGCATGCCTGGTGGGATGTTGTGGAACAGGCTGACCCAAAGCCCTGCTTCAATAACTCCAGCATCGTATCTCCTTAAATTTGCAGTATAAAATAGCCTCAGTCCAGAATTATCAATCATCCCTAGAAAGAAAAGAGCAACTGTTCGTTATAACTCAGCATAAAATATCCTATTGGTTGGATTTACTTTTGGAACCTAGTTGCCAAATTGGGCCATAGCTATAACACAGAGAAGGAGGAGTTAAAGTTAAGATGGATCAAACAACAGGGTTTTTTTTTAAAAAATGCCAATGAAGCAAAAAAATAAATAAAATCTCAACAAAATCTCAAGAAAGCAGCAAATTAAAATGAAGGTCTCAACTTTTTTGACCAGCACAAACACTGATGCTCAGTTTCATGCCTCTGTTGGGGCTTTTCCAGATGGCAGCTTTCTAATAACTTAGTTATTGTACCGTTCTTGTGAGAGGTCTTTCAGTGCAGAAACATAGCTCTGCAGGCTTATCTCATTTGTATCAGTCTCCAAGAACAAAAATGCACAAGAATCATGAGAAATTAATTTCTGTTTTGTCCACTCAAGTTTTGGAAATCTGGAAATTTGCTCAAGCAGGAGAATGTGACTTGTGAGCTGCCTTTGAGGGGGAAAGGGATTCACTGTCTGCTGTGACAGAGATCTGGGTACAGATAGTTCAACAAAGCAGAGAAGGTGACACTCTTAACTAAAATATCCCATCACTGTTCAAGGGCAAACAGAACAGCCACTTCTACTCTTAAACAATAACACGCCTATTTCCATAGCATAGGTGTTAGGTAATGCAGCATTCAGTCCTATCCATTTTTCCTCAAAATGCTCTTTTTTACTATATAGCATAAACATAAGCATCTGTTATAAACTATGATAATGGGGGTGGGGGGGAATGAAGGCATGTATGCTACATCTAATGACTGACTTTTTATATTTACATCCTAGCACTGGATGGAAAAACATAACATAGATATGCATCACGACATCCCAAGGCATAGTTCCTCTACCTGCACTCCCTGTGAACAGTTCAGTACAGTTTCCAAAGAACTCAAATGCAAATGAAATGATGGCTTATAACAACTTTTATAGTTGTGTGGGTGAGTGCCAGTTTGGTGTATTGAACACTAGATGGATTTTTCCATGTTGCTATCCGAAAGAAAGAAAGAAAGACTCAAAGGCACAAAAGTAAACAAACAGATTTGTCAGATTGTGGAGCCTAAGGATAGCTAGCTAGATTAAAAAGTAGATAAATATTCCTGCCTTCTTTTGAAATGGAGGCTCAGTGAAAAAGTAATGATTTTAATCTTAAATATCCTACTTAAAATCTTCACGTCTAGATTTATGAATATTGACATTAAGGAAATACAATTACATTGGATATAGATAACTGGCAAGATACATATTTTTGTAAGATACACATTTTAACAGGTGAGGAAACATACCTTCCACATATGAAGGATTATCATAATGAACTTCCATCAGCACATATTGAGGGTCTAATGCTGTTCCAATGGATAAGCCAACATGAGGAGGGTAGATAAAACCCTGAGATTGGAAACATATCAACATAAGTAAACAGATCCAACGGTATAAACATTTAAATCTCATTTTAAATATATATTTATAGCTTTACTGATATAATTTTATACAGAAAACAAATCTCCTAGAATTGGCTCATATCACAGCAAGCATATGTTAGCAGCAAGCATATATGTGCTTTTGGGGTTTTCACCCTGAGCACATATTTAGCTCCAGTTTGGTAGATTTATTTATATTATACTATTATATGTTAGCATTTTTATATTATATGGACATCCTTTTCCATCATTCAACAGAAAACAATTGGCAATCATGCATTACTATTCTTTTAAAACTAATTTATTAAATGGTTTTATACAATAATAAAAACAAACACTTAAAGAAAAAGAATAAAGAAGAATATAAAATAAGTGAATAAACGGAAAAGTAAATTGAAAAGACAATGAAAGAGCATTACTATTCTACTTAAAAATGTAATACCTGTTGCTAGCAAAGATGAAAATTAAGGAACAGTTTTCTGTATCAAGGAAAAATACTAAAAGAGTAAATACAGGGACAAGGAAAACTAAGCGTATTAAATATTTTTTTAACATTATTCAGTTTTGACCACCCACTACAGGTAGTTCTCTACTTAAGACCACAGTGAGTTTTGTCCCATTTTATAAAGTTTCTTGACACAGTTTAATTTAGAAAATTTATCTTGCCTCCTATTTGCACAGGGCGACTGAAGGTGGCTTATAGGAATATAAAAACGTTATACATATAAAAATAAAACTAACAGAAGAAAATAATCAAAGATTAAATTAATAAAATAATATAATAGCCCTCCACCCCAGCCACAACACACCACACAAGCCATTTAATGGGCTCCATCCCACTCTGAGGTCCTCAGGCCCGCTGGCAGAACCAGGTCTTCAGTTGTTAAAAGAATCACTGCTATTAAGTTAATAACACAGTTAAGTAAATCTGGTTTCCACATTGACTTTGCTTGCTAGAAAGTCACAAAGGTGATTATATGACCCTGGGACACATTAATATATGGCCAGTTGCCAAATGTACAAATTCTGATCACATGACCATGGCTATGCTAGAATGGTTTTAAGCATGAAGAATGATCATGTCACTTTTTAAAATGCCGATGTAACTTCAGTCACTAAGCAGGTGGCAGTAAGTTGAGGACTACTTATATATAATTACATCCAGCCTAACTGATTATTATATTGGTGCAGTAAAGCAAAAGGTGCAAATATTCAATTACATTATCACTTATGCATTTGATTTTGTTTATCTTTCAAAACATCAAGTTTGCTCCCCAATTAAAATAAGGAAATAATAGTTCTATAGTCACTCAGCTAATAAAAAAAAACTTTAAAAGCATTTATTGTAAAGAATGTATTCAACCTTGTGCCAAATTTGGCTTCATTTTAAAAAATAAGCAGGGTGCCTCTAGCTAGCACTAGGCTGTAGAAACCACTTCAGAAGTGCTTTTGGCTAAACTAGGAACTCAAAGAGTCCTGAAAGAAGAGAATGGCAGAATCCTGCCAAAAATTCTACCAACCCCCACCCCCCCCTGCAATTATGCAGTCCCCCAAATTAAAGTATGAATTGAAGGAATCTTTACATTAATTGATAGACATTTAAACAAGAATTTATCTTACCTCTCCTCCAATAGCCCAAGCAAAAATGACTGTTTGACAGGTGAGAAATGAATCTGGCATGTTTGGGTGATAGCACTCATGGCCATAATCCAAAACACTGTCATTCAGACTGCTACTACACTGATAGAGAAGAATATGGTGCACTATGCTCTCATGACCCTTCTGAATGAGTGGTTCAACCTGTCAATATAATAAGGGAATATTAGAAGCATTTGAAGCATCTCAATTTCTAATTAAAATATTAAGTCATTCACTAATTATTTTCAATTATAATTTTTCAAAATGCTTAAATAATTTTATGAAGAAGTCAAAATGCAAACTGTACAAACATCCTTGTTGTTCAGTCACTAAGTCCTATCCAACTATTTGCAACATCATGTACCGATGCATGCCAGCCCCCCCCCATACTACATTGTCTCCCATAGTTTGCCCAAATTCATGTTCATTGAATCAGTGACACTATCTAAGTATCTCATCCTCTTCTGTCCCCTTCTCCTTGGGCCTTCAATCTTTCCCAACATATCGGTCTTTTCTAATCTATCCTATTATCAAGTTCTCCTCCATGGGTTGGCCGGGGTGGGGGGAACAGGACAGATGCCTCCCGCAGCACCCTGCTGGCAAAACAGGGCACGGGAGGGGGAAGCATGAGATCCCCCCAATGCCCCATTTTGGCCAGCAGAGTGCTGTAGGAGGCTGTGCAGGCTGAAAAGAGGGCGCGGGGGGCACTGCAGGCCAGTCCTTTGCTATTTCCAGGCTGGCCCCACGGGCCAGATTAACCACCCCATGGGCGGATTTGGCCTGCAAGCCTTGAGTTTAACATCCTTGATTTAGACGAAGGCCTCCCAGATCTTTCAGTTTGAATTGTCTGAACTATTAAGGTTTAAAATTTGCTTGCAATGTAGCAAAACAGCACTGCAATCAGTGTTTAATGCTGAGTATTTAATTTCTAATTGCATCTCAGCATGATATTATTTTCTAATCCTTCATTCTCTCCTGTATAAAATAAAATGTGTATGACCCGAGAGAGAGAGAGAGAGAGAGAGAGAGAGAACAAACTTAGAAGAAAACTGCAGTCAAGCTGCCATAAAATGCATGGTGCTTTTGTTACTGAATGCTATGGTGGAGGAAATATAAACAAATCCACCCACACATGATGTGAAATAGAATTTTTAAAGGGTGAGAATCCAAAAGAATTCCGAACATCTAAACAAAATAAGAAAGGAATCAGTGTAAAGGTTATGGGAATGTTCTACTGATCTCTGCTTGAAATAAATGGGACACTTGTCCAAACTTGTGCAACAGCCACCTGCCTCTTTAGGACACTAACACTTGTTATGCTTTTTGCCACAATCTCAAAAAAACAAGCATTTTCAAAGTGATGACTCATTGCTAAAGTTGGCTATTCATACGCTTTCATTCCCAGTTCCTTAAACATCAAGATTCTAAAAATTATTCATCTGCTTATATCTTTATTAAAAGGAAAATCTCCTTCCCTCCCACCAATGCAAAGGTCTTATGAATAACTTTCTTTTTTTAGATCATTTTGTAGGTTTTATAAGTTAGCAATATTGATTGGTAGAATAATCATTCTAGATAATAAATATATAATTATTGATAATTATGATAATAAATATATGAACTACTTGGGAACTTGGGACAAGTAGTAAGAACCAAACTTCCTATCTTATGTTGCATGCAAATATATCCAATTTTTAAAAAGAGAGAAACAGGAATTTTCCAGCAAATACTACTATAAAGTCTCACAGGTCACTTTAATAATCACTATTATATGTTATAAGGGAACATTATTCATATTCATCTTTATCAGTTTTTTTTTAATTAAAGAACCATTATCTAGGAAAACTTTGAATAACATAAGAACATCTATCTATTCTTTCTTCACAGATTTAAAGGCAATTCAGTAGCACCATAGAATGAATTGGAGGGCAACAGAAAGGCAGGTAGCTCTCACAAAATTTGGTTAGCTGTGTGTCGACTGTTACTATCAAACAATACCAAGCAAAGCAACTCTTGCCTTTTACTTAATTCATATTTGGGTTACAATTGAATATCTCAAATGCACTTTTCATATAAGCACTTGATATATTAATCTTATATGCATTTCCAGTTTGTATCACATGTAGAATAAGCCATATGGAAAAAGAAACTTGAGGCTATCAACATTGGACATTCTCCAGGTTATATTTCTGAATTGCTTTTCTGTTTTCAATCATATATCCAAATTAGGTTTTTGGGGACAAATTATCTGCATTTAGAAAGCAATGTTGAAAGTATTTATAATTCCCCAGGAAAGTTTGATCTAGTGGTTAAGGCAACAGGCTAGAAACAATGAGATCATGAGTTCTACTCCCGCCTTAAGTCATGAAAGCTCATTGGGTAGCCTTGGGCTAACCATTTTCTCTCTCAGTCCTCCACATTTAAACATGTGGAGGAGAAGTCCACTGAGAAGCATCAGATGTATCACTCTGATTAGATTCACAAAAGAAGTGGCCAATTGGGTGACATCAGCCCAATCTCAATAGGTATTTCATTTATGCAGAACTCATCATACGGAATTGGAGCAGCTTGCTTCCAAAGAGAGATGCACTAATTGAGGAAGATTACCATTGATTTATGTATGGTTGATACAAAGCGGTGGTGGTATTTTACTGGTTCAGCCTGGTTCTGCCGAGCTGGTAGCACCGATGAGCAGCAGAGACTGAATCTCTCCGATGATCTGCTGTTTCGCCCACCCTCCCACCCGGGCTCCATACTAACCTTTATTCCCTGCTCTTGAAGCGCAGCTGTTTCGCACAGCACAGCAGATTGCTGCGTGTCAGCTGCTGAAGCGACAAGGAGAGTGCAGTACTGCAGGAGGTGACTTGGGAAGCCTCTGTGCCTGCGCAAAGTACACGTTTGGCACATGCATGTGCGCAAACTATGTGCAGTGTGCATACGCGCAAAGCGCGCCCACCAAACCATGCCCACTGAATCGGTGGTAAAAAATATTGAAACATACCACTGCTACAAATACATGTGTGATTTAGGTAGACAGTTACCTAGCAGTCCCCAGCTTTCTCTCTGTATTATCCTTCACCTCTTTGAGCTATTTGTAATATGTACAACAGGACCTTCAGATGGTAATAAATATAGTTTTCTCCTCAAGTGCACTTCTTACTGAACTCAAGTCCAGTTCTTACTTTTAATAGGATGGGCCACCATAGAGGACAGGTAGGCCTTGACTTATGAGTGCCACTGAGACTGGTCATAAATCATTACAGTGGCAAATAGAGGTGCCACATAACCAGAACTGATTTTATGACCTTTTTGGTAGGTGTCTTTAAGTGAATGCAGCAATCTTGAGAGGAGGGAAATGGCATGACTGTTTACAACAGGCGGGAAGATGCCATACTGGCCATAGCCATCATAAATGCAAATGATCATTAACTGTCCAGTTGTAAGTTGAGGACTACCTGTAGAACATTCACTTGTAGTCTCTACAAACTTAGTCTCTACCCACTAAGTGGATGACATAATTTACATGTGTGTAGTTCAGGCATATTCACAGTTGAAATAATGGTAGGAATCAAACCCCACATTCAAACCCCACTTTTGGCCTTCACAGCTACATTAGGCCTGATTTTAGATTTACAAATAAATTACTAGATTTTCCATCCCCACGTAGACAAACCCCCTCCCCATTTTCTCAGATAAATATTCAAAATAAAACATTGACAACCGGTCTGTCCAGTTCTTGGATTTCCAGTCTTTGAAAATCAAACTGCTACTTTTTTTTATAACGCTACCCCTTTATCATCTCAATTGATGATGGCATGTATTCATATGGAAGACCACTGATGTGTGTATTTCAGACATTTTTGTAAATATTTTCTTAATTTATGCTTCTAGGATCTTCCTCTCCTTTCTGATTTGTGTTTCATTTGAACTAAAGCTCAAACTGTGTATGATTTCTCACTGAAATGTTTTTGAGCCTATATTTGCCTTCTCAGTAAGCATGTTTTCAGAAGTAATCAAGACCTTTGGTTAATTAACTTGGTTTTCAATGAGAAACCACTTACATTCCTGATATTTACCACATATGAGCTAGGATAGTTGACAGAAACATCAATTTTAAGAAAGTAAGTCTAAAAGTGTTTAACTAGTGTGCTCACACAGATTTCCAGACCACTTAGTATACAAGAGGCAATGTTGATAATGACTTCGGTGGCCTGTAACAGCCATATCATTAAAGATGTTAAATGATGTTATATAGCACAGATAAGTTCAAATCTAGCAATGAATGTACATGTGAAGAAAAAGTAGGAGGAAGTGATTGCAGCACGGCAATTAATTCATGTTTGAAAAGAAAATTATCAAAAGAAATTAATTAAAATTTAGGAAGCGACGAGAATGGAAAGCATAAAAAAAGGACCTGTGTACTCTAAGATCAATATATTGCTATTTTAAGTTTGAAAATGCAGAGCCAGAAATTCTGGAAAGTGGTTCAACCCTCGGGATGGAATGAATGCTTCTCACTGGTTTTTTTGCTAGGGTTTCATGTGTGTGCACAATTCTTACAGCACTTAGTAGAACACATACAGATTCAAAGCCTGTTCACTGCTAACAATTTTATGAATGTTAGTACTCATGTTGCTGTTTGCATTATCAGTCACTCTTATTTTGCAATGAACCACTTTTCAACCACTGATGGATTTTTGTGAATCAACTCACTTGCAGTGAACACAGGGGTTGATGCAGTAAGTGAAAGCTGTGCTAGAAGTTGATTGGAAATAAACATAGAGAGGCCACAATGACTACCCATTGATTATCTGCACATCACCAGTGATCAGTCTTTGAGAATGACATTTTTAGTAAGAATAATGCAAAGGACACCTATCTGAAAATCATGTTTACCTAGAGTGTTTCCTTGCTTGCAGTAATCAGTTACCTATAGTAGTATTTGAATACATTTTGATAATCTTGAAAAAAAAAAGCATTTTAGCACTGGTTTACCTACTGTGAAATACAATTATATATCCAATTACAAGGGATTTGATGTTTCTTGCAAAATGGACAACTGAATAACACAGTATCTGTTTTATACTTTATTGCTGCTCATTGATAACCTGCATCTTTAAATATATAAGAAATATATACATGTAATCGATATGCACAATGGAGAGCAAAACCACTAAACAGCAAGTCACAAATATAATGCAAGCATTGAAATTCTTATTAAAATCCAGGGAATCAACCAAATTACTTTATTCCATTTCTATCAGCAAAAGCAAACACATGTCTGCTAACAGTACAGAGGTTATTTAAGAATTGCAATTATTGGCCACATCAGAAGTTTAAATGGTTTAAGCACTGATCAGTTGTATAGATTATAAATGGAAATTTGGGTGTTTCCTGATGTTGGTAGGGTATACAAGGGAAATCTCATTCAATCGGTGCCTTTGCATCCCAGGATTTATGTCATTGAAAGAGTTACCCCAGCTGCAAAAGAGTCATCCATAAAATCAATGGTTCCCACAAAGCTAGGGTAACATACAAGGGCCCCCTATTCCAGCTGCATTTACATCAGAGGAAATTGATCCATATCAAGTATACAATATATATTACATGATTGACTGCCCACTAATCTTCTCACAGGGAGAATTCTAAATAGCTATTGTTAGCAATATGATTCACCCAAAAGTATTAAAAATAGGGACAGTTGTGGTTTTTTTCCCCGTTTTGCTCCTTTTCTGTAATTCAACACTACAGTTGGCATCATTGTACATTTAGAATAAATTGTTAGAGATGCATGCTCACAAGCAGCAATACAGATAAGGTAGTAAGGCAAAAGAAATGCAGAAGCAGAAACTAAACGAAGAAAAAGATAAAGCATGCAGAACACAGTCCAGATTTCTTTCTAATGCTTTGCCACCAATGGCCCAAGGTTGATGTTTATATTTCTGTATTTTCCTTTTTGTACTGAAGAGTGTGTTGCATCTCTCAGTGATGTGTGCATTTCTCCACCTGTTGTATGTTTGTTCATGTATGTATGTACACATGGGGAATTAAGAGGTATGTGTAACACTGGAAAGGAGGGCTGAGAGAAAGGAGTTTAGAACTGAGCAATTGTCAACAATCTGAACTATTTTCCCAGAGTGGTTTTCTTATATCAGGGTTCTAAACCTTTTGCCATCATAACTATCTTTAGTGAAATCTTCATATATACATCTCTCTCCAAAATTCAAACACCAAAAACAAACACAAATTAACAATGAAAACAATACAATGAAAATTTTGGGACAGGTGGATTTACTATTAAAGATTCTTCACACTTCTCCTAGACTCTGTCTTCTTGTGAGGTGAAATACCCCACAAGAAGAGAGACCCTGCCTATATATCTGCATGAGAATGTTTGGGATTTTTTCCCCGTGCAATCTCTGCTCATTTTCTAATTAAATCATTCATTTGCTAGGTTTTTGTCCACCATACCAAATTTGGTCCTAATTTATTCTGTTTTCAATGGGTTGTCCTGTTGAGGGACAGGCAGGACCTAAGATAACAGCTTAGGACTAGGAGCAATTATGCTATCTGTTGATTTTGGAAATTTACCAGATCTAAATAGATTATCAATTCTAGTAAGCAATGTAAACTTTTTTATATTTTTGTGATCAGATTTTTCAGTCATGGCATTTGGACTACAAAATTAAGTTCTTGATAAAAGCCTTTTGACTGAATCATATTTTATGTTTTTCTTTTTTTTTAATCAGAGAAAGGAAAATAATTTGTTTCTTGACTTGAATCACTCAATCTGGAATCATGTGCTAACTGAAAAAGCTATTTGAAAATGATCTGCCAAAATATTTCCTTGAAATTTGCATTTCTCATACACTGTGTCCCACATTAGAATGAAATTAAGATTTTGCTTTCAGCATCCATTAACATTAAAATATATATATATATTGATTCAACAAGGTGATGTAGACTGACAAACTAAATATAATGAAATTATTTTTTTAAAACTTCTTAAAACAGAAAACCAATAAAACTGTAATTAAAAGTATAGATGTCAAATCATTCAGTTCCCATTTATTTTAAAGACTTTATGAATTTTTAGATAGTGTATGTGTGGACATGTATTTAAATGTATATTTATTTATGCAGATGTGTGAAAACAGAGGAAAATAAAAATCTTTCAACATACAAGCCTTATGTGCCAAAAACACAATACCTTTACTTTTCCAGAGTGAGCAGCACATCCCGAACAGGAATTATAGCTTTTAAAAAATGTTCATACAGGTATTCAGTTGATTCCTATGTATCCATTCCATCTTAATGAATTGCCTTTGTCTATATCTATAAGCATCATGCAATTATACCTTCCATGTTTTTATTTAAATAAACAGAGAACCAAGGAAGAGATTGGAGAAGCAATCATCATATAGCAATTATGAATTACTTTAGAGAAGAACAATAAGCTCTCCAATCATCAAATGAAACTAAATCAAAGGCAGCATTTTAAAAAACGTTGAGCTGAGTATGTAATGTATAGGCTTGTACTTTCTTGTCTTTTAGAACACCTAGGGCTTTAATACTGTGTGTCAGCAAAAACAATATGCAAGGAATTTTGCCTCTGGCATAGGTTATGTAAACAAAGCAATATGATGCAAAACCATACTTAACCACAAATCAAATTTCCTTGAATATAAAGAGCTATTGGCTACTTTGTGAAGACTGCATATAGCTCAGATCTAAATTTGTAAAATTTCATAATCTATTAAGAATTATTTATTTACTTAGCAACATCTTATCTTGGGGTTGTTCATTCAAAATGAAAGCATATAATTAAAATAATTCTGAAAGGTATCTTATATCTGGTTGAATCTCATGTTTCTCTCCTCTTTTGCATGCTGGTAATGGTTCATTAATTTTCTATTCCTTAAACCATTGTTGCTGAAATAAGGAATAGTGGCACAATGCTTTTAATACTGTATAAAAAACAGTTTGATTCTAATTTAAAATCAACTGACAGTGAGAACAATCAACCAATGGAACAACTTGCCTTCAAAAGTTGTGGGTGCTTCATCACTGGAAGTTTTCAAGAAGTGACTGGACAGCCATCTGTCAGAAATGGTATAGGGTCTCATGCTTGAGCAGAGGATTGGACTAGATCAGGGGTATTAAACGGGCCAGATATGCCATGAGCAGGCCATGCCCACCCCAGTTCCGTGAAGGGGAAAAATATTGCAATATGTCATGTTACGGCAACACGTTTGACACCTGTGGACTAGATGACTTTCAAGATCCCTTCCAACTCCGCTGTTCTATTATTATTAATATTAAACTATCAATTGTTATGAGTTATTAAAGAAGTGATAATGAGGAAAACAATAGCACAGTTCATTAGATTTAGAATTCTTATTAGAAATGTTCTGAAAATAAAACTAGGGAAATAACTGTTTCAGCAACATTTCAGCAACATCAAAACACCATTTTTTTTTATTTTTTTTATTTTTTTATGAAGGAGGATGATGCTTTTGTTTTATGTTCCATGTTTTATGTGTTTTTGTTCGTTGTTAAAGTCAATAAAACTTTTTTTTCAAAAAAACACCAAATTTTTATCCAAATTAGAAAAAGCTGTTGGTCGCTAGCATTTTCCCTAAATATACCAGTTCAAATTCTTTAAAAAAACATCTTTAGCTAGGATTCAAGACTACACCAGATCATTAGCATGACATAAGAACTGAAATCTATTGCAACAATGCTGATTGCTTTACAGATCAATAAATATGCTCTAGCTCTTAAAGTATATTTTTCCAAGTTTATGTGCTAGTCACATCATGAAAGAAACAGAATTACAAACAGAAAGTTTTGTATGCATCACTAGCTAGATCACATACCTTTATCACATGATGCTTTTCATTCAGGATAGGTATCTTAAACATTTGACACCAATAGGTTGTATCTTGTTCTGGTATAGCCACCTGTCTTAATAAAATGGAAAGAAAAGACTAATACAATATGAAGTTTGTTTTTCCCCAGACAATTCAGCATACGGTTGCTTTTGTGATGTGAAGACAATAACTTGGTCCTCAACACCAATAAGACCAAGGAGCTTATAGTGGACTATAGAAGGAACAGATCAGACATCCAATCCTTGCTTATCAATGGAGACCAAGTGGCCAATTTTAAGTTTCCTGGCGTTGCCATAAAAAAGGACCTGACCTAGGGTGCTCACATTGCAGCACTGATCAAAAGGGCCCAGCAGAGATTATACTGAGAAATCTCAGAAAACAATTGAATGAAAAACTGCTGGTGACCTTCTACTGCTGCACCATAGAGAGTATCTTAACTTACTGCACCTCTGTATGGTTTGCCAATTGCACAGTGGCAGATAGGGCAGCACTCCAGAGGGTTAACGTCATTGCCCAGAAGATCATTGGTTGTCCTTTCCCCACTTTGGAAGAGCTTTATAGCTCCCACTGCCTTAAGAAAGTTCAAAACATTCTTAAAGATCCGTCTCATCCTTTATTTGAACTATTACCATCTAGCAGATGGTACAGAATAATAAAAACAAGGACAAACAGGCTGAAAAACAGCTTCTATCCCAGGGCAGTGTTGGTGTGGTGTTGGGGTTTTCAATTTAATGTGTGAAGTGTGAAGGATGTGTGTTTGTGTTTAGTTTCATGGTTATGATGTGCACTGAAGATGGTGTTTGATTTCATTGTATGAGGTGCAATGACAATAAAGTAAACTAAACTATACAGTTCTGTTCCTCTTTTACTGATACTTAACCCAAGTAACTTACGTTTTGGTTTGCCAAGTCAAAATATGGCAATGAGGATGGGATTACAGCATTCTTCTCAGGGTTCAATAAACGAAGACTCTTTGTTCCACGATTAGAACCGTGGTAATTTTGACCTCCATATTTAAAGTCTTTGTCGTGATAGGCCCATATCACTCGTACTGTGCTTTCCTGGAAGAAAGGAAAGCTGCTGCTGAGTTTTGTAAAGAAAAGTCTAATCTTATGATCACAGCCTACCTGAATATATTTTCCACCTTGCAAGGGTTTCGAGACATATGGCCCTGCAGATGTTGCCAAATTAGAGTTGCTTGTAGTTCAGCATGACCAAAGCTGAACAACACTGGTTCAGAAGTTCAGAAACTTCACATTTCAAATCCTGCTGATCACACTTCTATATTAATAGCAATAGCACTTAAAATTATACACCGCTTCACAGTACTTTACAGCCTTCTCTAAGTAGTTTACAGAGTCAGCAATTGCACCCAAAAATCTAGGTCCTCATTTTACCCACCTTGGAAGGATGGAAGGTTGAGTCAACCTTGAGCCTAGTGGGATTTGAACTGCCAAATTGCAGGCAGACGGCAGTCAGCAGAAGTAGCCTGCAGTACTGCTCTCTAATCACTGTGCCACCATGGCTCATATTAATATATGTTTTAAATGAATATTGTTTTAACTCTGAATGAGATTATTATTTCTCCCTTTTTAATTTTACATTTTGCTTTTGTATTTTTACTGTAAACAATTTTGATACAAATGTTGATTTACTATAGCATACTGTACACAGGCCAATATGGCTATGAGGCTGTTATCTAGAACAGCCTTCAAAGGCCCTGTAACTTTGGTTCTTAACTTGCCACATCATCTATATATTCAAATTCTGTCCCAGAAAGTTCCTCAGCCTTCAGCACAGTTCTCTTGTCCAGTCATTTCCGACTCTAGTGAACTGTGCTCATCTCCATTTCTTTAGCCAAAGGAACCAGTGTTGCCTGAAGAAACATCCATGGTCATGTGGCAAGCATAACAATACACCAAGGCATATGGAACACTGTTGACTTCCCACCAAAGTAGTACTTATTTATCTAGTTGCATTTGCATGCATTCAAACTACTAGGTGGGCAGGAACTGGGGCAAGTAAAAGGAGTTTACCTCATAGTGCAGCGCTGGGGTTTCAAACCTGGGTTGTTAGCTTTGCAGCTGGCAAGCTCAATGTCTTTAACCACTGTGGTTAAAGACATTGAGCTTGCCAGCTGCAAAGCTAACAACAACAAAATAAACAAAATAACAACAACAAAATAAACCCTCACAACAAAATAAACCCTCACTGAATTACAGATCAGAAGAGACACATTGCATCTACCCTAATCAGTACATATAGCAATACAGACTGTTTATTATGGCATAATCAGCATAATGATTAGACTGAGAATGAGAAGCTAATATTTAAGTTCTCTCTCTTCTTCATTCTTTTTTCTAATTTAGGTTCATCATTAGGTTTAGCATTTCCCTTTACCGTTAGGCTCTTGTCATTTGGGTCACAAGTATGAAGCTGCCGGGTGAAAGCTAGTATTGTGTGAGTACTATTTTCCATAGCATACTCCAGATGGCAATCCTGCTGAGAATCTTTTTTCAGTACTCTGTCTGCATTTGTGAAGCAATCCTGTTGAAGATAGAAATCAAAACATTATCCTGCTGCTCTTCTTTTTAAATGTTCTGAACTCCACAACCTTTTCAATTTTGTGGGAAATAATGTATAAAGAACATGTTATTACTCTCCAAATAAATATGTTACATTAACCAATGAATGAAAATCTAATTATTTTCTGATTCTACCCTTTGGATTTTAATTAACATTGCATAAATTCCACATTCAATAAGTGTGATATAATAAAAGACCCTTACTAAAGAGGTATCTATTTTGCAACCATAAGGGTATTAGTGGACATAGCAAACATATATTTGAAAAAAATATGATCCTCAGGAACAAAATGTATAGGTAGTTTATCTCTGTATTACACACTTTCAACATGAGTTCATAGTGATTTTCTCTGGCTACTTCATAATATATACGCTAATTTTTGTGTACTTTTTACTGTATTTCTCTATTGGATGGTGGGTAAAATCAAGAAATATGATATTTCTACTGTAACTCTAAATCCATTTTCTTAGTTCCCATGCACTTATGTATAAGGGAGTAAGCATACCACTTATTGTGATCCTAATATATACTCTCTAGAGAGGAAACATTAAAATGGAATATGATATTGTATACCTCCTCATTTTGTCAAACCACTATAGAAATGTTTTAGAGAGTCTCCCTGCTGTTTCAAGGACAGATTATCCTAGTCCTCATTGTACCAAAAGATGATATTATGAATAAGCTGTGTTAATAATGTACTATCATTAACCTCTTCACCTCTGAATTCTGTGTTATAAAGTGCAGTTGCTTTTTTGACCATCCAGTTCACCACAATTTCAGCAACTTGTGACTGCCATTCCAAAAACACATTCCATTGAGATTAGGATGATAGTATTGCTTAATATTCTTTCTAAGACTTTTCTAAGAATGTTATGCAATTGTTTCTAGTTTGCATAGGGACCACACAGAGATATAAAATTTGCAAATGTTTTAAGGAGGCGGCAAAGTTACTCTTTAAAGGAGTGTTTTCTTTTTAATGGAAATTTGAGTAAAATTAAAATATATCTATTTTTTTATTTTTAGATGTAATTAAAAGGATACTGCTGTAAACTCCCAAAGCTTTTAAGCTAAGTGGAAGACAGTAATAGAAGACAAGATTAATACCTAAAATCAACAGAATGGAAATCTATGGGAAAGATGAAATTTCTAGCAGCTCTTTGTGGTAAGGAATTATTTTACTTTAAAAATTGTATTGCAAGCTTATTTTTATAAGAAATAATGTGATATCTGTAGTAATCAGCAGTTATGTGACACTACTGATTGGTAGAGCTTTGGAGACACAACTGTTTATTTTGTTTGAAATTTATTCACCTCTTTGGTAAGGAACCAATTTATGTGGGTCTATTTTTAACCTACCTTTAATTGGACAAAACTAAACTCAATTTATATATCATCTTGAATGGAATATTTATTGTCACCACCATTTTGGTGCTCAATAATATGGGTATCTTCTGTCCACGACATGGCAACCTGGGTCACTTCATTCCAGATATTTTGAACAATTCTCATTCATTGCTGTCTTCATTTTATAGGCTGGAAGATGAAACATCTGGAAGACATTGGGCTATCTATTTTGTGAGTCAGCTATCTCTATTATGGTAAAGTTAACATGTTGTGTAGTAGTTACTGAAATCAACCTATATACACACATTCACATACAATCACACCCTTCTATAGGCAATTCTAGGCTGCTGGATAGAATGAATGGATCAGATATGTTTCATTCAATAGAAGTCATTTAGAAACTGCAGTAATACACAGTAAGATGATTTTACAGATCATAATTCTGGTGTATAATTTCTTATAGATGAAGGCATTGAGGCTGAATTGCTTCTCACATGCTGTGACCCTGCACTTGTTCTCTTAAAAAGGATTTGCAGTTGATATGGTTTCTGATTACTGCTATACAAAATGGCAAGGAGTAATTTCTTAAGGATGTAGCAAAAAGATGCAAATAAGTTTTATTTTATCCCTTAAAAAAAATGAGAGCACAGCTGCAGAAGAAACCTTGAGGGGAAAAAATGACAGCTGTCTTCATAGGCCTGAACAGGTGTTTTATACAGAGAAGAAATCCACTACATCCATGCAACCTACAGTAGATTTTGCCTTCTTTTAACAATGAATTCAGTAATAAGAAAACACTGTTTAAGGCTCTCTAGCATAAAAGCTTACCAAGTTTATCTGAGACCTTGATTAATGCAATTGTATGTAGCATGCAAGCTTTTATGCTAGCAACATTTTAATTATTGGAATGTACAGTGGCTGCTATGCTGGGTATGGAAGCAAGAAACCTTTATGAATGTAAAGAAATCTATCCAGCATCATACTTTTCTCTATCTCTATAAACCAACATTCTTTTTTGCAAGGGTGAAGCAGATCCTAAGCTCATAGCAGGGTGTAAACTGAACTGCTTCTTTCTTGTGTTTTCCAAAAATTGGTGAGTAACTCTGATATTAGTAGTTATTTTTAGCTTCTACAACTTGTAGCCAATAGTGTATTTCCCTGAATATAAATGAATGTCTATGGAGATTCTCAATCATCCAGATCATGGTTGACACAAAGGTGCTTTTCAAAAGGCAACTGGACTTTCTTGATTCCTCCGACACCCCTGGAAACGTTTTTGCTTCTCATCCAAGAAGCTTCTTCAGTTCAGTGAACTGAAGATGCTTCTTGGATGAGAAGTGAAACATTTTCATGAACATAAATCCATTTTAACTTTTTTCAGATTTAAACCTCACTGTATAATCTGGCAATACATTTCATATTTAATACATAAAGAAATGTAAAATAATTTGTTTTATTTACTGGGAATCCTCCATTCAGTTTCATATGTTTTTACATTCCAGTATTTTAAATCAGATAGAAAATTTGTGCATGCCAACTTTCTCCACATTGTGCAAAAGTGTATGCATCTTACTTATCTGATTTTTTTTTTAAAGTACTAAAAGTTTTTGAGAATGTAGGATTTCTAACAGAGCTAAATTGCTAGTGGGGTTTTACACATTAAAAAAAACTGCCAAAAATATAAATAATATATGTGAAGTATAAATGGAATGTACATAATTATGATAAAATATGCATACTTTTTTCATACTGATTTATCAAACAACAGACTCTGTTCATTGGGGGAAAATCCAAATTGTGGGTTGGAGACTGAATGAAAAAATAATCCCATCAAAAACCTATTTGTTGTACTGAACATTCTTTGGGCATGATCCAGAGCCTCAGGTGATGGTAATGACAATGGAAAACTGAAGTGCACCTACCAGCATGTTGTCTATTCCATGAGAATAAAAATTTAGTCAAGTAGAAGTATTTATTTATTTTATTCAATTCTACATCATCCATTTTACCTAAGTGACTCTGGGCAGTTTGTTTCAGTTGTTACAATGCATTCTACATATGGTTGCTTCTGAAAAAGTATTCAAAAATTCCAGTTTGCCCTAAATACAGCAATTTTTGTGCTAACTAAAATTTTCATATGGGGAAAATAAGTTATCTCAATTGCAGTGACTTCCAATTTGTTGCCAAATAGAATCCAAAAGTCAAAATATCTCTAGTTGAGCTTGATAGTTTACAGAGTTGGAAGAGACCTTGTAGGTCATCTAGTCCAATCCCCCACCCAAGCAGGAGATCCTACACCATTTTTGACAGATGGCAGTCCAGTCTCATCTTGAAAGCTTCCAGTGATAAAGCTCCCACCACTTCTGAAAGCAAGGTGTTCCATTGGTTGATTGTTCTCACTGTCAGAAAATTTCTCATTTCCAGGTTGAATCTCTCCTTGTTCAGTTTCCATCCATTATTCCTTGTCTCAAGTGCTTTGGAAAATACTGTAGCTTGACCCCTTCCTCTCTGTGTCAGCCCCTTAAATATTGGAACACTGCTATCATGTTTCTCCTAGTCCTTCTCTTCACTAGACTAGCCATGCTCAGTTCCTGCAACTGTTCATTGTATGTTTTAACATCCAGTCCCCTAATCTTGGTTGCTCTTCTTTGCACTCTTTCTAGAGTCTCAACATTTTTTTATAGTGTGGTGACCAAAATTAGATGCAGTATTCTAGGTGTGATCTTACTAAGGCTTTATAGAGTGGTATTAGTACCTCACTTGATCTTGATTGTATCTCTCTGTTAAAGCAATTTAGGATTGCATTGGTTTTTTTGACTGCCGCCGCACATTGTTCATTCATAATTAATTAGTTGTCCACTAAAACTCCAAGATCCCTGTCACAGTTACTGCTATTAAGCCTTATTTCACCCACTCTATAAGAATACTTTTGGATTTTCTTGCCTAAGTGTAAAACTTCATTAAGCTGGTCACTTAATGAACACATTCATGAGATTTTCTTGGCAACAGTACAAAGTACCTTATTATTGTCCTTTTCCTGGACTAATCCTCTACTCTATAGCCCTGATCTTTCAGGATAGCCCTCTATATCAATCAGGTCAACTTAGGTTTTCATAATCCTAGCCAAGAAAACTCTCTCTATATGTCTTTATGTAAATCACCAGAAGTGAACCTCAACCAAAAAGCAATTTTACATTACTTGCATTAAATAGTGTTTGTGGTAATGACATTCAAACCACCGAAACATCTAAAACCGTGATATTTGAAAGGCTGCTTCTTATTTATGAATTGGCCCTTGTTTGTTCAACTTCTGAATCAACATGTTTAAAACTATAGAACAGGCCTTTTGGTACCAGTACTTAAATATGAAATTTGTTTAATGAAAAGCACTTTTCATGTCTTTCTTAACAACTTTCTGGAAGTTGGTTAAGAGTTTCCTTTCTGGCATACATTCAGTCTATAATCTCTCTAATTAAGAGTGTGTGTGTGTGTGTGTGTGTGTGTGTGTGTGTGTGTGTGTATGCATGTATGTATGTATGTATATGTATATGTATATGTGTATGTATGTATGTATGTATGTGTATATACATATATTTGTTCGTTTTTCAAATATTTTTTTCTGCTTCTGTTATTTACAATAAAACTGCTAGAAATCTGTGGAGAATAAATGATGATATTCAGAGTTTTATTTTACGTTTTTCCTAATAATCCCCAATTCAGAATTTGCCATTTAATTTCACATTAGATTGATTTTTCACTGAGCAATCCAAATTATTTTCTGTCATTAGTTACTAACGAACTACACTTCTTGCACATATTTTCCAAAGTGGGCATCATTTGCTGACTTTGGATATCATCATTTTGAAATAGTCTTTGGAAGTTTTCCACTGTCCATTTCTAAAACACCCTTAATTACTTTATTTCAATGTTACATGGATTTTGTTTTAATGAGCCAAGAATATTTGTTATTGATTCACTATTAATGGATAGTTAATTATCCTGAATAGAACTATATGAATGAAAGCAGAAAGATTTAAGCCCATGATATTTATTTGATTATAGTATTAAAATATTTTGACAGAAAAAAGCCTGGCCTCTAATAATAGATTAGCAGATAACTTTTAAGATTATATATGTCTATAATCTAAACAAGTTACATAATACTGACATTTTCTTATACAATGAAGGTTAATTTAATGGATCTAAAGAAGGAAAGTATGGCCATTAAATCTGAGTTTACATAACTGTTGCAGTTTTTTAAAAGTTTCAATTTGCATCATTTTACATAAATGATGTAAATTAAATGCAAATAATATAAATTAAATCAATTGCCTGGGCAGAGTTTGGAAATCAGTTGGACCATAACCTCTTAGACATGACCAGACAAAATAAATAATGAAAAGTCTTATGAACCATTCTGATGTTTTTCTATTTTTTCTATTTTTAGCATACGCATCGGATTGACTTTTTCTTCCAGTTAATTATGCAAATAGAATTCAGGGTATGCAAATACAGCTTTACTCTCTGCTTCCTTCTGTGTTCAAAGGAATGTAGTGAATTGCCTTGTGGTCTAATTGGTCTACTACTATGAAATTAACTTTCTCCTCTGCAACATTATTGCTTCTGTTAACACGACAGCCAAACTTAAAATGTAGCTGCAACCAAACTCCCCAAAGAGTTAATCAAGGGCTTTAACTAAACTTACATGGCAGCCTTTCACAGCTATTACAACTGTGAAATTCAGACCTGCTTCTCCCCCTGGTTATGTGCATCAGATAGACAGAATTGTGTCTTCTTTTCACTCCAGATATCTACACCAAGTAGATAGAATTGGGTCTTTTTCTCCCTATGGAAATCTGCACAGCTTATATGAATTCTTCATTGTGTCATTCTCCTCTTTTGTGACCTTGTATCACCATGGAACATGCAGTAGCTTTCTTCAGCGGACTGGTGTTCCTTAACTTGATCTTTGGTTACTAGATGTTTTGCTTCTTCTCTGGTTCTGAATCCACTCAAGTTAGCTCATTTCCTTTTCCCTCCGTGAAAAACCTTACCTGCATTTCTCTCAGTCTCTCCCATAAATACAGTTTGTATGTTTTGGAGAGCCTAAATAGAACGGCAGGTGTTTACATTTTCCATTCTGTCATAGATCTTGGTTATTTCTGGGCGTGGGATCTAAATACAAATTTCGCCATTACATCCAATCACAATTTTACTATTAGCAATATTACAAATATGAAATTCTATGTAGTTCTAATATACAGTTCATAGCGGGTAAGGGGCTGATACAGAGTATTGAATTGAATTGACAAGAGAAAGAATTGAGTGATTAAGGAATGTCATCATGTTTAGAAATATACAAGTTGGATACATTTAAATTAAGCAGAAGACAGGGTCTGCCTTTGGGGCCAAAATGCCCAAGATCTCACACAGGTTAAGAATGACCTGTGCATACGTTGTATTCCATCTGTTCTTCAAACATTATGTGCAGGAAAGCATAACAAATGATGACTTCTTCCAGAAAAACCCTTGCACTAGCAGAAAAAAAAACACCCAATAGCTAAGCAATATTAACATGCCTTAGTTGGTGCTTGGTTGTAAATATTGCACGCCTTTGGGGAACGCACTGAATTTTTAAGAATCTTTTTTTAACCTCACGCTAACATGCCAGAAAAGATTCCAAAAAATACAGTGAGTTTCCCAAAGGCTACAACCATCTACAACCAAGCACCAGGTGATATTTAAAATGTGTGCCACTGTGACATTTCTCCTTGTTCTATCTTTCTGTTTCTTTGCTAACAAATTCTTTGTCAAGAGTATGTTTAAAAAACAGCAAAGAGTTCCATTCACGGCTTTTCACTATTTAAAATCCAATTACTCTTTCCTAACATATCAAAATGATTTCCATGCGTATACTGTATTTGATAAGCAGATGTTCTTCATTTGGGGTACCAGCAAACTAGTGAGTGTGATGAGTATAGCATTTTTCATATACTAATGAAGAGCTATTCACAAAATAATCCTCAAATGTATTTTGATGTTAAGAGTTCAACAGAAGGCCCTTACAATGCAACCTTCTTAAATAAATCACACAAAACCCGCATTCATAAAGAAGGATTACTCTCTGCAAAATGGATACTGGGAGCTACAGTTAGGGATGCACAATTCCAGACCAGAAGAAAGAGGATATGACAACTAAAGAGAAGGATAAGAATTGAGCTGCTCAAGGAGTTTGCAAGTAAGGCCTAAAGGCTTTTTAATAGTAAAATAAAAAAAGATGCAAAGGTTAGAGCTGCCTTAAGCGTTCTTGTGGCAAGTAGTCTGTAAAAAATTTACTTTGGCAATATTGCATGTATAATATAACTACAAGCCTGAACAAATTAAGCAGTTTTCTCTGAGGCAGCACGCATATTTATCCAGCCAGCATATTTCCATCACTGCAATGCTGAAGGTTGGATTCTCCATACTTTAACCTCACCAGTCTCTGTCATATAATGACCTTAAAATGTGCTCCTGATTGGCCTTATACAGTACATCATTCTATAAACTTCCACAGTATTTTCCTGTTTGCTCAACTCTGTGTTTTTCTTTGTTATACGGTTCACAAATCTATGAATCACATGTTTGACAGACTCCTGCTATTGAAACATGGATCTTACATTTCCCAAGTCCAGTAGTGCTAGGTTCCACTCTATATTCCAGAATGCTTATCATTAATAGGTCATCCTCTGCTCCCCAACTCTCAGCCATACCTTTGAAGAGTGTGTCAGCCCTTTAGAAAGACCCTTTTTGTGTTTCAATCTTTACAATATAATTGAACCCTTCAACCTGATTGATCTATTTGCAGGAGGCAACAGAAGAATCTTTTAAGTTGTACTCCATCCTAGCAAATTTTAAAGCAGCAACCTCAGATAGACTATAGTGACAATATAAAAAGGCCAAAAAAAGTGTTATTTATGTTTTTATCAGAATCTTTGTTGATACCTAGAAAATAGATTCCTTTTAAAAGAACATTCTGGCTTCTTTATGTAATTGGTATGTATCTATTTGTGTTTCTATATGTGCATCAACTATATTCTTCTTGTGTAGCAACTCATTATCTGGTCATAAATGACCAAAAATTACAGACACTTATACATATTCATGAATTTATGTATTTATATCCCACCTTTATTATTTTTATCAACAACTCAGGGCAGGAACCAGTGGTGGGATTCAAAATTTTTTTCTACCGGTTCTGTGGGTGTGGCTTGGTGGGCGTGGCAGGGGAAGGATACTGTAAAATCTCCAGTCAGAGGTGGTATTTGCTGGTTCTCCGAACTACTCAAGATTTCCACTACTGGTTCTCCAGAACTGGTCAGAACCTGCTGAATACCACATCTGGCAGGAACGTACCAATTATTCCTTCCTCCTCATGTTTTCCCTATCAAACCCTATGAGGTGAATTGGGCTGAGAGAGAATGATTGGCTTAAAGTCACCCAGCTGGCTTTCATGTCTAAGGTGGGACCAGAACTCATGGTCTCCTATGGTTTCTAGTCATATTTCTGTACTAACTGACTTTAATGAAAGGAAAAGTCTCTTCCTCCAGAACCAGCATGAATATTGGAAGGAAAATATTCTCTTCTATTAGTAAACAGAAGAAATTTTTTAATTTAAAAAGGTAACTTGCATCTCAAAAAATATAAATTGGCCTTCTCAGTGATATAGATATTTTATTTCAGAATTGATATGACCTGCAATTACCTTGAGCCAAAGATCTGCCTTTTGTTATTCTACCAAAACAAGGAAAGCACCACAGATATTGATGGCATTATAAGTAGCAATTGCAACTAGTTGCTTGGCTTAAGGATAGAAATAAACATATAACTAAAGAGAAAAAGCGATTAAATATTTAGAGACACTATAATCAATGCCCATTCTGAAAACATCTGGAAGCTCATTGTGAGCACTCAGTGCAGAACTGAATCACTAAAATAGATGGACTGAAGAACCAAATTTCACTGCTGCATTGTATCAATATTTGACTTTCAAATGACATTTCTAAGGAAACAGCATATATTTTCCTTTAAAAGTTAAATTTTCACAAGTCTAGAATTTAGTTTTTATGCCATAGGTCTTTTTAAATGGTCTAGCTTTTGAAGAAGCTAGGACCTGATGTTCAGTATTTTTTAGGAATCATTAACATCACTGAAAATATAGATAAATTCTCAGATGCTAAATAGAAAAATTGATTCATTAATGCCAACTACTATACATCTTAATTCTGTTAGTCTAAGGTAGAGTTGTCATAGAGCTAGGTAGACAAAATGCTTGTCCAGGTGGTGCTTCTTGTTAGGATTTCTTGTGAGAATCTCACTTTTTAGGAATATATCCAATCAATCAGCTCTTCCCACTTAAAACTATGAACAAAAATATGTATTTAATTATTGCATGGAGAAAAATATCGATCAAAATATATAACCATCCAACTTGCTTTAAGGTAGGATCAAGTCAGTGCTAGTATGATTCACTCTTTCTGGAAGAACTTAGCTGCTAATTGAGCTATAACCACAGATCATTGCACGAACTATGGAATTGGTCTGAAGTTGCATCTATATTTGCTACTTTTCTGCCTAGAATCATTTAAATAAATACTTAGAGATTACATGGTACTTTATAGTATGACCTAAAAGCAAAAGTTGGACTAAATGATCTTTGTAGTTAATTCCAGCTCCACAGCTACAATTCTAGGATATTAAATTATGCATTAATTCAGTCCACATATGTATTTATTTATAAGTTTCAATTATAAGTTTGAATGCTAATTAACTATTAAATGGGAAAGGCAGGCATTATTAAGTTAATTTGCCCTAGCCCTGGAGCCACTACCAGAGACTTGGCAAACAAAAGTATTTTGAATTGTTGTGCAAACACCTGGAAGCGCAAAGACAAATATTATTAACAGTACTTATGTTCATCTGCTACTTCTGAGAAACGTACACATGAAGATAAAATATATGTCAGCTTAATGCTAAACTGTGTATTTCAAGATGGCTAAGGTAAGGCTGAAATGCATCTTTACTGACTGAAAACACAAAAGGGGCACAATTGTTGCCTGTAGCTATGTGAAATGGACAAGAAGCATTCCTGTAATTGTGGCTTTGCTAGGTGGCATGCTGGTCACATTGCAATTAGACTTAGCCAAGTCTGAAAGGCACCACTGATAAAAGGAAATGATAAAAGAAGCCAGTTGTTATTGTTAAAAATTGCTTTCACTCTTTCTCTGTATCAGGTAGCATGGGATTGCAAGATCTTGCCTGCAAAGAGAGAAAGAGAGAAGCAGAAGCAGGGGAGGAGGGGGAGGGAAGGAAGGAAGGAATGAAGGAGAGAGAGAAGGAGGGAGGGAGAGAGAGAAGGAGGGAAGGAAGAAAGTGGGGAGGAGAGTCATCATAATAGTCAAATGTAGCAGTGGTGTTGTCTTTTTTATTGACCGTGCAAGAAACTTATTGGATTTGCATGCCTGTGCTTGTTCAAATGTCTCCACTCGAAATCTGCTTGACACTAAACGAATAAACGTACTGAGGGAGGATGCTGGACCTGCTGACAAACTCCAAGTCGGAACGTCGGAATTGAAGGATGTCCCACAGTTCCGTTGTTCGCTGCTCTGAGTCCAATTCCAGTATTAAGCTTTACGAACGAATTTCAGGTGGAAACAGGAGTTTATCTCTGAATATACTCAAAATGCTAGCAGGGTATAATAAAAAAAAAAAAAACCCACGACCGAGCGGCTGACTCTTCCTTCGCGGCTTACGCTCGCCTGGAGAAGAGGTTGCCCTCTCACGCCCTCCCCCCGGCTCACCTGCAAATAGGGCTTGCCCCGGTCAAGGCCGCCCACCACCATATCCGCCGAAGCCATCGCTCCTGTGGAAGAGAAGCCGAAGCCCACGTAGCCCCGAGTGCGCACCTCCAGGCGGAAGGCGATGGTGTCGCCCTGGTGCGCCCACGAGAGCCGGTAGCGGGACGAGCCGTCCAACATGGCGCTGTGCGGGTAGTGGCGCCCACCGGGCACGGGCGGCAAAGCCCAGAAGAAGAGGAGCAGTAGCAGCGGCAGCCGCCAGCAGCGCATCTTACCCTCCGGGCGCGCTCCAGGACGCAGAGTCGGACTTGGCGCCAGCGCGCCCTTTACTGAGCGTCCGAACTGCGTTTCGGCTTGAAGCTGCCGCTCTTGCCGTCGCCGCCTCTTCACGCCTCCCCAGTCGCTGAGCTTCTTCATTGGCTGGGGGGATGGAGGGGGGGTGTCTCGCCAGGCCTGGAAGGCTGAGGCGCGCCTGGAGGTGGAAACCTAGACGTGAAGCGGACGGGGTGGCGAGCGGGAGCCGAAGGACTCAGAAGCCTCCTTCTGAGAGGAGAAAAGCGGGCAGAAGCTGAAGATGGGGCGGATAGCCCACCACGAGAAAAGCTAGCTGACTGTCCTCGATTCTGGAGAGAGTCAGCATCTTGTACAACAATAGAAGCTTTTCCCCCCTTCTCCCGGTCCTGACGCTGGGACCTCTTTCCCAGTTGCTGAGGAAAGGCTTTATTTTGCTTCTTAAAGCACAGTGCAACGGGGGCATCTTTATAATTTTCCTCCTGCACGTCGCGCGGGCCCTAAGCCCGATCCCCGAGTAAGGCGCCCAAGTAATTTTGGCACCCGAGGCAGAAAATCCTGCAAGCTCTTCTCCTGTTGCCCGGCAAGCGAATAATCCAAAAAATTAAAAGCAATTTTCTGCCCATTCAAGGGACCGAGGCTACCTGCCACTTCGCTTTGCTGAACAATCCTGTAAAAGAATGGAATTAAGCAGAGGGGATGTGTGTGTGGGGGGGGGGGGGGGGAGGAAAGATGGGCTGAATATTTTTCTTTTCCGGAGCTGGGTGAAAGATTCAGGAGACTCATTGCTTCTTGAAGACAACATCAGTCTTCATACTGAATTGTAACAGATTAGGCACCATAACAGATAAACGGAAGGGACCTTATAGGTCATTTAGTCCAACACCCCCTCCCCACCCAAGCAGGAGACCCTACACCATTTCTGACAGCTAACAGTCCAGCCTCTTCTTGAAAACTTCCAGTGATGAAGCTCCCACAACTTCGGAAGGCAAGCAGTTCCATTGGTTGATTGCTCTCGCTGTCAGAAAATGTCCAAGTCTCAGGGCTTACAAGGAGGTGTATGACTGTCAGAGACAGGGGGAAGAGCCATAGCTTGTGGCCATGGCAAATGTTTCTGAAGAGCCTTTCCCTAGTTTTTTTGGCTGTAAGGGTGACAAAGGAAGAAATACACTTTCAGACTTGCAATATTCTATTAATAAAGTGGAATTAGGTCATCTGGGTTTACTTCCTATCTGGAATATCTCAGAAGGTTGACAGAGAGGTTAAAGGGCTCAGCAGAAGCACAGCAAGGGCCTGAGTGAGATGGAAGAAGACAATGTAACATTTACTGTGAAACTTCCCTAAGTTTTTGTGCTGCGATGAGAAACTTTCTTCAGATGTTGGGTGCAGAGATTTTGCATGTGAGATTCTTCCTGTGGAAATCCAACAAGGTGATGAGCAGGTTGGGGCATAATCAGTGTGATTCAGAAGAACAACTTTAGTAAAAAAAAATGAAATAAAAACGCTTTATACCTAAAAATGAATCAAATCATGACCACTGCTCATGTTTACTGGCTGGGCTATCATCCAGACTGTTTACCACTGTTCTAGCATTGAATCAGCCATGAAGTAAGCTGCAGTCTGGACAAGTCACAGCATATCGTGCAATTACACAGGGTGGAAGCATTTCTTATTTTGACATTTTATGCTATTGTATCTTGAGAGCTAAAGACAGGTCACAACAGAGTGAAATCTGCATCCCAAAAGATTTAAGTAAAAATCCTGTGAAAAATCCTCATTATGCATACTCATCTTAACTGCTAATTAGGTACTCATTTCCAACTTTAATTATCTAGTAAAATGGACACCAAAGTGGTTTATTCATCACCATTTATTCTATGCAATGTGTATAAAATATATGAGAATCTTAATGCAAACGCATTTTAAAAGAAATTTTAGTATAACAGCACTCTGAATAATATTAAAGTTTAAGAGTGATGATTGTTCAGACACTATACTTGACTACTGGAAAATTCAAAGGATGAACTCAGGCAAAGCAATGTTTATTGCATAAGATTATGTGATACTGCTATAAATTTTATGCACCAGAAAGGGCTGCTATGTATAATCAATTTTTACTCTTTAAGAAGTAGAAGAGTTACCTTAAAGTTATTTTTCCAGTCATTCAAACAAATGTTGAAATCATAACTGATAACATCTTGGAAAATTTCTAAAGCAAATGCTGAACCCAAGGGCTAGCAAGCTGTTGAAATTCACAAAAGCGCCAATTGTGTAATAGAGGTGTAGTTTTGATTAGACCAGATGGCCAAGGTCAGCTGCAACCATTGCTTTTTCCTATGTCTGTTGCTCCACCAGACTAGAAGTAGGATTTTCTTTTCTTCTTCTAAAGACCATTAGGATCAACTGCCTTGTTAGAAGAAGGAAGAAAACAATATCTCTGTCACCACATTAAATAAAGCACATTACTGAATTACTATTCTTACAATAACGTTCTGTAAATCTTGCAGCTGAATCTAAGAAGTTGCTTTAGCCCATCCCACCTAGTGGAAACTGGACAGTCTGGAAGTGGCTTTCCAAGATTTCAGTTTAGAGATGTGAGTGACAACATCATATTTAGGCACCATGGATATCAAAATAATAACACCAAGATTCTTCAATCTTTATGCTTTGGGGGAGTAATGTTAAACTTAGTACTCAGGTCTTGTCTCTACTGTTTACTAGTAATCTGGCTCATATAAGCAAGACCACTAAAGAGAGATTTGTTTTGCTTTCAAAGGGGAAACAGGAGGGATTCTTGTGATTCTACTTTTGTGTAAACATTCTCTATATTTTCATATTGGTCCTGGTTAATACAAAGTGTTTTTTTTAAAAAATTAAGTGACACGCCCAGTTTTCTTCCTCTGTAATGTATTTTTCAGTTCAAGTTAAATTACCTGGTCTTTTTCACAGTAATTAATTTGTGTGATTGCTCATGCAATCACATGGTATTAAAGGGGTGGGTGAACACTTATAGTTTTTTTCTTGCTGTCTCCAAAGTCTATTTCAGTTAAGCTTATCATACACTTCCAAATTGAACAGGTTCAATTTCAAGGAACATTTAATGTTTTAGAGGTGGGTGGAAGTGGTGGGGAGAACAATTACTAAGACATCAAGAATAAAGGCATTTTTGGCAGAGGAGTCATAGACTAACCGAATAAGTATGGAAGGAAAAATATACACCCCATTTGAAATAATGGATTGTTGATATAGTTCAATTCAACATTTGAATTATTCTTTTTCTACAAAAGGAAATGAAATTTTCTTGCAATATAATATTTTTTAAAAGATCTATTTATATATTACAATTATAGTTTCCTGACTCTAAACAGTTTACAATAGAATTTAAAAACAAAGTAATCAAAACAACTTAGAGAAATCAAACTCAATGTTTGTTCAGACAAAATTATCTTAACTACCTAGCTGAAGAGAGATAGAAAAATACTAGGTCCATTTTCAGTGCATGAAAACCACAACTGAGAAGGATTGCTTTGAGATTTGATTATGATTGAATTATCCTAAGGATGGGATCTTGCATATACCCATTGGCCAGGCAAATGATTCCTACAGAATATAGAGCCAAGGATATAGATCAAAACCAGTGCTTTGAAATGTTAATAAAATTTTCTGGTCCTTCCACCTGTTGCCATCATCATCAACTTTAAAGTTACATTATATTGTAAATATCAATAAATACATATATACCTTTTTTCTGCTAATTAATTGGAGTAGTAAAATCTGTCTACTAAACCATGGAATTTAGAGTTACCGAACTTTTTTTATTTATTTACCCCAACAGAATTGGATGGCCTCCAAATAAGTTCAAGCCAGTTTTGAAATTAGGACCCAAACACAAATATGTATGAAGTATCTTTTTTTTAAAAAAAAAAAAAACCCTTTTTAAATTCATCTCTGCTTTTGTTTCAGCTGGTAAAAGCATTTTATCAGGTCCCGGAAACTGAACAAGACCTTAGTACTTAAACGAGAGAGTTCTCATCCAGGTAGTTTAAAGCCTGCATGCTAGCCTGGGAATTTTAAAATGTTCTAGAAAAGGGCAATGGGAAACTCCTTCTATACTGAAAGAAACTTTAGAAGGAGATGCCCAGGAAATAATCAGAAATCAAGCTGACGTGAAAGAAATTGTACGCAGAAAGCTCCAAACTTTGTTTATTGCCCTAGTTAACATGCTTGCAATTGGATATCTGATAATAGGAAATATTATTTCTGATGTAAGAATTTTGCACGTCAAGAATAATGTCTCATTTTATTTATTACATGTAGAGAGAAAGAATCATGTAGTCCTTTTCTTTCCTAGTTTCCATTATAAAAGATCATTATGACAGGCTATTACTAGGAAAATATCCCGACACACTCTAGGATATCTAGCTGAGTTATTCTACCATGGAAAGTAAGGTATTTTTGACTTCCCAGCATCATGCAGAAATAATAAACTTAATCTTTGCCCAGTCCTGAATTGTAGGTCATAGCTGCGTAACCATGCAATCATAATCAAGAGTAAGGTTTTAACAGAAACATCTCTTACTAAACCAAACCAGCCAAATCTCTGGGTATAAAAATGGATTTGCTGGAGAAAAGGAAACAAAAGAAAGCAGAAGAGACTTCCAAATAAAATAATATAGTCAGTTGGATGAATGAGTTACTTATTATTATTTGCATTAATGAGATCTTGGATTTAAGTGCATGTTTTAAGAGAAGGGAATAATCTGTAGTTGAATAATGGGCAGGATATACAAGTAACCAATCAGTAGTGTCATAATAGAAATAAAAAGGGGAAACCATTGCTTAGAAAAATAAATTATGAAAAGAAGACAGTTCTTAGAAATCAATAGGAATTGTTCTGTTATGTACAAGATTCAAATATATACACGCCAAGTGCTAGAATCGGACACAAAATCCCAATTTTTCAATTGTCTTTTAGGTTTCCATTTGGAAATTTCATAAACTGTGCTGTGTAGACATTTTCATCTGAAATATTTCCTGTTCCAGGTCCTCACAACTTCATCTCAAACACCTTCATCCACAGCTCATAGTTCAATGGAGCAGATGTTCTGAACATGTTTCTGAAACTTGAGTGTCCCCTGAGCATTTCAAAGAGCATTGCCTTCAAGCCAGCAGGCTTTTTCCATGCACTTGTTTCCTAGATCTAAAATGTGTATTTCCATCAGAGGCCTATGTGCTAATTTGTTTAGATGCTAGCAAGCCTTGCAGAACTGTATCCACTGAAGAGGGAAAAGATCTCTGAATAAAAGTGAAAGGCGCAAACTTCAAGATAATGAAGGGAAACTCTTTAAAATATGGACTGGATTAGAATGCTGCTAGAAGTATGAGTAATGCAGAATTCTGGGGAACACGTTTGACCCATTAAAGAGGATATATTGAACAGCCACTTAAATTTAAATAATAAAAAGATATTCTGAGTTCATTTATCTATTGTAACTCTAGTTTCTAGAATATACTATACACATATATTTGATGCATAAGGAAATTGTGCACACAGAGAGAGACATATATGTCTCCATGTAAGTATGCCAATATATATAAATATAAATAATATAAATATAAGCGTAAATGTAAATGTAAATATAAATATATATGGTATTCAGCTTTGTCCGGGTATTTTCCCATGTCATTATAGTTGTGCTTTTAAAGTTGTAGTAATGTTTCGGCAGAATCTCATCTGCCATCATCAGGCTTCTTTATATTGTTTGTCTGTGAACCATACATGAATACCATACATATAAATACCCGCAAAAACTTAAGACAACAAATATATATACATATATATAGTGCCTCATGGAACTAGCAGAACACTGCTTAACCAACACATATTTCATATACAAAGGACAAAGATACAAGCAAATTGAAGGAGTCCCTATGGGATCACCATTGTCACCCATCATTGCAAACCTGTTCATGGAAGAATTCGAATCCAGAGCCCTAGCTAATGCCACCCACAAACCCAAACTTTGGTTAAGATACATTGATGACACATTTGTGATTTGGCCCCATGGAAAAGAAAACCTAAACAATTTCCTAACACACCTAAACAGCACACACCCCAAAATCAAGTTCACCATGGAAACAGAAAAAAACAAACAACTACCATTCCTAGATGTACTAATCTACAAAAAAAACCAGATGGCACACTAAGACACACCATATACCAGAAGAAAACACACACCAACCGCTACCTCAACGCCCAATCCCACCACCACCCAGCACAGATAAACTCCGTGGCCAAAACACTAATCACCAGAACCAAACGCCTGGCTGACAAGACACACATAAAGACTGAACTATGCACCCTGACTAAAGTACTGACAGCTAATGGCTTCCACAAAAGCAAAATCACCGGCTTGATCCACAAAAACACACTGAGACATAATGGAGATCTAGATGATGAACAGACCTATGGAACAGCTGTTCTGCCCTACATAAGAGGTACTACAGACAAAATCAGCAAGACACAGGTATCACATCAAGACTGCCTTCAAAACAGACAGAAAAATAGCAGCCATCCTAAAAGACCCCAAAGTTAACATTTACCTGGAAAACCAAGGCATATATGAAGTCCCCTGTGCATCATGCCCTGCCACATACATTGGACAGACCAATAGAAGACTAAGTACCCGCCTGGATGAACTCAAAAATGCAGTAAAAAAGCTGGAACACACTTCCTCACTAGTCCAACACATGAAAGCCACAGGTCATAGCATCGACTTCAATGGCACCAAAACCCTAGCCACTATAGAAAACCCCAGCCACAGAATTATCAGAGAAGCCATAGAGATTGAAAAAAGGCTCGAAAGCATGAATAGATGATTCCATCAGACTGTCAATTATTTGGAAGCCTGCACTCACAAACAAAAAAATCTCCACACCACAAGCCAAGCAAACACCTGGGCACAAACAGATCCCCCCCCCCGATACCTACAGCCCAAACACACCTCCACCAGGCACCCAGATGAAACCTAGCTTCCTAATAAATGATAGCCATCCATTTACACAGAGCCAAACCGCACTAAAAGCCTCCAATACAGGAACACAATGTTGCCAGCCAATCAAGACAAAAAAAGCCACAAAATAGACAGAAGATATTAGAAACACCAATCAAGCAGAACTCAGTAAACTCCAAGACCAATAAACACAGACCAAGACTCCCAACCAATCAGGTTGAAGAAAAAACCATTCTGGCCCAGCAGAAGGCTAGCCCCAAATTTAAAACAGAAATGGCTGTGAAAGTCTGACTCACAGACGAACCCAATACAGAAGCCTAATGATGACAGATGAGATTCTGCCAAAATGTTGCTACAACTTTAAAAGCACAACTATAATGACGTGGGAAAATACCCGAACAAAGCTGAGTACCATACATATATGTATGTATGTGTATGTATATATATATATTCCCCTCGCACATACATGCTAGTCATTTCCGGCTCTAGGGAGTATTGCTCATTTCCGTTACAAATCCAAAGAGCCAGCACTGTCCGAAGATGTCTCTGTGGTCATGTGGCCAGCATGACTAAATGCCAAAGGCGCATGGAATGCTGTTACCTACCCACCAAAGTGGCCCCTATTTTTCTACTTGCATTTTTACATGCTTTTGAACTTCGAGGTTGGCAGAAGCTGGGATCAGTAACAGGACCAGTTAGGGATTCAAGCTGCCAAACTGCTGACCTTTCTGATCAACAAGCTCAGTGTCTTAGCCATCCCACCTCTCCCTCCCTCCCTCCCTCCCCACTCCCTCCTGCCTCTCTCTCTCTACACACACACACACACACACACACACACACACACACACACACACA
>NW_020769336.1:6969553-7037712 GCF_900518735.1 Pseudonaja textilis
CTCTACTCTATTTTTCATGTTCTCAAATCACAAAGATAAAGCTTTTATATTATGCTATTCTCTGTGTACAGTTTTTGACATGACTACTCCTTCTGGAGGTGAATGTTTTTTTTTAATTTTTATTAATTTCTCTAGGAAAATGTATATTTTAGACCAAGTTAAGAAAGCTCTTTATAGCAAATACTTAAAATGTGTGTGGGGAAAATGTTGATATTAAATAACATATACAGTCAAGAGAATAGACTTCAATATATATTTTAAAACAACCATTGTGATTGTAAGAGGGTGATAATGGGCTGGGTAGAATAAATTGGAATATAAAAACAGGGGCATATGGTTCCTTTTCTTCTCTTTCAGTTCTTGTTTACCTAACTAGTTCTCATTAAATATGAACCTTTTGTTCTGGACACATCAATTTTAAAGCACATTTTTTACGAAGACACACATCTTAAAAGTTGGTAACAGAGTTTATTCAGATCATAAAGACTAGTTAAATCTACATCTCCCTTCTGATGCATCCACCCTTTCACTGCTTGCCCTAATGTGCAGCTGTACATAACAGAAAGAAACCTACTTTTTAACATCATGCCTATAGAAGATAATGGGAATAACACTGGATTTAGACTAAGGAGCTCTGGATCCAGATGATATGCAGCCAATATCATATCAAATTACCTTTATGAACTTAAGGTTGTAAACTATGGTGTCTAGAACAGAGCAACCATAGCTGCATATTTAAAAATATACCATATATCCTTTTTCTACCTAGGTTCTCAAATAGATAAAATTCATGGCTGACTTACAATCACACATTTTATTCAGCTTATTATTCAGCAGTATCTGATTAAAAAAGCAAGATTCATTCACATGGAACTGTGCAGAAGTTTGCCACACACATATATGGTGAGTATTCCAAGAAAAATATATTGATTATTTTTTTAAAAATCCCAAGAAATCCTGCCAAAATATACCAGTCCTCTTCCTGCTTACCTATTATATACAGTATATGGAGTTTGGATTGTTGTTCATATTCAATCTGAAGCTTCAGTTTGTACAAGATTCAGTTAAATTGTCACTTTAAATTCCACCTTGAAATCAACTTGTTGAATCAGGTGCCGTCAAATAATCACTGAAGATTCAATGAACTCCTATACATACACAAATGCATATTCATTAAAACACTGGAATAGGGCATGGCTGATTACTTTACCAGTGCTTAAAAAGTTAGGAATTTAACTAGCTATTTGATTTTAATACCCATAATAAACACCTTTTCAATTTTTGAAGTGTTCTACTTTCATTTGGATAATCTGACTTTAAATGCTGTGTTGACTGTTGTGAAGAGCTTGGACTGCTTGATAACCCTCACCTTAGTGAATATTGCTTTTGCCAGATTGCGATTTGACAGAGAACACATAAGAAAAAGGACTGTTTCAGACCATAGAATTTTACTCTAACTCCACCCATGCACAAGGATACAAGAAAGCTTTGTGTTTCTACAGGTGAAGCCTACACACACAAAGCTCTCTGGAATGATTATTATTTTTGCTTCAGTAATTACTGCGGCAAGAAAAAACATCCTTGTAACCTCCCTGCCCTCAAAGTTCAAAGAATATGCAGCCACATGTGATTCTTTTTCCTGTACACATTGATGCCATGCTTCAGGTTGAGACCTTAAGTGCACTAGAAGGTCTGCTTTCTCTTAAAAATAGTCAATACCATTAGTTTCATAGCTTCATCTGAAGCTGACTATCTTCAAGCAAGCATGAAATTATGTCTTCATGGCGTTTACAATATTGATAGTTTTTATGCAGGCTAAAATATTTGTATATACCATCTTTTTATTCTTCTTACACTTAAGGGCTAGGAATTTAAGCAAACCGATGCGAATTCCTCTTAAAGAGCTAAAATGGAATGTCTGAGGTTTTACTGTGTTGAAATCAAATGGTGTTTGAAACTAATCATGAATATGATGCAATTTGATTGTTCTTTGAACATGGATATGCAGAAGAAAACACCAAGGAAGTATTCTGGAAAAAAATATTGTCTTTTGAAATTTCAGAAGATAGAAAATGGGAGAAAAACTTGGGAGGCATATGAGATTATTTTTTTAGTTTATTGTTTGTTATATAGCATGCCTATAGATGATTGTGTGGATATTGTTGGATTTAGACGAGGGACCTCTGGATTCAGATGCTGCTTAGACCCAACATTTCTAGAACACAAAATGCACATACCTTGTACAGACAAGATACAATTTCTCTTTTGCAGTTCTCATCTTTCCACCTCCCAAAGTACAGAAGATCTTTATATATATATATATATATATATATATATATACACACATATATATAAAATATTACTTTCTTAGATGAGGAAAACGTGTGCAAACAATATTTATCCCATGGGATGGCAGAATAATGACAATAGCAGAAGACTTAACAAGGCTCTGGGCTATGTTACAATGCATCATATTGACAACTGTTCTCCTTGAGCTGCACAGGTCACTGAAAGGACTGCATATAATGCACTATTCCAGTTTTCCATATGTGGAAAGCATTCAGAGTAAAAACTCTACAGTGGAAAGCCACGCATTAAGAGAGACTCAAAGGCCAAGCAACTGTCTTGTTGGCTTCAGCAAATCATTAAAAAAAACTGGGCTACCTAAGCAATGGATACAATGGACACAATTGTGTTCTCTTAAAAGTGTTGCGGGAGCCAATCCTTGGTTTTACTAAGTTAAAGAGTCATGTGCAAGAGCTAGTAGTTCCAAACAGATTTAGCTTGTATTTAAGAAACAGATCAAGGTATAAAGTTTTGAACATTTTTCTCCGGTACAGTTATGGTGACAAAATATCAGTCTGAAAAAGTGGATCTGCCAGAATAATATTCAAACTTGACTTGAATTTCTTGAGAATATGGATTTCTTCCTTGATTGGTGTGATGGATGAAGAACTACATTATACTGGCACAGTCACCTCTTCAACTGAAGTTGTAGCAGAGGAACAAGAATCTCTTTGTGCAATTCAGGGCCACACAACTTTTGGCAGCTATAGAATGTTAAAAATGTGCTTTATGTGTCATAAACTTCAGGGGTTTGGTGATTTTCAAAAATGGATGCTTGGTGCATATTGCAAGTCATAGACCAGACAATAAGAGAAGACAATAAGGTTGATTAGTGCCATATTTTTGGTTGTTCTGGATATTCTAACAATTCTGAATTTTCATTTACCTTGTTTCCTAATTGGCAGGCTATAGCAATCCACCATTTTTGTTATGCCATCATGGGTATAAAGAGCCCATTTATTTATTCTTATAAATAAATAAATAAAATATTAAAATCAGATAGCACAGGAGCCAAGTAATGCCAGATATTAAATCCAGAAGCATTTTGGTCCCTCTAGCCACCATTATGGTTGTTCGGATTGAATTCCACTATGATAAGATTGGAGTTTTTGAAGCTTTCATACTAGAATAAATGTGTCCTTATACAGGTGAAACTCAAAAAATTTGAATATTGTGCAAAAGTTCATTTATTTCAGTAATGCAACTTAAAATGTGAATCTAATATATGAGATAGATTCATTACATGCAAAGCAAGATAGTTCAAGCCATGATTTGTCATAATTGAGATGATTATGGCTTACAGCTCATGAAAACCCCAAATCCACAACCTCAGAAAATTAGAATATTGTGAAAAGGTTCAATATTCTAGGCTCAAAATGTCCTACTCTAATCAGCTAATTAAGCCATAACACCTGCAAAGGGTTCCTGAGCTTTTAAATGGTGTCTCAGTCTGGTTCAGTAGGAATCACAATCATGGGAAAGACTGCTGACCTGACGGTTGTACAGAAAACCATCATTGACACTCTCCATAAGGAGGGAAAGCCTCAAAAGGTAATTTTAAAAGAAGTTGGATGTTCCCAAAGTGCTGTATCAAAGCACATTAATAGAAAGTTATGTGGAAGAGAAAAGTGTGGAAGAAAAAGGTGCACAAGCAGCAGGGATGACTGCAGCCTGGAGAGGATTGTCAGGAAAAGGCCATTCAAAAGTGTTGGGGACTTTCACAAGGAGTGGACTGAGTCTGGAGTCAGTTCATCAAGAGCCACCACACACAGATGGATCCTGGACATGGGCTTCAAATGTCGTATTCCTCTTGTCAAGCTGCTCCTGAACAACAAATAACATCAGAAGCATCTTACCTGGGCTAAAGAAAAACAGAACTGGTCTGTTGCTCAGTGGTCCAAAATCCTCTTTTCTGATGAGAGCAACTTTTGCATCTCATTTGGAAACCAAGGACCCAGAGTCTGGAGGAAGAATGGAGAGGCACACACTGAAAGATGATTGAAGTCCAGTGTGAAGTTTCCACAGTCTGTGTTGATTTGGGGAGCCATGTCATTTGCTGGTGTTGGTCCACTGTGCTTCATTAAGTCCAGGGTCAACACGGACATCTACCAGGAGATTTTGGAGCACTTCATGCTGCCTTCCGCAGATGAGCTTTATGGGGATGCTGACTTCATTTTCCAGCAGGACTTGGTACCTGCCCACAATGCCAAAAGCAACAAAAACCTGGTTCAATGACCGTGGGATTACCGTTCTTGATTGGCCAGCAAATTCGCTGACCTGAACCCCAACGAGAATCTATGGGGCATTGCCAAGAGAAAGATGAGAGACAGAGACCGAACAATGCAGAAGAGCTGAAGGCCGCTATTGAAGTATCCTGGTCTTCCATAACACCTCAGCTGTGCCACAGGCTGATAGCTTCCACGCCACGCCACATCGAAGCAGTAATTGCTGCAAAAGGGACCCAAACCAAGTACTGAGTACATATGCATGCTTATACTTTTCAAGAGGTCCGATATTGTTCTATGTACAATCCATTGCATGTAATATTTTAATTTTCTGAGATTGTGGATTTGGGGTTTTCATGAGATATAAGCCATAATCATCTCAATTATGACAAATCATGGCTTGAACTATCTTGCTTTGCATGGAATGAGTCTGTTTCATCTATTAGTGTCACCTTTTAAGTTGCATTATTGAATTAAATGAACTTTTGCACGATATTCTAATTTTTTGAATTTCACCTGTGTCTGATAGCCTTGATGGTGTAGTGTTTAGAATGCAGTACTGCAAGCTACTTCTGCTGAGTGCCGGCTGCTTGGCAGTTCAAATCTCACCAGGCTCAAGGTTGACTCAGCCTTCCATCCTTCTGAGGTGAGTAAAATGAGGACCCAGATTGTTGGGAGCAATATGCTGACTCTGTAAACCACTTAGAGAGGGCTGTAAAGCACTGTGAAGTGGTATTAAGTCGAAGTGTTATTGCTATTGCTATAACAGTTTGGCTAAAGAAGTCAAAATTGGATTATTTAATAAAATAATAATCTACAACTAGAGCTTTTCTGCATCTTGATTTGGCCAGTTATCAAAACCACCAGTAATATTTTAATAATAGACAAGTCTTTATTTACTTAATGCATATGCAGATGAGTTTCAGATCATATTTCTCTCTCTTTCTCTCTCTCCCTCCCTCTCTCATGTCTGTCAGAAATAATTAGTAATGTATCTTTGGACCATGGTAAGCAGAATGCAAGATTAACTTTCTAGGCAATTCTATATTTGTTCAGGGAACTCAATCAAAATGTGTTCTGGTTCTCCCAAGGCTCAAAAGTGCTTTTAGGAACTTAGACAAGATCGTTCTTAGTGATGTAATTTTTACTTTTTTTTTTTGTATAAAATTATGAATAGAATTGTACTTGATTGTACTGTACTAGAGGAAATATTGCATGTACAATCTTTATCTGAATCGCTATGTCCATTGAGAGCAGAGGATTGCCTTATGGCAGAGACCCATCTGTAAAAGAGAATCAATGTAACAACACTACCACCAGCAGGGCAATTGTAGTAAATTCAAATGATGCAGTATTATTTTTACTAGCCTTGTTGGTCTTCTTTTTCTGGAGTACGTTTCACCCGACGATTACTTCCTTTCAAAAGGTTACACGTAAGGATAGAACAATAAAACATAACAGCAACAGATTCGCTTTTTAAGGTGTCTTTATTTAGATGGTATAATCCAGGTTTGACTTTAGTTCAGACCCCTTCCCTCCCAAAAAATCTTAAGTCTCAAGAGTTCACACTATAAATGCTGCTTCTCTATCAAACTGCTGTACAAAAAAATGTAACATTTATACAGTAATTTAATAAGTTTAATTTATACAGTACAATTTAATACATTTTTTAAAAAGCAAAGAATTGATTAGCTGGCAAATAACAAATTTTTAAATGGAAGTTATCTCAAAATGGCACCCCAAAAAGCAGTTTTAAAAACCTTTGATCTTGAGACAATTAAATGGTATGCAATTCTTCATAAATCAAAAGGTTTAGTACCCAAGTAATTACATGATGAGGAAAAGAGGATTAATTGCTTTATTAAAAATTGGATATAAGACCTGCTGTTCACTGTGGCAGTTGATTGAAGTAGTTCAAATATAATTCAAACTGTTATTGATTGCTCTACGCAAGATCTCCCCCTTTATTCTGAGGTCATGCAAATAGGGAGCCAGATGACCTGACTGTGTTTTACTTCCAGTTTAAAAGTTTCATCCACTCCTTGGGGACCCTGTGGGTCACAAATATATGTAGGATTACAGATCCATGACTCAAATCCACTCACAGAGCTCCCACTGCCTCATTCAGTTGTGTTCCACAACATAACTAACAATACTTCTCCAAAGAGAGAATTGCAAACTATGGGCATTTGCAGTAAATTTGCAGTTAAGCAGCTATTCACATTAATTTTGCCCATAGACTTTAATCTTCAATCACCTAAGGAGTGTATAAATTAAGGTGCAAACAACTTGTTTTAAATGTGTCCCAAAGCCCCAACTGTAAAGTTATACACGCAAAACTACACTGCCCAAGTTTTCTTGTTCAATGAGAATTGGTCAGGTTTGCAGATACCCAGTATCAGGTTTATATACCAAAAATGTGGCAATACAAAGGCAAAGCTTTTAAGCAAAAGAAAAACAGCAGAAACACATTTTTGAAAATGACAATAAGCATTCTCCAAGAACCTACTAGAATTAAGCTTGGCACAGAGTGAGTTAAATGGGCAGACCATTCTCTGATTAATGGAATGAGACAATGAACAATACATGATATCTCAAAGATGGGACATACTATCAGAAAGACAGCCTTTGTTAAAAAAACGTTCCTATAAAGTTGGAGTTAAATTGATATTTTAAATTGGTGTTTGACAACTGACAGCCCGCATGCACAACCCTCTATCTAGCCTTTGATCCATGTGTAAAAGGTTAGCCCACTTGGTCCAATAAGATAAACTTGTCCTTGTATGCAGAATTCCAAGTAGTTTGGTCCAGAGGAGAAGAAATGCAAAGGAGAGGTACTATACAAAAACTTGCCCACCCCAGGGTTAAATATTGGTGAATTAGATATAAGTGTTAACTTCAAATTAATCCTAGTACAGAAGCTAAGAAAAAGCACTCTTGGATTAAAAATGCACCTTGTGATAAAGCAGAAATTATCAAGTTTGACATATCATTTACTGAACAACTTTCAACATGGGACATGACCAGAAGCTTCTTGCGTAATTGATCCTATCACTTCACTGTTCCCCATATAATTAGCCCCAGGACAATTAATCCTATTGCAAGTATAAGGACGATGATGCATATTTTCTTCCGGGACTTGCGCTGAATAAAGGGAGAGAGAGAGAGAGAGAAAAGGACACTATTAGTTTCACTTTCCAAAGGTGCAGAAATATACATTTGATCACATGCCATCATCAAATAAGTGCTTCAATGAGTTGCTTTTGCCTGTTTCAATATTGGGCTTTTATGCCCTAGATTCCCTCTACAGAAATTTATTTATTTAGCGTATGACAAAAGAGTACAGGTAGTCCTTCCCTTACGACCACAACTGAGACCAACGTTTCTGGTTGCTAAGCGAGATAGTCATTAAGAGAATTCCCCTCCATTTTGTGACCTTTCTTGCTACAATTGTTAAGTGAATCTGGCTTCCCCCTGGACTTTGCTTGCCAAAAGATCCCAAAATTTGTATCACGTGATCCCGGGACCCTATATGAGTCATAAACATGAACCAGTTGCGCAGCATCCAAATTTTGATCATGGGAATGCTACAATGGTCATAAGCGTGAAAAAAAAATTGTAAGTCACTTTTTTCAGTAGCGCTGTAACTTTGAATGGTCATTAAGTGGACTGTTGTAAGTCGAGGACTACTTGTATATGGATGACAGTAGTAAAAATATATAAATATATATACAAATATAGGAGCCTCTGAGGCTCAGTGGTTAGAGTGCAGGACTGCAAGCTACTTCTGCAGCCAGCTGCCTACATTTGGCAGTTCAAATCTCACCAGGCTCAAGGTTGACTCATCCTTCCATCCTTCCCAGGGTGGTAGAATGAGGACCCAGATTGTTGGGGACAATAGGCTGACTCTGTAAACCACTTAGAGAGGGCTGTAAAGCACTGTAAAGTGGCATATAAGTCTAAGTGCTACTGCTATAAAAGGAGCACATAATACTATGTGTATGATGGAAATATGTAGTTGCTTTTGTAAGGCATGAGGAACTCAAGAAGTTATATATAAATTATAGGTTACACTTTGAACTATGTTACTTCATGAGAATGGAGCAAGTATATTAATATCTAGGCAAGGGGTGTCAAATCCAGTTTCATTGAGGGCCACATCAGGGTTGCGTTTGACCTTTGGGGGTCAGGGTGGGCGTGGCCAGCTTGACATCACTCGTACTGGGGGCGCCTGTGGTGGCCCGAGCGCTCTGCGAAAGCAGGCTCCTGAGCTCCATTTTTGGCTGCAACGGGCTCCTCTGCCAGCGAAAATGAAGCTCAGTAGGACCGCAGTCCTCCCGAGCTCAGTTTTTGCTGGCAGAAGCACTGCAGGCCAGTCCTTCGCTCTCTCCAGGGTGGCTCCACAGGCCAGATCTAAGCACCCCATGAGCTAGATCTCTCCCCCCCACCAGGCCTTGAGAGTTTGACACTCCTGATTTAGGCCATTTAATCAACTGAGAGCAGTGTTCGTTAGTTAGAGAAAATCTGCTTTTCCTTCTGCATAAGCTCTCCAAGGGCAGCTAGTCACTAAATGATGCAGTGCCTGACAAGGAGCACCACAGTCGTCTTCAGGGGAAGATACTCTGCCCCATTTAAACAGACAGTCTTGACAGATGCCATGCATCCCATTCAGAGTTTTCCAGCACTGGCAGGTGGCATCAAAATCTGCTAATTTTTGTGCTGGGTCAGATATATATATTTTTTCCAGAATCTGGACGATCGATAATCAAATTTACTTTTCACTGGAATTTTACATCAAAGGCAGTGTTGTGTCATTGCGGAGCAAGTATGAAGTGTGGGGATTTCTGAATTTAAAGTATGATAAGTATGGCATAATGGTTAAGTATGGAACTGGCAGTTGTGGGTTACTGAAAATTTTTCGGGGTGCACTCTGAGAAGCGCATCTTGTCTTGTAAGGCTAGTGGGACGGTATGGGAAGCCTCTCCAGAGAAAAACACTACTGAGAGGAAAAGGGACACCGGCCCATCCCCTTTTATACAGGCAGAACTTTTCAAAGGACAACTAGTTCAGTCATGCAAGCATCGCAACCTGCAGTGTGAAATAGCAATAGCTGACTCTAACAGCTTATGACCTTATGCTGTTATATTGGTTTTTTAACTGTGTTATTGTAAGTTTGGTAGTGATGGGTCAATACAAAATGCTTGCATCTACTGCTGTTCATCTTTCAACTGCTTTGTTCAAATTGTTAAAGGGGACTAACTGCTTTAAATAGCTGAATCACTGAGGGACTAAGGCACAATAATGTAACTGCACAGGCATTTCTCACTTAAGAACCACTTTTGGGACTGACAACTTGATTGTTAAAAAAAATGGTTGCCAAGTAAAACCATGATTGCATTTATGAGGTTCCTTCATCTTTGCTTTGCTTTGCAGGATCACAAATTGACCATAATATTATTTTTTCATTGCTATCATAACCGTGAATGGTTGCTTAAACAAGGCAGACACGAAACAAGAACTACCTGTAACCAAAGTTGGCTGGAGTGTTTGTAGTTCCCCAAGAAATAGCATTCTCTCATTGAGAAGGATTTCTGTGCTTACAAAACTTCACATAAGTGCATTACTCTGGCTAGCAAGGGATAACAAATGCAGCAAACTGTGTCCTTCATATGCAGTAAAAGCATTAACTACCATTACTTGGCTGCAATCCAGCCAGTCTTGAGGCAAACTATTAAAGCAGAAGAGCTCAAGAAAGAAGAGGCAGTTGAGCCATACTGACAAAATTCAGACTACACAAGAGGAAGCATTGCCTTGGAAAGCCAGGAGAAGCGCAAAAGTATGCCTAATCTGAAATGTAAAGTTTAAGCTCTTAATGCATGAAAAGTGCCTAAAATACAGGCAGTCCATGTTTAGCATGGTAACAAAAAGTTCATTTTCTAAGCAATGCCCATATTGACAAGAAGAAAAGCCTTTGGTATGAAACCAATTAAAGTCTGGTCAGTTTCAGACCAGTTGCACCTAGTGGGTTCTAATCAACTAAGATCACAAAGCCAAGCTCGTTAACTTGCAGTTAACACTCTTGAAGGTTGCACTGTCTTGCCAAGTAAAATAGCTCTGGAAGAGATAGCTTGTTTAAGCAATCTCTATGCCTTTTTGCCAGAGGGCAAAAAAGAGGCAAAGAAATATACTAGGTACCAGATTATTATACTACAGAACATTATCTATAGAAGAGAATATTTGTAGCTCAGGGTTGAATCAAGGGATCTTTAGTGCTCTTTGAACTTGGTTATTTTCATACGGATGTTTCACTGATTATGTTACCTAGTTCGGTAATGAAATGTCTGCAAGAAAAATGTCAAGGTCAGACAGTACCAAAGATCCCACCAAACTTTATCTGAATGAAAGAGCAGGAACCAGTGATTTGGTAGCATCTCTCCCTCCTCTGTCTCTCCCTCCCTCTCTTCCTGTGTCACATGTTCATTTAGCAACCATTTCACTAAATAATTAAGTCATCAGAACCAATTGCAGTTACCAAATGAGGATTATCTGTGGTACTTTTGATTATGGCAGTCTTTACCTGGTACTCGGATGCTCTTGACAATTGCTGATTTGCTTGCTGAACGTGGACTTCGGCTGTTTCTACATTAGCTTCTATGCTATCTTTGAGAAAGGAGAAAAAAGCATTACAATTTGTCTTCTACATTTCACATGCATGCAGAAACATCGTGTTCTGAGACTTTATATTTTTAGATCCATTTTGTAGCTTTGGAGATAAATCCCAAGAACAATTATTTGAAAAGGTATTGAATTAAAAGCAAGGACAATGGTACATGTTCCAAGACAGGTATTCTTATTATTAGTGAATGGGGTTGTTACATTAGCCAGGAAACTACAGTGCAATTGAAGACTAGTAGTTTGGCTGCCAAGGTACTGGCTCTGCGTAAGAAATGCTCGTACACTTCCCATAGCATGCCATAAGAGGGCAAGCTGGCTTTGGGCCAGAAAAAAGTGTCATCCAAGGCCCTTTCCCTCTCTGGAATTCCCTTGCATATGGGGTCCTGCAACCAGGAAGGTTCAGAGGGTAAGAATCTGACTGCCTGCATGAAGCACCAGCTCATTCCTTCCACCAAAGTGGTACCTATTTTATTTATTCACATAGAACATGTTTTTACACTTTTAGGTGGACAGAAGCTGAAGTGAATGACGGGAGCTCACTCGACACACAATACTAGACCTCGAACCGCTGGAGCAGAACACCACCTCCAGCGTCATTAAGACACTGAGCCACTACATCTTTTCCAATACAGATAGTCCTCGACTTATAGCCATTTGTTGAGTGAGATTTGAAGTTACAACACCACTGAACAAAGTGACTTATGACCAGTCCTTGCGCTTATAATCGTTGTAATGTTCCCATAGTCCCATTATCAAAATTTGGGCACTGGGTAACCAGCGTGTATGTAGGATGGTTGCAATGTCCTGTGGTCATGCTTTCAGTTGGCTACTGATAAGTCAAGTCAATGGGAGTAGCTGGATTTGTTTAATGACCACATGATTAGCTCAACTAATGCAGTGATTCCCTTAACAACCATGGCAAAAAGACACAACTCACTTAACAACTGCCTTAGCAACAGGAATTTTGGTCCCAATTGTGGTCATATGTTGAGGAGTACCTGTGCTGGATGCTGCTTGAAATGGCAATAACAGTATCCTGATAGCAGAAAAACGTGTGTTTTTGTCCCAAACAATAAGAATCAAGACAGAGAAAAAGAGACTAAACACTTCAAAAGGGGAGAAGCTATGTTGAATACATGTAAGTTAAGGCGGTGGAGGGGAGAAAAAGAATTCATAAATGACTGGCATTTTAGTAGAGGCCATTATTGTTCTTGTTTTGAAGCATAGTTTCAAACATACTGCAATTCCTTTTTATTATGGATCTCACTTCCTGTATTATAATCCTTTTTATAATTACAACTATTTTGTTTTGAAATGAGCTATGTATAAACCATGTTATAAAAGACTTTTTTAAAAAAACCCTCATTGCTCAGGTATTCTGTGCATGTTATCATTATTTTTAAAGTTCTAATTAAACAAGACTACTTCTAATAATTCTGCTATGCATTCTGACCATTTCAACTCTGATCTGAACTCTGGAAAATTCCAGGGAACAATTTAAAAAATTCTAACTCTTGATTATTCTTGTTCTCAAAGAAATGGAGCGCCTGATGTTACATGAAGGTACCTGCACAACGGACGATAATATATTGAGGCATTCCATAACCAATTGCCCCTCCCATGTAATTTGAGCTAAAACTCTCATCCTAACTATATAACATTTATTCAAAGACCTTGAGACAACTAAGCTTTTTAAAATCAATCTTGCTTCAGATTCTGGTGTACCAAATTTCCTCTTTATGTAAGTCTTTTTCCTAATGAATTATAGATTTCTCCTCAACTGCTACAACTTGTAAAAGTGAATACAATATAACTAGCATGCCCAAATGCGGCAAAAAGGCAAGATATCAAAAGGTTGACCTTTGCTTACCTATTACATCTCCTTGTTCATGAATCATCATTCCCAGATCTTTAAATATTTCATTTATGTCAAGAATGTCTGACTACAAAGAAAGAAACTGTATTAAAACAATGTTCAACACTGAACAATACCATCGCAGGAATAAACCACAAGCAAATTAGAGTAGAAAGAAAAGGAGGAAACAGACGTAGGACAGAGATGTTTTGATGAGACAGCTAGTTTGGAAGCAGTTTTCAATTTGAGAAAAGTAGAAAAACCATCCTTGGGGAATGTAAATTTGAAGGATAGGATAAAAATTATGAATGGGTTGTTTATTAAGAGAGATTATACATCAATCACAGTGAAATATGATATATGTAAATATGTGTGTGTGTGTGTGTGTGTGTGTATCACCAGCATCACAGGCATGAGCAAATTTTGTGTATTTGTATGCATATTGCTTAATTAAAAGCAAAAATAGAACAAAAAAATCACAAAGTACAAAGTAGAATAAATGTGTTTTAAATGCTGAATGTAAGCATGAATATGACTGTGTTCATTTCCTACCTTTAAAAAAATATAATTTTAGGCTTAATTCTTCCAATAAAATCATTTTAACTTTTTAAAAATATAATTTTAGGCTTAATTCTTCCAATAAAATCATTTTATTGGATTGATCAGACATCCTGAGTAAGAATACAAAATTTAGAAGAATTCTGAGGCAATTATTCATTTCATCTTTATATTATACAACAATAACGAGGACAGAAGTATCCAGTATTTCTGGTTCCACAGCCTTAATTAAATTCAAAGACTTTGGATTTTACAAATGGGTGTACTTTTGTCTTAGCAAGTTCTCTGCTGAATGTGTGGATTACACTTAGGTTATTCTATAGCAGTATTTACCTCAAAACTGGGGAAATTCATTTTAGGAATCAAACTCTAACTTCCAATGAGAAATGAGAGCCTAGCAGATCTTCAAGATTATGAAAGACCATTTTAATGGTCTAATACTTTGATATCTATGAAGAAAGCAAACTTTAAACACTTGTAAAGTAAGGTAATGCTATGTGATGTCCTGAGTAACGCTGTACTTATTAATTATAGGAACTAATAACTTAAAGGGCAACCAGTTCCATCTCGAGCTCTTTTAGTTCATGGAAATAATATAATAAATAACATCTTGTTCTTGATGTCATTGGCCAGTGCTCACCTCCAGCTGCCTGATGGCCGATTCTCTTTCTTCAATGAGCCGAAGGTCATCTTCTGTGATTTCTTCATCTAGTACTTGGGTCTGAGGTTGGCTTTAGGTTAAACATACACAGAACACATCATGCACTACACATACATAGTACATTATGCACTATTAGGCTATTATATATGGAAAAAATATCTTTACTGCATTAAAAGAGATGCACCTCAAATTCTGTCTTTTCCTCCCTATTCCCTCTGGAGCCACATTTGGCTCTTTCATCCCTCTGCTGCAGCTCCCTATTGCTAGTTGGCTCCACAATTGATAGGGCTTTTGGTTTGGACAGGTAGAGGAAAAAGGATGCCGCGCTAGGAGGAGACTCTATGGTAGGGGAACCGCCATAGAGTCTGGTCAGTTCCAGAATTGAACAAGGAGCTCCAGTTAGGACCTTTGTGACTCTTTGAGTGTTTAAGGTTGCCAACCCCTGCCCTGTTACATATCGTGATAGTATACTATCCATGATTTTCATGGATGATCCATTTGTACATTAGAGGATTCATGGGAAGAAGGCAATGCCTTTGGCTCTTACAGTTAATTTGCCACTCCTATCAATCCTCCAATTTCTCTTCAAATTGTACACAATAATGATGGGAGATAGACCATCTAAACTAAGGGACTTTCGAACAATGCACATTAACAGTGAGGGAAAAAAATGTAATTTTGAAAAAACAGAATATCAAGTTAAAATCACAGTGTACTTTGTGTTGTACTATTGTTGCTTATTAGAGATGCAAGGATTTATATCTCTAATAAGAAGCTGTGGTGACACAGTGGTTAGAATGCATTATTGAAGGCTTCCCCTGCCAGGTGTTTGATCCTAACTGGTTCAGGGTTGACCCAGCCTTCCATCCTTCAGAAGTCAGTAAAATGAGGAGTTTACAGAGTCTGCAAACCACTTAGAGAGTTCTGTAAAGCGCTAGAAAGCTGTATATAAGTCAAAGTACTATTGCTGTTGTAATAAAATTAAACACAGGGGTTTTTTCATAGTTTAATTTTTCATATTTCTTACCTATCCCAAGATACAAGGGTTCCTTCTCTGTAACTTTCTTCTGTGGCACCACCCTGTCAAATGATATGAAAATAACAAGTTGCCTCTTTGGAAACGGAGTCAAATGTACTTCAATGCTCACCAGCAAGAGTTCAGCACTTCATAAGAGACCAGATCTAGAGAACTGTAGTTCCAAATTAAACTCTGATATAACAAGAAGAGATCAAGGGGTCTATGAAATGTTGTTCCAGAATCTGATATTAGAAGATTTGTATACCACAAGCATTCAATGCTGTATGTTGCCCAAATCCAAGCATAAATGTGATTTAGACTATGGCTTAATATAGAATATTTAAAAGACCAAAACAAAAACAACCACCACCCCCAGCACCTATCATCTTTCTGATTAAAAATAGGCATGAAGATTTGTGCATTGTGCTAATAAAAACTGAAAGACAGAGAATGAAGGCAAAACAGAAATGGGACGTCATGGAGGTTAGAGATTAGCCATCTGAGTGGGTTGGGAATATTTTATTTTCCTGTTTTCAGAAAACAAGAGTGGATATCTATGTAGGATATCAGATCTTATAATGCTCAGGGAAAAACAACTGGGATAAGGTCAGATGCAACTGCTTACAATAGTAATATAAAAAAGGAAGTCTAGCAGATTAAAGACTAAACTGCCTTTTCTAATTATTGTGATCCTGAACACCCTTCAGAGATGGTTGGGACATTCCTCTAAATATTGTGAGATCGGTGCAAGAGTGATCCAATTTTAGATTATCCTTTCCGTCCACAGCAGCAGTTTTATCTGATATCCCAGTCTTCTATAAAGGCTTTTTAGAGGAGAGGGGAAGGTGCAGGAGGTTGTATGGGATGAAGAGATTAAAATATTCTATCAGTTTTAACTTCACCTAAATAAGGATCAAGTTAATACACTTCCAAGTTCAGTAAAAACTGCTTAAGGTTCACTGCTCAATGTAGACTTCAACTCCATAGAAAAAATTAGCAGAAAGTAATGATTAGAGAGATGATTTGGTGTATTGATTGGTTAAGGCATCGAGGATTCATGGGAAGAAGGCAATGCCTTTGGCTCTTACAGTTAGAAACCAAGCGACTATGACTTCTAGTCTTGTCTTAAGCACAAAGCCAGTTAGGTGACTTTGGATCAGTTACTTTCTCTCTACCCCAGGAAGCTAGCACTGGCAAACCATGTCTGAAAAACTTTGCCAAGAAAACTTGGAGAGACTTGTCTGGGTAGTATCTCAGAATCAGATATGATCGAACAGAAGAAAAAAAAAATATGCCGAGAGTCTTAGGGTAAATATTTACTTAGGCAAGTATAGTATCAAATAGCTGCACCACACAGTGTTAACTATTCTATTCAGGTGTCTGTAAATCCCACACACTGACAAAAATAAAGATGACAGTCCTCTTTTTTGGTCTACCAGGCCACTATATTCAGATCTGACTTGGGCTGGCATGATTCCCAGACACGAGAAAATCTCTCAAGTTATTATTTCCTCTTGTCTCAAACTATTTATCTATTGTATAATTTATTGCCATTACAGAAGATCAGGCATTTGATCAACTGCATTTCCTAAACGGACTTTAGTAACGGATTGCACAGAAATGATATTAATACTGCTGTACTTCATGCACTCTAAACATTGTAATGGGAAAAGAAATAGTATCATCTATTCTAGTTCTTTCAGTATTTTCAGTATTTTCCAGAATTAGTGCAAGTGTGGATTAATTAATTATACTTACTGATACCCTAGAACTGGCCCGAACTCTGGCCACAAATTCTCTCTCCTTCTGAGCAGCTTGTCTTTGGACCCGCTGGAAATTTGTAAGCGCTGTGGTGAACTCATTCACTAGTCGATCCTTTTGAATTCTTCTCTGTCGCTGAGCAAAGAAGGCAAACAAATCAAATCAAAATAATTTCACCGCAAACCAGTTCTTTAACTAATCTGCTGAAGTTTGGTAAAAATTCAGCCACTATGACAAAATATTCAGCAATTATCTACCCCTAATTCTTGTTATGTAATTTTATAAAGTATATACTTTAAATAAATATATCTGTATGTACAATTACATGTATATGTTGATTTCAATTCAGTTTCTTCTGACCTCTATCTATCTATCTATCTATCTATCTTATTATCTATCATCTGTCTGTCTATCTATCTATCTATCTATCTATCTATCCATCCATCCATCCATCCATCCATCCATCTTATTATCTATCATCTATCATCTATCTTACTATCTATCTATCTATCTATCTATCTATCTATCTATCTATCTATCTTATTATCTATCATCTATCTTATTATCTATCATCTATCTTATTGTCTGTCTGTCTGTCTGTCTGTCTGTCTGTCTGTCTATCTATCTATCTATCTATCTATCTATCTATCTATCTATCTAGTCATCCAATTATCCAATGTTGATGGTTGCCCATCTCAATGAGTAACTTGGTGGTGAACAAAATTAAATTCAAATAAAAACAATTACAAGCATTATAAAAGTTAAAACATAAAGCAGCACAAAACCCAAATCATTAATATTTGGTATCTATTTGCAATTCTTTTTAACATTCGCAGAAAAATAGGTGTTCACTTTCATGCACATTCCCCACATACACTTTTCTTCCATTCTTTTTCAAGACTGCATTGCAAAATGTGCAACAATGGGGATATGTGGATGTAGCTATATTTCAGGGAATACAGAGAAGTGGAGATGAACTTCACATTAAAATGCAAGTAAAATAATTTCTTCACCATCATTATTTATGGCAAGGTAGAGTGGCGTGGTGGCCTAGAGGTGGAGCTCTTGCCTCACAGGAGGCTATGAGTTCGATCCTAGGTAGAGGCAGGTATTTCTCTCTCTGAGCACAATGAGAATATATCTGCTGAACAAAACTCTGCACTGGCAACAGGAAGGGCACCTGGCCATTAAAACACTCTGCTAGCTCCATTCAGTTGCCCAGACTCCATCCCACAAGGGATTATGGGGTAGTTAAATGAAGATGATGATTATTTATGACAAGGTCAACTATTATAGCATATCTGGATATTAATAATTATAGTATAATTATTTAGTGTAAGTATAAATGTTTAGACATCTAAATGGACATAGGGACAGCTATTAAGGGCTGCCATACCAGTTCAAACAGACATCTATTTAGGGTAATTGTGACTTACCCAAAGGTATCTATATTCTAGTAACTCCTATCCCAAACTACTTAGAATATTTATTAACCATATGTATATTCTGCCTTTCTTTTAGAACAGGAGTGTCAAACTGGTGGCCCACTGATCAGATGCGTCATGCACATGCCACGCCCACCCAAGCTCCCAGAAGGGGAAAAAAAGTCATGATACATCACATGACAGCAATGCGACACTGTGAGTTTGACACCAATGCTTTAGAAGTTCAAAATGATGCACATGGAGATTGCTCCTAATCACTGCACCTAAAGGGAACTTGGACAGAGAACTAACTAAAGTGATCAAGAAGAGGACTGACAAGTAGATAATTCAACCTGGGTTTCTTTGGTTCGAGCCCTTCTATCTTATGTACATCTAGTAGATAGACAAATAGGAATGCAAGAGATAGACAAGAAGACAGAGTCCCATTGATTTTGGAAGTACATTTAGTGGGACCATGTAAAAGAACCTTTTCAGCAGTAGCTTCTTCTCTGTGGAACATCAACCCTGTTGCTTTTCTAAAAGATCCAAAAGTATGGTTTTGTCCGAGGGCCTGAGAATCATGAATGGAGAAGGAGCAATCAATTATTTGATTGTATTGCTGCTGCCAAGGGGGTGAAGGTTATAGGGAGTTGTGGTGGCACAATGGTTAGAATGCAGAATTGCAGAATGACTCTGCTCACTGCCAGGAGTTTGAGCCTGACTGGTTCAAGGTTAATTCAGCCTTCCATCCTTCTGGGATCAGTAAAATGAAGGTCCAGAATGTTGGTGGCAATATGCTGATTCTGTAAAATCATTTAGAGAGGGCTCTAAAGCAACGTAACATGGTATATAAGTCTAAGTGCTGTTGCTATTATAGGTTTTTATATTCACTGATAAGCTGAACATCTGTTTCAAACACATGTGTGCTGGATGGACTTAAATGAAAAAGTTTGAATAACCTAACTTCTCTTTTCTCAAAAGCACAAGAGGCTATTTACAGTAGCACAAACAAAATGAAACCAAATGTTATGCTGTATGTCTTTTACATAAACATCTCTCAAGAGAATAGTTATCAAGAGGGATGTGCAAAACATTTCAGCCACCTGTTTTGATCTCAGAATAATACATCCACATTTCAAGGGTTTTAGTCCCATCTCACTTTTTTTTTAATGTGAAGATTTGTTAAAAATTCTTTCCCCCAGCCTAGTCAATGCAGTAATTGGCAATCACTGCTATTAATTTAGAAAGGCCAGGATGAGGTGGAAGGGAATATGGAGAAGAAAGCAATGAGTTGAACACGTACCAAGAGAAAATGAAACTATTCATATAAGAGTGTCTGCCAAGTAAATTATTGCTGTTTTGAAAAGATTCTATGCTATAAGGAACTTAACTGTGTATTTAGATAATGAACTGTAGTTAAAGCTCATAGGAGATGTGTTTTCTTGTGGGTTATTCTTGAAGTTAAGAAACAGTATCACACCACACACACACACATACACACCAGCAATTCATTTACATCAGAGGTCTCCAAACTTGACAACTTTAAGACTTGTGGACTTCAACTCTCAGAATTCTGCGAGTTGAAGTCCACAAGCCTTAAAGTTGCCAAGTTTGGGGACCCCTGATTTACATGCTCAAATAAGAACTTCACTTACAATATCACAATAACGTTTGGGAAGGGGACTTGCCAAACTTGATATCTGATCTTAGTAGGATAACATGGCTATTACAAACAAATAAAAGGATGCTGCATTTTTATGAAAACTTTTAAGGAAATGTCTCACAGGAACTTTTTTTTTAAAGCATATTTTGTGCATATCTGCCTGGTTTATTTGTCTGAAGGCAACAAGAACTGCTAAGTGAAAACCGGTTGAGAGGTTAGCTCGTCTGTCCTACTAATACAGAGGTCTCCAAACTTGGCAACTTTAAGACCTGTGGACTTCAAATCCCAGAATTCCTCACCCAGCTATGCTGTCTGAGGAATTCTACGAATTGAAGTCCACAAGTCTTAAAATTGCCAAGTTTGGAGACCCCTGTACTAATATGTCAACCCAGTAGTTCGGGAATTATTTAAAGAACTTAAAATACTTCTTTGCTGAAATTAAAACCTTCAGCTCTACCAATAAAAGATTCTAGTCTGAACAAACAGCTTTTTCAATAGTTGACAGCAGACTTGCATTCCCCTGGTTCGTCTGGGGATTTATTTTGATATTTTACAAACTATTTTTAAAAATGCATTATATTCACCAATATTTCAGCAACAGTGTCTAATAGCAATCAGCATGGCCTGCCATTTCACCTTCTTTCACAGCCTTTATCCTAAATTTAATTGATATCTCTGAAAGAATTTCAAGATTGATTCCATCAGAACATAACTGATTAAAAGAAATAGATGGAACATTTCAGTTTGGGTGTTTTATCCAAACATTAAACAAGACATGTTTTTCATTTTGTGTGCTTCCTATCTACCAGGAAAAAAGTTCCTTCCTGAGTTAATTCTATAATTCCATAATGTGGCAAAAATACCTTTCTCAAAATTATGTACCCCAGATATAGCGTATTCACCACACTAGTTGAAATTCAGGAATTTAGATGGATGTCAGCGGGTATGGAAAATATGCTGTTTCAGAAATTTGGACTAAGTGCACAGAATCTGGGGTTTCTTTAATCTTTATCCTTATATCTCTCATGTTTAACGCACATCCTAAGCAGTATTCACCAAAAAAAAAAAAAAGGCACCTTTTAAAAACAGACCTATTCTGGATCTTTTTCATTCACCAAGATAGCAACCTAGTCTATGTTTCCAGGCTATGATATGAAGATATTTGTAAATATTTTATAGTGTCATTATTAGATTGCTATGTTACAAATGTTTTCTTTTGTAACATTGTCACAAAATTGCATATTGTGTACACACACACACACAAACAAAATATTTGCTCCAGATTCAGCTTAATGTGTTTTATATGCCAACTCCAGATACTCACTGCAGCTCTGGGTATATTTTAGGCCCAATAAGATCAATATGACAATTGCACAATTTTACAGTCTGTGTTATTACAAGTACTATAATCAGCAGGCCAGTTTATAATCCAACCAGTTCAGAAATATCAAGCTTCTTCATTATGACAAATACACCAATTTCTTTTAGTATGTTTTACTGGATCAGGAATCAATGCTTACAAGCACATACCATAGACTTAAAGAATAACAACTTTATTAAAAAAACCAAAATGTTTATACAAACACTACATTTCTATACCTGCTCACTTATTGAAGGCAGAGATCCAAATTCTTTTATGTATTTGTCTGTCTCTTTGGCAAGTTGGTTTGTATATTGCTGCTTTTGTTGCCTAGAACAGAAAGTTACAGGTGACTTGCTGGGTATATTTTACAAACATTACTATATCACTATTGTCTTTAAGATAAACCTTTGGGAAATAGATATTTATTACTGAATGTGTCCAAAATAATTCCTGGCTTTAGTTCAATGCAAATGAAGAACAAAGAACTTAATAGTGCTAGAGCAGATTTCACTTCATAAAAAGAATAGTTACTGACCAAAATTGGTGACATAAACTCCACAAAAGAAATTTAGCATTTATACATAGAGAGGCTCACAAAATCTTCATTCTGAGTTTGTTGCAGTTTGAATGTAACATTCAATGATAAATGTTGAAGATAGCAAACATGTAATTCAAACTATCTGAATCAATTTGATGGCTTTTATTAGCTCAATAGTGGATTTTTTTGTTTCTATCTGAGTGTTTGGCAATGCCAAAAATATACTTGATGTATTAACATGTCAATAAACAGATAAATGTTCACTCCCTCTCTCTCTTCCATTTTGTTGTCAAATGTTTTCAAGATGCTGAGCACTTTGATAAGACCCCAGCATTTACCGAGAAGTTGCATCTACAATGCAACCCAGTGAAAGGTCACCTCATGAAGCACTTACAGCTCTTGCCGCAGTTCGTGTGTGTCTTGTGGGGTTCCAAGTTGATTCAGTACTCTTTGTATTTCTGCAGCTGTTTGGGGATGGGGGTGGGGAGAAGTGGAAGAGATTTTGTAAGTGATATAGCTCCACCACAGCACCATGCATTCCTAATAGCAAATTCAGAAATGCGTACTAGTTAACAGGGTTGGAGAAGATCCAATTCAACACACAATTCAATACACATGCAACACTATATAAAATAGATCACGGTGCAACTGAACCAGTGAAAACTGAACCCCTTTCAAATCACATTTTAAAAATCTCTCAGCGCTTTAAGTAGAACTGATGCTATACAAATACTAAATGTTTTAAGAAAAATTTTACTTGATATCAATAATCTCACAATAAAAGAACAAGAAATGTACATCAAAACAGACTGACAAAGGGCCCAAATCCATAATATATTATGTATTATTTCAGGCAATGAAAATACTACAGATGTGACAAATACTGTCAAATAAAGATGTTGAATCTAGTTTTACTTGATATCAATAATCTCACATTAAAAGAACAAGAAATGTACATCAAAACAGACCGACAAAGGGCCCAAATCCATAATATATTATTTATTATTTCAGGCAATGAAAATACTACAGATGTGACAAATACTGTCAAATAAAGATGTTGAATCTAGTTCTTAACCCCCTAAAATGTAAGGAGATTACTTACAATTTAACAAAAAGAAAGAAGGATTGTATGTGGAGATGACCCATTCTTGTGACTAGGAATCCTATTTTTTAAAAATCTAAAACCTTCACCCAAATGTACACAGTTCATGGGATATACTTGCTAGAATTAACCCTTTCCACATACATCAATTCCTACATGAAATAAAGAATGAAAAGTTTTGTATTTTGTAATCACACATATAAAAAGAGTGGTTAAGTTGAAAGGACATCTCTCAATTGTCAAGTACTCTTTGTTTTACTTTTGAATTTAGATTTCACTTATTCCAGTCCTGAAATTGGTGTAGTCCTCCCCAAACACATGTTAAATTTGAACACTAGACAGATACACTGAAGGAAGAGGGAACCAGAATAAACGTATTCAAGAATTCAACATGGTTAACATACATCCTAGAAAATTAGTATGAATTGGGTCATCGTGCCAAGCCATAGAATATTTGATCTGCAATGGGTAGGGGTAGAAAATGCTGCTCAAAATATTCTAGGTTTGTGAAACTATATTAACCATATTTTGTGCTGTGGTTAAAATCAAATTTATCAGGATTTTATTAGTTCACATGTAAATGTGAATTTAAAGTTTCAGTTTTACAGTATTTTTAAATTTTTATGTGCCATCCATCTTTGAGATGAAAATTTTAAAAAGTCAAACAACAAGCTTAAGTCTGCTATACATGTATCCATTCCTTCCAGAATATTTAAAACTAATTCTTAGAGTTCCCAGAGACCATGGTAGAGAAAATATATAAAAATGATCTGTAGAAAATGCTTTAAAGGCTTGAAAATTTATAAAAGTGATTTACTAAAAGTGCTTGAAATGCACAAGCTGACACACTAGCTTTTAAGATTATTGTTTAGAATTCACCCATCTTGAAGGAAGTTACATTTATGTCAACTCGTAAGGCATCCCTTTACTTAATTGATTTACCGAATTGATTTATTAATTTACTTAATTGGTTGCACATATTAAATGTGGTCTGAAATGGTATACAGACCACTAGCACGTTTTTATGAGTGACTGCCACCTGCTGGCCATTTTTCTACAGCTTTAGAGATTAATTCTATGTCAAAATTCACCCAAGAAATATAATCTTCTATTAAATGATTTCAGAGCAATTAAAAAAAATAAAGATTAGGCTAAGTTACAAGGAAACATTCTATTTGTTAGTTTTGCAGTCTCTCTGTTGATGTGAACCAATAGGTGCCAGCATCTAGCTGAGCTTGTCTAGGCTAATTAGTAATAACCTCTAATCTAAGTAGGTTAGAGCCTGATTAGCATTTGGATGGGAGATCTCCAGGTGATATCAGCAGTGTAGGTGAAGCTGGAGCACTCAGATGGCGATAGCAAACTACTTCCCAAATATTGCCAAGTAAACAAGGGTGCCAGGAACAGAGCTTGACTTGAAGGAGTTGGTATAACAGATTGAAAATGTGGCCTTAATTAGTTAGAGTAAATCTAGTTAAGGTTGACTGAAAGCTAGCTTCTTACAAAAGTAAATTATAAACTATAATCTTTCATCTCTCTCTTCCACTCCCTGATTTCTATTGTGTAACATTAGCATTTGAGGTATTGGATGGGCCACTAAAATGGAGAACACTCAATTAAGTCAATTATGTTTTTATAAGTTAAAAAAATTAAAAGTACAGGATTAGAACAGGGTTGGCAGTCTGATGTAGTTCAAATGTCTTGAACCCCCATCATATCGAGCTAGTATGGCCAATGGCTAGAGAATGCCACTCTTGCTTACAAATAAGATAAAGGCATCACCTAGTGCAAGAATTGTCCTCAAAAGGACATCAAGAATATAGAAAGAAAAGTGGAATGGTGGAAGTGCTTAACTTTACTATAAATTATGCTGATTGTTTAAAACCACGCCTTTGTAGGAGTCAAATGGCTTGACACATATACTGATAAAATATTTGGCAAGAAGAGGAAGGGCAGCTACTCATCCTTATGAGACTCAAGCACCAAAAATATTACTGATCAGCAAGAAACAATGAGGGTGAAAGTCCTTAAAAATCAAACTAAAATCTGCTGCTCCGCAGAAGTTTCATAAACTTTCAAACTACACCCTACAGATAAAACTGAAAAAACTTCTAAGGAATGATGGCTTGACATTGATCACATATAAAACAGCTTTGCATCATTACTATTCCTTTGTTCTGCACTGGGCTAAATAGAGAGAAAAATAATGTTTCATAATGTTACTTCTAAAAGATGTCAGTGATGTTCAGGGTCGCAGAACACTCCACATTAAAGATTATCATCATTTTATTCCTCTACTACACAGAAGAGCACCCATCAAGCTAGAAAATAACACATTTCTAAACTATAATCTGTTATTTAAATTGAAAGACATTTGGTCATTGTTTTAAATGGTGATATAGTTGACATTTTATAAAATAAAGTTTCCTGTCTTCTGATCCACTTAATAAGTTATTATCAAGAGCAATGACCAAATTCACCTAATGCACTAATGTAGTTAATAATTGTCAGGGTTGGCATACCACTAAAGTATAAACCACAGGAATTAAAATTTACAGTCAATGCTAAATGAACCACATTATGATTCATCAAGATATGCGAACCTAATCAATATGTTCATATTTGTTTTATAAAATAAGAATATTTTAGCACATCGCATTACCAACAACAACTAAAAAGCCCAGGGAATAGAACTATGTAAAGTAGCGTTCTGTACTGTTATGTGGTAAAGACCTTGAATGATGGGGTAAAGAAATGCTGCCCAGGAAATGGTCAGATAAGAGAGAATATAACCCAGATTTGAACAATGGGCAGAACAAGAGGCTCCGAATGGACTCTCCCTAGTTGCTCAGGCTGTAAAGATGGCAGGAAAGTTGTACTTTCACATTTGCATGATTCTATTAATATAGCGTTACAAAAATAGTTCATCTGGTCATGTTTCCTGCCTAGTTTGCCTCCTTAATTTTACTGATTTCTTGTTTCCTGATGAAATTTGATAGCTGTGAAAAATTATATATATATATTCTGAGGTTCTCGCGGGTATTTGTATGTGGATCTTTGGTTATTCGGGTTTTCTCCAGCGTAAGATTGGAAGTATCTAAGCAACGTTTCGATGAAGTCTCATTTATCATCTTCAGGCTTGTGTCTTCGGCTCTGTGCTTCTCAGAGTAGCACAGAGCCGAAGACACAAGCCTGAAGATGATGAATGAGACTTCATCGAAACGTTGCCTAGATACTTCCAATCTTACATGGGAGAAAACCCGAATAACCAAAGATAGATAGATATATATATAGAGAGAGATTTTCTTAAGTTTTCACGGGTACTTACATGTATGGCATTCAGCTTTGTTCAGGTATTTTCCCACATCATTGTAGTTGTGCTTTTAAAGTTGTAGCAACATTTCGGCAGAATCTCATCTGCCATCATCAGGCTTCTGTATTGTGTTCATCAAACACAATACAGACGAATACAATACAGAAGCCTGATGATGGCAGATGAGATTCTGCCAAAACGTTGCTACAACTTTAAAAGCACAACTACAATGATGTGGGAAAATACCCGAACAAAGCTGAATAACATACATACATATACATATACATATACATATACATATGTATATATATATTTATTTATTTTAAGAGCAGATTGTATTAACTGAAAATTATAAAAAATTATAACATTTTTATGACCAGAAGTAAAATGCTTTCCATTATATAATATCTATCACAACTCCTTTGCCAGCTACATAGGATGAAAGTATTATGTGCACAGAATGACTATTTAATTAAGGGGAATTAATTATTCCATCCAACTTGCTCTATATCTTAAACACAAATGAACTATAGTTTTGCGGTTTTGTTGATTCATGTAGATTTTTAAAGATAAATTCCTAGTGTCAATTCCATGGCGAGTGTTCCATGACCCTTGAACTGAATCTTGTTCAACCTAGAATGATTCAGAAGTTAATAAATCACCGTAGTAAGGTTAGATACAAAATTGTGTCAACAGCATAATCTAATTGCCTGTGTTTATCCTCCTGTCATTCCTACTCAAGGACTTTTCCGATTTGGAGTTCTGAAATTGAAAAAGGAAAGAATTCGAATGTTGAATCGTGGGGGGGGGGGGGGGGGGGGGGGTGGAACTATTGTGGCTAGATTCAAACATTGCTCTATTATATTTTTAATTAAGGAGATCCAGTTGATCAATATTTATCAGAGTTATGTTAACCTGATGTCATTCTATGTTCCTTGGTCAGGGAAGAACAATCAGTTGCCTTCCAGATGTCTTAACTCCTGGATGTTGCAACTTCCACTATTCCTAATAATCAGTGATGTCGGCTGGTCCCATGAGTAGATTACTAAGACACTACATGTCTTATTTCTCAAAGCAACTTTCATGTAACAATACCTTTCATTTATTATTACAATTGTTGAGTCTCCCCGTTAGGAGAATGAGTGCACTCAGGGAAACATAGTGAGAGTGATGTTAAATAACATACGACCAGCATACAGATATACTGAATAGTAAAATGTAGGTTTTACTTCCAGTAAATGGATAAACAAAGTCCAATAAACAGTCCAAATCATACACTGTTAAAGCAGCTAGTATCAGTCCAGGGATAATCCAAAAACGAAGTCAAGTATCATAAACAGAGTTCAGTAAACGGAGTTTGCTAACATTTGCAAGTCTCACAGCAATCCAGACAGAATGACGATCAAGCAATACAGCAAAACAGGAAATGCAAGGAGAGGACAAACCAGGTTTCTGGCTCCATCTTATGGCCATTGGAGGAACCTCAGCCAATCACAATTACAGCATTTTCTTAAAGATACAACAGTATTAAATGACTATCCTGGTTTAGATATATTTAGCCAGCCCAACTGTTAGGTGACTATCATTCCTAATAACCATCAAAGCTGCTTATCACTGCCAACTCTCTCACAGTGATGGAATATATGGCAGAGCCTGTGAAGTAGTTGTGTTCATGTTGGATTTTAATAGCTGTTTATAGTTTTATCCTGATTTCCAATTTTATATTTGCTGCGACCCAGAGTCATGACAATGAGATGGATTGCCTTATAAACCTAAATAAATAAATGACAATTGATTTTAGTGCAAACTGATGTGTTATAGATATTTTGAACTAGAACTTCTGCATGATTTTGTTGAAACCATCCAAATCCAAAGATGTTGAGACTTTGGGAAAAGTGCAAAGAAGAGCAACTAAGATGATTAAAGGCCTGGAGGCTAAAACATATGAAGAACGGTTGGAGGATTTGGGTTTGGCTAGTCTAGAAAAAAGAAGGACTAGGGAAGATATGATAGCAGAATTCCAGTATTAGAGAGGCTGCCACAAAAAAGAAGGAGTCAACTTATTTCCCAAAGCACCAGAGGGCAGGACAAGAAACAAGGGATGGAAACTAATCAAGGAGAGAAGCAACATGGAACTGAGAAGAAACTTCCGAATAGTGAGAACAATTAACCAGTGGAACAGCTTGCCTTCAAGTGCTGTTGGTGTTTCCTCACTGAAGGTTTTTAAGAAAAGACTGGACAGTCACTTGTCTGAAATGGTATAGGGTCTCCTGCTTGATCAGGGGGCTGGACTAGAAGACCTCCAAGGTCCCTTCCAGCTCTATTCTGATTCTGATTGATCAGTGGAAGCTATAATTCAAAATGTCAGAACTAAATTGCTTTTTCAGCGGAAAGGATCTTTGTGTATCTTGTCTTTTGTCCACAATTTCACCACCCATAAACAACAAACCTGCCAATCAGTTTGGATGTCATTTACATGTGAAATAAGAATGAGTCGCATTGGTAAATATGTACATGTCCATGTATAAAAACGAATGGGGCAATGCTGATTTAAATAAAATGTGGTTGAAGGCAAAGGAGGAAGTAGAGCAAATCAAGCTTCACAAATCCTTTTAAACATATACAGGTAGTCCTCGACTTACAACAATACATTTAAGGACTGTTCAAAGTTACAATAGCACCAAAAAAAGTGACTTATGACCATGTTTCACACTTATGTCCTTTGCAGCATCCCTGTGGTCATGTGATCAAAGATAGACAGATCTTACCATCACGTGGGAGATATAACTCAAAAGTGCAGTTTTAGAAAAATGTTTGCCGTTTGAGAAAGCCATTAAAGTTGAGAAAGAGACGTTCTAAAAATGCTCCATTAGATAAATGAGTTTGCTTAGTTGCATCAGCTGTGTAGGTTCAGGAAGTCCTGTTCCTAGCCTGAATGCAAAGCTCCACTTCTACTAGGCGAGACATTCCTCTTTGTAGAATTCTCTGTAGCACCTTCAGAATTAATTCTGAAAAGATTTACAATCCCATGAATTTCCTCATGTTCTCCTGAAAGCTTGTCAGAAAGAAAGCAAAAGGTTCAATTCTGTTTTGGGCTAACCACAAATTATCATGCCAACTGAATTGTAAATTGGTTGATTATAGTAAGTGATCACAAGTCAGATTCATAAATTGTGGTTGAAGTTTACTTATATCCAATAACTAACCAAACTATCATCTATCTAGCTTCAAATGACTTGATGAGCTGTGATAAATTTTATCCTGTACTGAAGGCTTTCCAATATCTCTGTGGCCATATGGGAGAAAGAACAGCAAATGTATAATCCTGGGAGCAAGCTATTCTTAATCTCCTAATAAAAAAACAATTGTTTTTGATCAATATGCCATCCAGATCAATCCACTCGTGGTTTGCTCTCACTATTATTCTTGAAAGTATCATTGTTCATCTTGTTATTCATATGCATAATAAGCCTGCAATAATTTTAGAATGGAATTAATGAGCATTCACTAAAATTATTCACAGCTTTGAAAATCTAGGGTAGCAACATGGTTGAATGCCAATCTTTAACAGAAAAAGAAGCAAGGATATTCAAGTGGTAAGGATTTGTGTCGTGTGTGTGTGTGGGGTGGATGTCATAACACAGATGATTTTTTAAAAAACCAACACCCGGCTTGTATAGATTTTAAAATAGGAACATTGTTTCATTAGAAATTGTGTCTATTCAAAAGGATGGTGTGAAGCAAAGCAGTGCCTTTAGCAAAGCAAATGAGTCATTTAGCATGAAATTTCAAAAAACTATTTCAGAAAACTCCGAGAGTTTGCCTACTCCTATTGAAGATTAAGGTGATCAGACTTCTTTATGTTTCTGCAAATTTTGGAGTTTTCCAAGATGTATCCCTCTTCCAATCTAAGGGTGTTATGCTGGTAACGTAAGGACTTCCATTTTTAAAAAGGAAATATGTCTAAGTAAAAAAATGTTACAACTATTGTCACTCTTATTATATAGATTTATTTAAGAGCTCACAAAAAGGGATCTTTGTTATCCAAATGCTGAACTGAAATTTTACAGAAAGAAATATATCAGCATTAAGTTGACAAGTCCAAAACCAAGAACGACACATTGGTAATTCTCCCAAGCTGAGTTCTTCATGGTTTTTACTCCTATAGACAAAGTCTTGACAGCCTGAGGATTCTACTCAGATTCTACTCAATATACTCTGCGAACTACTAGGGAGGGGCTTCATCCTTTTTTCTCACTTGACACCTGAGGACTGAGTTGCCTTTTACTTCTCTGGAATGTATCCCCTCCCTGCTGGGACTCCACCTCCTTACTACATTTAATCACAAAGCTATATATGGCACCCAGTGATGCTGAAAAACACATTTATTAAAAATTACCAGGTCCTCATGAAAACTAGTTTTAGCAATCATCAAATCCGGTTGAGTATTTTTATAGTGGAAGAGAATCTACATGTTGTAAATTAGATATATCGTTATATGCTATAATCCACTGGAGTCGGGTGATAATACCCTGTTTCCCTACCCCAAAATAAGCCCTAATTAAGATCACGCCCATCCAGAGTGCACGGGTAAAAAGCAGGGGTGGGGACAGGGGGTGGTGGAGCTGCTCTACTACTTACCTTTGGACAGTTGTAGCCAGGCCTCGCACACCCCAACACCTCCTTTGCCGGCCCATTTCTTCTGCAGCCTGCGAGGCTGGCAAGGCTTTTCTGAAGGCCTCTGTAGCTGATAACAAAGCTCCGGATTGATCCAGAGCTCAGTTATCGGCTGCAGAGGCCTTCAGGAAAGCCTTGCCGCCCGCAGAAGAAGTTCCTGAAGGTCTCTGACAGTGAAAAGGAGGCCGGGAATGATGCACGCAAGTGAGGTTAGTCAGTGGATGATACCTCCCGAAAATAAGACCTGGTGCCTTTTTTGGTGACAAAAAATCCATATAAGACACGGTCTTATTTTGGGGGAAACACGGTAGTAATAACATAGAGGTAGGTAGAAAACAGAAGATGTACTTTGTGGTTCAATTGTTTGGACAATTTTAGATGGTGCTTGGTCTGGACAAGGCCTGTCAAACTGGCAGTCCATGGGCCCAATGCGTCACGCACAAGCCACGCCCATTCCGGTTCCACAAAGGCAAAAACGTCATGACATATCATATGACACGATCAAGTTTGATCGTTTGGTTTGACCCTAGACAAACCAAAATGGAGAGCATTTTCTTTTCTCCTGACCTAATTGCCACATGCTGCCATTTGTGGCCTTACCTCTTCTCCATTATCACTCATGGCAATATACCTCTGCCTGGATCTGTTTGCTTCAGACTGGGTGGAGAGACCAATTGAAACCGTTTTGGGCACAATCCTAATACAATAACACTTGGGCTATTATGGTACTGAAAAGCAAGTTGAATCAACAGGAATCGGAAAAACACATCAGGAAAACACCAACAAATTTCTGTAGAAATCTAATTCACATTCTCATGAAACTCAACAGCCATAACATTATATATTATACATTCTCTGTTTTTCTTATAACATTCTGGGTCTACATTCATATGAAGCCAAATGCCCTGAACAAACAGAACTGAGTTATCCATTGTGCACGGCTAATTTTCTTTAGGTTTGGGGGATGAAAAGTGAAAATCTCATACTGACACCTTTTATCACATTCATTTCACCAATTAATATGAAGCATAAACATTCTTGCAATACTTTTATTTTAACAACAGGATTGTTTTTTCTATTTTTTACATATGAATACCTCTCTTAAATTAGCACATCATCGTTTAAAACAGCAAAACTAATTTCTGCTTATAATTCCCCCCCCCCCCCCCCCGGTTTAATAACAGGTAATAAAGTGAATCAATTGAATGGCATATATTCAGATTCTACGTGGGAAAAGGATCTTTCCAGGCCTATTTTGTCCTCTGCAGTGTTTTCTTAGCGCTTAAAAACATTACACAAGGTGAATTCACTCTTAATTCTTCACCACTCAGAATATATACTTTAGATAAGATTATCAAGAGGTTTAATTAGTAGCTAGTACCAAACATTTACCACACAATAGGCACAAAATATCACTGCCTAACTAATAAAGTAAAGAATTACAAAAATGACAGCATGCTATTTACTTGTGGACATTTAAAAGCTCTTTTAAATGAAGTTTCTAAATTTGCATCAGTCAAAAAATTGTTAATATGAGTAGTTAACTTACTGCATTGTGTGATTTTCTGTATATTAGACGTTATATGTTGGGCCAACTGGTTAGCATCCCCAGCAGAGTTTGCATTATATGCCATGGTGTATTATAACCCCGCTAAAGTCATAGAGTTCAGGGACCACTAAGCAACAACACCTGAAAATAAAGAAACACAGTTTAAGGATTTATATACAATGAGGAACTGTGCTGTAAAACCCACATTAATGAAGTCCTTTCAAAAAAAAAAAAAGAATTTAATTTGAAAAAAAAAGTTAAAGTACAAAATTACAACAAAAGAGAAAAGATGAAAGATGGGAACAACGGAATGTTTAAAATTTGACATTAAAAACAAACACGCACAAGAATAACACAAAAAATAATGGTTACGTCTCGCTCTCTTCAATATCAATAACATTACATAATAAAATAAATTTAAGGAGTTATACACAATGTAGAACTGTGCTATAGAATCCATATTAGCTAAATCCTTTAAAATTTTTTTTGAAAAAAATAGAAAAAAATAAAATACAAAATTACAGTAGAGAAAAGCTGACAGATGGGAACAACAGGGAAAGTAAATTTGACATTAAAAAGACAAACACAAAAAATAACACAAAAAAGAAATAAATGCCAACTCTCTTCAATATCAATACTACTATATAATAAAATAAACTCTTGTTTTAGATTATCAAAGGAAAGATACAAAACTAAAAATATAAATACAAATAATAACAGCAACGTTATACATCATGATCTAATTTGAATAAAACGTATCACCCATACGTGCATCATGTTATCATTCCAAAAATACACATTACTGGATATTTCTATAATGAACATCTAAAATAGAACATCCTCCATTTTCAAATTAGCCAAAATATAAACACTTAAGGTAAAAACATGTAGCTATCAATCTCCCACATTTCTCCAGTCAGAATAATCCAATCCTTCTTGAAATCAGTAACAGATTTCCCAGATGCTTTTTCAAAAGGCAATTGAACATTCTTGTTTTTTCCTGGATTTCACTTCTAATCGAAGAAGCTTCTTCGGTTTCTTCTTCAGAACAGAAGAAACTTCTTGGATGAGAAGTGAAATGTCTTCCAGGAAAAAGAACCAAGAACCAAGTCCTTTTGAAAACGTACCTTCGGGATAACCATGACCTGGAAGAGCGAGAGTCCCCACAGACAGTAACAACTACCCAAATATATAAATACTGTATAATCAGAATACCAAATATTACTGTTGGGCTCCCATGTAAAAAAAATAATTTGGTATACAATTTGCTTTCCTTTTACTAGCTGTAACATTTTTAAAGAAATGTTAAATTTTATTTTAGTTATTTTTCATATTCCATATCATTTGTTTTTCATAGGCTTCCCATTTCTTCTGAAAGATTTGCTTTCATTTGCAACGCTGAGGCGGAATGAAAGCTTAGTAAGGGAGCAAAAGGAGAGAGTTCAGGAGAATGAGACCTTGAAGGCAGTTAAGACTTCCAGCAAATCCCAAAAGAATCACATTAATAAATAAGGACAGCTAGATGGGGAAGGAAGACACAACTCTGAAAAACTGTCTGTGTAGAGAAGACCAACACATTTCTATACAAAAATGCACTTGAACAAATACACATCTAACACAGATTGAAATGATCAGAGATCCAACCTAGAACTAAGAAGAAATTCTACATCAATCTTCCCCAAACTGTTATCTTCCCGGTTCACTGAATTATATAATGCTCAGACATCACGAAGGATCAAGGAGAACAGAATTGTTTTTGCCTATTTCAGGAAGGTTTATCTCTGCAAACTTACCTCTTTTATGAACGTAAAAAGCTTTGCTAAAACCTATCTGTCAGATTGTATGTTTAAAAATAAATCAATGAAAATATGTCAAGAAGTAGCTGAGATATTTCTAAGAAGGCATAAGATGGATGAGTAAGAACATTGTGAAACCTTCCACCCAATTTCAAAAAACACTGCATCCGAAGCCACAATAAAGATACAAGCTGCAGTTTTTCAACCCTATTTTTAAGTTCTTTTTCAATTCCTTTTACTATAGTGTCATCTTTACATATGGTGATATTTCCTCTTTCTCTGTTTTCAGTCTTTAGCAATTTCTGCAGAATTGGCTTATGGAGGTAAAAGAAGCTTCCCAGAGACTTACTGAACTCATTAGGTCCTACTGTGTAAAGTATTAATCTGGAAAAATCAGCAAATTTTCTTTAAAAACACACACTTTTTTTTCTAAATTAGAACAATCACCATTCCTATCATCGTATTCCCTTTTGGGATAAGCAACATATAGAAAGGTGAAGAAATTGTGGGAGCGCCATCACTTGAGACTTTCAAGGAGAGATTGGACTGTCATTTCTCAGAAATAGTGTAGGGTCTCCCGCTTGGGCGGGGGGTTGGACTAAATGACCTACAAGGTCCCTTCCAACTCTGATTATCTGTTATCTGAAATGAAGGACTGTGGTATAAAAAGCAAAATACCGTATTTTTCGCACTATAAGACGCACTTCTCCTTCCAAAAGTGGATGGAAACTTTTGCGATGGGAGGAGTGGGCTTGGTGTGCTCCCTCTGCTGGGGAACACTGGAGCTTTCGCTGCTGAGCAGCTGACTGGCAGTTGGATTGGCCTTCTGGAATACCACCGATCAGCTGTTGTAGGTGGCGAGGATCACCACTGCTGCTGCCTATTGCCGCCCGTTCACCGCTGTTCACCATTGCTGCTGCCTGTTCACTGCTGATTAAATTCTTTAATTTAAATAGGTGGCAGTGAATGGCAGCGATCCCCGCCACCTAGAACAGCTGATCGGCAGTATTCCAGAAGGCCGATCCAACCGCCAATCAGCTGCTTGGCAGTGAAGGCTCCAGTGTTTTCCAGCGGCGGCAGCAGCTCAGCTCAGTTGACTGGTAGTGGGCGCAATGGAGCAGAGCCCTGACAAGTTATGTGTTGGGGCCGCGATAATGTGCTGAAGCTGACCAGGCTGTTTGCTGCAAGGACGCTAGCCAGATGAATACCGGATGGATGCTGGGAGGCAGAGGCCGATTTTGTTTTCTTGTTTTCCTCCATTAAAGCTAATGTGCATCTTATAGTCTGGAGGGTCTTATAGTGTGAGAAATACGGTAAATTATATCCGCTATATCCATTCATCATTTCAATACAATAGTTTTTTTTCTTTCCATCTTTGGACTTCCCATCTCTATAATTTTCAAGAACTCAAAAATTCCAGTTTTCCCAGTCTTCCTCTCCCCTCTAACAACTAGGTACTTTTTCCAATTATTTGTTATGAGAGTTAAAGTCAGTTTTCTTGAGCAAACCACTTCTTCTACACTGGTCACTCACTTTTGTATTGATCCACATTCACTTAGCTCCCATTCATTCTTAATCTACTTCTGGTTTTACCACTCAAGTCTTAAGTGCATGCCTTTATTTACCTTTATGTTTCTCCAAACATGCTCCACTGCTCCTTTCATTTAAACAAAAGAGGCACAAAGTATGCTCTTATACCTGACTAAGATGATTAAAGGCCTCGGGACTAAAATTTACGAAGAACAATTGCAGGATTTGGGTTTGGCTAGTCTAGAGAAAAGAAGCACAAGGGGGGACATGATAGTAGTATTCCAGTATTTGAGGAGCTGCCACAAAGAAGAAGGGATCAACTTATTTTCCAAAGCATCAGAAGGCAAGACAAGAAACAAGGGATGGAAACTAATGGAGAGAAGCAACCTGGAATTGAGGAGAAACTTTCTAACGGTGAGGACAAGTAACCAGTGGAACAGTTTGCCTTCAGATGTTGTAGGTGTTTCATGACTGAAGGTTTTTAAGAAGAGACTGGACAGTCACTTGTCTGAACTTTATAGGGCAATGATGGCGAATCTTTTCGGTACCAAGTGCCCAAACTGGAACACACATGCATGCATGCGTGCACACTGGAGTGCCAGAATCCCGAAGCCCAGCTGGCTGGTGCACACATGGCTGTTTTTTACACATTTTTGCCATTTTTGGCCTGTTTTCAGGCTGTTTTTCAGGCTGTTTTGGAGCCATTTTCAGACCGTTCTTTGAGCCATTTTTAGGCATTTTTTGGGTCGGTTTTGGTGTGGAAAACAGCCTGAAAATGGCCCCAAAAGGCTCCAAAATGGCCTGAAAAACAGCCTGAAAATTGTCCCCAAAGGCCCCAAAACGGCCTGAAAAACAGCCCCAAAATGGCCTGAAAAACAGTCTGGCTTTTTGGCTGTTTCTCGGGCCATTTTCCGGCACTCTGGCACTTGTGAAGACCACCTGGCCAGCATGCATGTTAGCAGTGAAAAACCAGAAGAGCAGCTGGTGACGGAGTACATGCCCACAGAGAGGGCTCTGCGTGCCACCGCTGTCATGCTGGCCATAGGTTCACCATCACGGTGATAGGGTCTCCTGCTTGAGCAGGGGGTAGGATAGAAGACCTCCAAGGTCTTCAGCTCTATTCCAATTGACTGATTTTGATTTATTTTGACATTCATTCCTCACCAGGGATCACACATTTGATTTTATGCCATTAAGTCAGTTTCCATTCTTAGTAAGCATATAGATTTCCTCTATGATGGATCACATTCTACCCTGTCCCATCTTTCTACCAAAATTTGTATGTCTTACAATTTCTCTAGCCTTTTTCTCCTATTTAGAAAACATTCCACCAATGTACAAAATGCATGTGCCTGCTCTAGTTATTTTGCCACCTGCAGTATGCATGGCTAAGAACTATCCAGTTTTCCCTTTCATACCCAATTACCTTGCCTTCTTGGTACATTAATTCTCAGATCTATATGCTTCTTGGCATCATGCAAGCTACTCTATGTTGCAAATTATTCAGGATCTAGTCAACAATATGACAGCAATTATAACCATGAACATCACACGCTCGCATGCACACCCAGTCCCCTTCTAAAAACACTACATCCTTTATACTTTATTCATAAATATATTAAACAACCATGACGCCCTATCCTTCCTGTTGACTGTTGAACCATATTCAACTTCTACATTTATTTTCACTTGTTTTTCTCTCATATGGTCTTGTTTTGAATTCAGCAACTCACTCCAGTTCCATCTAAAACTTTCCAAAATCCGGTTATTCACTTTATTATGTGCTTTCTCTAGTTCAATAAACGTGGAGTAAACTTTCTCATATTGAAACATTACCTAATGCCATATTTCCCAACTGTTGCTCTCTGCCTTTCACTCTATGAAAGATTGTGGGCAGGCCAGTCCCCATCTAAGCAACTCTGTTGGCAATTCATCTTATAAATCACTATTTAGCAGAGAGACCAAGAAATCTGGGACAAAGCACTTCATCCAAAATAATCCAAAAAGTTTCCGACTCAATATAATGAAACTTATAAATTACTTCCGCGGTTTCCAAGTTTTTGCATTTATCCCAAAATTAGCATAAGGTTTCCTTAGTAAGGTCTGTATAATTCTTTGATCTTTGATCATTAGCTGTGTGGGTCTTGATAACATCATAATTCTGCCAGATATCTTCCCAGACATATTTAACCAGCTAATCCCCCAAATCTTTTGCATTTACTCTTGCTATATTTCCTGCTGTGTAGGGGGACAATAACAGCATACTTCTGATTGTCAGACATAAATCCAGTCTTTGCATACCTAAAACAAGCTGCACAGCCATTTTGTAAGCAACCCATATCTACATTTTAAGGTTTTACAGGTGTCCCGTGTACACTTGCAACCTGGTGGTTTTCAGCATTTTCATAACATGATATCTTTTCAAATCTAATTAGTAATTTTCTCAGAATGAAGACAAAGCCAATCTAAGAAAGGAAATCTGGAATAAAGGTAGGGAGAGGTATTAAATCCATAAAATTGTGTTTCCAATGGGTTATAGAACTGACTAGTCCATTCAATATGTAACATTCCAAAATTCTCAGGGAAAGTCTAATAAGATCACTGGAACAATTCAGCAAATTACTTGAGTGAAACAAGTGCGCTTTAAAAATACATATTCAGTTCAGCTTAATTATTACAAAGAACTCTTTAACTAAATCATGATTACACAACAACCAGAAGCATCAGCAATATGTTGTTAGCACAGTTAGCTATCCTAAAGCTGGGATTAGGTTCTGATTTTGTTTTAGAAAAAAGAAAGCAACTAAAATATTTTAACTAAGAATGCCAGAGTTGGAAAGGATCTTGGATATCTTCTAGTCCTTGCTCAAGCAGGAGACGTTATACTATTCCAGACAAATGGGTATCCAAACTCTTCTTAAAAACTCCATAGTACCCACAACTTCTGGAGACAAGCCTTTCCACTGATATTTTGCTGATGGACTATCTTACAAATATATTGGGAAATTTTAAAGCCACAGATTTGTGTTTTAATATTCAGACACCAGCCCTTTCTGAATTTGAAGAGGGCTTATAAAATTGAAGTTCATCTCAACGGCAAATACACTGGACCGTTGTCTTGCTGAGAATGGAAAGGCAGCTTCTATTAATGTGGGCAGTTGAGATCTTACAGAAGTTTCCCTTTGAAGATTAAAGTGACATCTCTGCCAATATCCTTGTAGCATAATGCTCTGGATATCACCAACCCTCTTCAGTGGTCCTCCAAGAGGAAGACATCTACATTTGTGGGCCTCAACCAAAGTCAAATGTAGATGCTACTCCTTGGCTGACTTCATACATAATGTAATGCCGCTATTCATTTATTTGCACTTTGCTAAATAAATTCCAGTTGGCGCGTTTGCCCATAATGCATGACTCTATAAATCATGCATTATAAACGATTATGGGCGGATTCACACCAAGCCAAAATCAAACTAACCATATTATAATTTAATATTTAAGGAAAACAGCCATTGTTTCAAACTGCAAGACTGATTGCACAATCAGCAGAAATTCACATACAATTCCTTGATGTCCTGAATATTATTCAATGGCACTCAAATTAGAACTGCTGTCAACCTAAAAAAACTTTTATTAGTTATACTATTGATGAGAAAATGTATAAACAGCAATGTACAAATTTTCAATGGACCAGTTTATACAAATAACTACTTAAGATGCCAAACTGACTAAGCCTTCATCTTACCAATACTTAAGTACTTACCTAAATACTTTGCAAACATCTCTTAAATTTTCAAAAAGTATCTCAAAAAGCAAAAGTGAACTGAAATTTCTCTTCCACTCAGATTTAAAAAAATCAAAACCTCTCAAAAGACTACAGATTAAAAGCGTGGACAACCATATGACCAAAAGATGATTATATGCATCTTTTCTAACCTGTTTTTCCACTTAGGAAACTAGAAGCAACCCTTCTGGTCAATCCAGCACTGAGTTCCCACACAGGGAGGATGCAGTTCAACCCTTCCAGCAATTAGCATTGAGAAACTTATTGCTTCTGATCCTAGACCTAAGATGCACCCATTACTACTATTTTACTATTTATTAAGCTTTGTCAAGCTAGTTTAGGAGCTATTGACAACCTTCTAACATGATTTTGCTTAATCGCCTCTTAAAACAATATAAGGCTTCCAACACCACAGCATTTCCCCCCCAAAACACAACAAGGGTTAAGTTAATCACGGATTACATGCTTAATTATAAATTTATAATAGCGTTGGGCTTGCATCTCGCAAATACAGTTGGGTTCAAACATTGATGTTCCAAGGTGTCAAACAAGCCCAATTATTAATTTTAAATAATTGTGAACTTAATAAGTGAACTAGTTCCACCCCACAAGAACTCTTTCATCCAGCAGCCTCTTCCCTCACATTCTAACTTTCTTCACCTTGACTTTCCCAATCACCCGGTTTTGGATCGGGTTAGAAGAGGCAGAATGAGGTTGTCATATTTCACTCTTTGTAGTCTAGACTGGAAACAATTAATTCTAATTATACTACCTGAGACTGATTGTACTACTTGAGACTTCTCAGAAAACAACTGAATGAAAAACTGCTGGTGACCTTCTACCGCTGCATCATAGAGAGCATTTTAACATACTGCACCACTGTATGGTTTGCCAATTGCACAGTGGCAGATAGGACAGCACTCCAGAGGGTTAATGTCATTGCCCAGAAGATCATTGGTTGCCCTCTCCCCTCTTTGGAAGAGCTTTATAGCTCCTGCTGCCTTAAGGAAGTTCAAAACATTCTCAAAGATCCATCTCATCCTGGGAACCCTGTTTCTGAACTATTACCATCTGGCAGAAGGTACAGAGTAATAAAAACAAGGACAAATAGGCTGAAAAACAGCTTCTATCCCAGGGCAGTAGCTCTTTTGAATTCTGCTGTATAGTGCAGTGTTGGTGTGGTGTGTGTGTGGGGGTTTCCGGTTCAATGTGTGAAGGATGAAGGATGTGTGTTTGTGTTTATTGTCATGGTCATGGTCATGATGTGCACTGAAGATGGTGTTTGATTTTGTTGTACGAGGTGCAATGACAATAAAGTAAACTAAGGAAGAACCAAATGGTCTGATTTACAGCACTCCCTGGAAAGAGCAAAGTTACAATAAAAGAATTCCAGTGAATACGCTAAATTCAGAAAAGATGCCTACCTACCTACCTACTTATACAATTTAAGAGAGAATTGTTCTGTTTCCTACTAGTAGTCTTGCCTCTTTAAGGCAATCTGAATCTGTTATCTGACTTAGTAAAAAATTCTTATCAATGTGAAAAACAATGGCAGGGAGGGTAAGAGATACCTATCTTATTTCTGTCAACATCCTCCAGTTGCATCTCCTTCCTCTTTCCAATCCACACCAAGCTTTTCTTAAACAAAGTTCATTTAATATGCTAAGCCAGAGGTGTCCAAACTTAGCAACTTTAAGACTTGTGGAAGTCCACAAGTCTTATGAAGACCCCTTTGCTAAGCAATGAGGTGGTTTCTTGAACCCAGGCAACTAAAATTTTAATTAACCATGGTTAAACAAACCAAAAGCCCTATCTATGTATGACAGGTAGCTATACTGAACTGATTCACTTAAAATTGAGGTGGAGTGCTTCATGACTGGTTATGTGCCATCAAGAGTGTTCCCCACTCCAGGGGCTTTAGCTAGATTTTCTCCATGTCTTTGGCCTCTTCATACCAACAATGTATTCTATAGCAAAGTTCTCTTCTACAAGGGAGACTTTAGCAGCAGGGTCAACCTACAAGAACTCAAAAGACTCCCCTATAAAATACCAATATATGTTTATGCGCAGGCTTAATCCTTCTTTCCCCCCCCCCCCCCAAGGCTTTTAACCCATAAAGGATCTTGGTTTTCCTACATTATCACTCTCACATGACTGCTCCACCCAGAGAAGCAAGGCGCTGACCAAAAGCCAGAAAGGAAGGGGCTATTTTCTCCTGCCTGGGCGGTCAACCCCATGGCCCTCCTCCCTCCACAATCCTGAGGCACAAGGCACCCCGCAATTAATCCCTTCGCTCCTCGGCTCCCAGGGATGCTGCAAAAAAAAAAAAAACCACCACCAAAAAACCACCCGAGAGTGCAGAGCTAGCTCTCCTGCTCAGCAGGAAAGGGAGGCGAAATTCCACAGCATCAGGAAACCAAGGGCAGGAAAAGCAGGGGAGGCCGGGCAGAACCTTCGCCCGCTTGTAGGATAACCCCTCCGAAAGAAAGAGCAGGAGCAAACGTATCCAAGGAGCAGCGCGGGGCAGGATCGGTGAAGCGCGCGCGGGGGGGGGGGGGGCCTTGAGGCGGGAGGGGGGGGGGGGGGGCAGATTAACCTCCGGCGCCCCCCCCGTAGGGGGGGGGGGGGGGAAATGCGGAACTACCGGCCAGCGCAGCAGCCGCAGAGTTCAGCTGGGAAACTGGGCCCAGCGAGTTTTCGCCTATCTTGCTCCCCCCCTCCACCAAAGAGACCCTCTCCGCCCCCGTTTCTTCTGGTCCCCCAATCCTTCCCTCAGGATTGCAGTAGCTCTGCGCCGGGGCTGCGCCTGAGCTATGCCACGCACACAGGGATCAGGGGCAGCCAGAAGCAGGACCCCCCTCTCCACCACCACCACCAATCAATCCGGATGCACTACTCCGCTTCTTACCCCCAAAGATTTGGCCTCTCGGCGTGTCCCGGGGTATATGGGGTGAGGGTGGACGAAGACGAGGGCCAACTCTCCGGGTTCCGGAGTCGGCTCGTCCGAGCGCTCAGCTGATCCGCCGGAGACGGCCACTCCCCTCAACCCAGCCCAGTTTACTGCAGCAGGAGCATTCCCGGAAAAGGAGGAGAAGGAACCGAGGCAGGCCCCGCCTCGTTTCCAAAAGACGCTTCGCACAGCTGAGATTTCGGTCGACGTAACCTGCGGTGGGGAAACTAGTCACGCGTGGGTTACAAGTCTCGCTCGCGCGTGTTTTTTCCCTGGCTGTCCGGGGACTCTGTCCTAATCGGCTACATTCAACAACGAACCACTAGGCTCTTGTGTGGAAAAGGGCGGTGGAGGCAACTAAAAGTGTCTCCCCGGACAGCAACAGAGTGGTCAATGCCTGGAATGCGCTACTTGACTCTGTTGTTACATCCTCTAACCCCTCCACTCCTTTAACCTCAAACTAACCACTACTGACCTCACCCCATTCCTACGAGGTCTGTAAGGGGCGTGCATAAGTGCCTCATCGTGCCTACCGTCCGTGTCCTATTTTCCCCATTTATTCGTACCCATATTATCTTGTAAGCGATTGACAAATCAAAAATAAATAAATAAATAAATCGGTTTGCCACTGAATATATTTTAATTGCTGGATCTCTTAAAACACACACACAGTGAAATATTACACTAGCGAAAGGTAATACAAACGGAACAGTACGGTATGTTTCTTCTGATCCTTCCCTTTTTTTTTTCTTATGAATAATTTTATATTGTAAAAAAACAGAATTTGGTGTTTGGTTTTTTGGCTGCTCTACCAAATGCTAACCACCTCCAAATGCCAGAACACTAGGCACACCTAAAACTTACTCAATAAGCCAATAATTGTTTTACCATGTTGTGTGGGTATATATCAGCCCACTGAATCCGGTGCTGTGTGCGTTGTAACATTTTTAGTGAGTTCCATGGGGCAGGCTTCCTTTTCATGTCCTGGTTCCTGCACACACACACACCCAGTGAATTGTAGGTCCCTGAAAATAAGAATATAAGCTAGAGGTCCCCAAACTTGGCAATTTTAAGACTTGTGGACTTCAGCTCCCAGAATTCTCTGGGAGAATGGCTGGAGAATTCTGAGAGTTGAAGTCCACAAGTCTTAAAGTTGCCAAGTTTGGAGACCTCTGATATAAGTAGTCTTTGACTTACCACCACAATTGAGCCCAAAATGTATGCTGCTAGGCGAGACAGTTAAGTGGGTTTTGTCCCATTTTACTATTTTTCTCACTGCACTTGCTCAGTGAATCCTTGAATTGTTAAGTTAGTAATCTGGTTGTTTAGTGAATCTGGCTTCCACGCTGATTTTGCTGGTCAGAAGGTGGCAAAAGGAGATCACATGACCGTGGCACACTACAACCGTCATAAATAAGAGTCAATTGCCAAATGTCTGAATTTTGATCATGTGAATATGGGGATGTCACATCGGTTATACGAGTGAAAAATGGTCATAAATCATTTTTTTTCAGGTTCATGGTAACTTTGAAGAGTCACAAAATCGAGGACTAACTGTATAGGACAGCATCTTCTGCAGCCCATTGGGAAGGCAATCAGAGACAATCAGATGTGCCTCATTACAACTTTAATTGTCTCCAAGTCTCTTAGAAGTTATTTCCATACTTCCTCTTACACAAATCTTTTCAGAAGATTATTCCCTTGTGGCATTTCTTGTAGTTGCTCTGTTAGCTGCTGTTGATTTTAATATTTATTTAATTTATTTGAACAACTTACAAGTGCTAATATCTCATACAGTGATCTTAGGCAGCTCATAATAACCAATAAAAATAGGATTAAACGAAAACCTTTCCTACCAAAGGCCGGACCAGCCAAACTATTAATTTTTAGACTCAGCCACAACTCTCATCTCAATATTTGGACAGGTGTGACATCAGACTATAGAGGTGGGGCTTCAAATCTCAGGTGAGAGGCTGTTCCAAAAGACCGTAGTAACTATAAAGAAAGTGAGCCTCAAAAGTTCCAGTAGGGGACAGCATTTAAGCAGAGGTCTCCAAACTTGGCAAATTTAAGACTTGTGGACTTCAACTCCCAGAATTCTGGGAATTGAAGTCCACAAGTCTTAAAGTTGCCAAGTTTGGAGATCTCTGATTTAAGGCAAGGGACCTTGATTGAGCTCACCTTATCTGACCTAAAAGGATGGACAGATACCTTGGAGAGAGGCAGTCCTGTAAATAACCTGCCCCAGTGCCATGTAGAGCTTTAAAGACATTCACCAGTCTTATATTCAGAAAGCAACTGGGATCCAGTTTAGCTCATGCAACATTGGTGTAGCTCTGACGAACTGAGGGGCAACCCCAAATGTCACATGCTGCTGAGTTATGGATCCGTTGCAGCTTATGGATGGTCTTCAAGAGTAGAGCATGCTGCAGTAACCCAGTTGGAAAGTGGCTAAGGCATGAGCAACCATGAGCAACACGATCCAGGAATAAATGCGATGAACACATTAAGATGAATTTGTGCAAAGGTCCTCCTGGCTGCAGCTGCTAATTGTTCTTCTGGCAGGAGCCCATGAGCACAAGACAACCCCCAAATGACACGGTTCTGTCCAGGGGTGTGTGTTAGCGTTACCCCAAACAGAGTCAGAGATATCACCTATCCTGACTTGGGGAAGGAGGGCAAGGCCCACAACCAGTGGTGGGATTCAAAAAAATTTACTACCAGTTCTGCGGGTGTGGCTTGGTGGGCGTGGCAGGGGAAGGATACTGCAAAATCTCCATTCCAACCCTACTCCAGGGGAAGGATACTGCAAAATCCCCTTTCCCTCCCCACCCCACTAATCTGCTTTCCAGCTCTGTTCTCCTGTACAGGGCGACAAAAGAAGACCCAGCCGATCAGCTACCGGTTCTCCAGAACTGGTCAGAACCTGCTGAATACCCCCTCTGCCCACAACCCCTCTTTCTTGCAATGGTTGACTTGCAGCTGGTCTCTCTCCATCCAGTGCCTTGTATTCCCAATCTCCAGAGCTGATGCAGCAAGATAGCATGGTTGATGGTATTGAAAGCTGCCGAGAATTCAGAAGGGACTGACCACTCCCATCCTGAGCCCTCCAAAGGTCACTTGCAAGTATGAACAATGTTGTCTTAATACAATAAAACTCGCCTGAATCCTGACTGCAAAAGGTTGAGATAATATACTTCATACAAGGACCTCTGAGCCTGGGAGACCACGACCCTTGCAAAAATCAAATAGTGGGTTGTTTTTTGTTTTTTGTTTGTATTTTTAGGTAAAAAGAACATTGGCTTTGAAGACTAACTGTGATGGGACTTGAACTCTAAAATATCTGAAGATTAATTCGAGACAGCTATTTTAACAGTTTTGGTTTTTGTATTATTTTAATAGTTTGTTTTTAGATTATGAAATCTGAAATCATACAACTTAAATACTGGCAGGCAAATATTTTTAAGTAAGTAAGTAGGCGAATGCATTTATACAAACTGATATTTAAGGCCTATTAAGCATGTTGGTTGTTGAATTTTCATGAAGGCTACATAGAAACAGTCACAGTTATCATGTTGGCCACCAGATGGCAGACTGATAACAACAATAAGCAGATTTCAGTGACTGTGTTTGGATTTATTTTTTTTCCTAATTCATTTAGAAATGTTATACTGATAAGTCTTTGACTTAACAACCACAACTGAGCCCAAAATTTCTATCGCTAATTATTAAGTGAGTTTTGCCTTATTTTGCGCCCTTTTTTGACACTGTTGTTAAATGAATCACTGCAGTTAAGTTACTAACATGGTTGTTAACTAAATCAAGCTTCTCCATTGACTTTGTTGGTGAGAAAGTTGCAAAAGGGAATCGTATGACCCTGGGGCACTGGGGAACCGTCATAAATGTGAGTCCATTGCTAAGGATCTGAATTTTGATCACGTGACTATGGGGATGCTGCAACAGCTGTAAATATGAAACCTTGTCATAAGTAACTTTTGCCAGTGCTGTTGTAACTTTGAAAATGGTCACTAAATGAACTGTTTTAAGTTGAGGATGACCTGTGCCCCATCAGGTTGTTGAGGCTTTCCAATCTTGTTCTTAACTGATTTAAAACATTACTAACTTATCCTTGTGGATGAAAATCATATAAGAAATAAAGGTGGGAACAGTCGTGGGATTCAAATTTTTTTACTACCAGTTCTATGGGTGTAGCATGGCGGGCGTGGCAGGTGTGGCGGGCGTGGTATGGTGGGTGTGGCAGGGGAAATTTACTGCAAAATCCCATTCCCTCCCCACCCCCACTAACCTGCTTTCCAGCTCCGTTCTCCTGTGCAGGGCAACAAAAGAAGACCCAGCCAATCAGCTGGGACTCGGGAGGCAGAGAAGAGATGGGGGCGGGACAAGTCAGAGGTGGTATTTGCCAGTTCTCTGAACTGCTCAAAATTTCCGCTACCAGTTCTCCAGAACTGGTCAGAACCTGCTGAATACCACTTCTGGGTGGGAAGATTATTGTAAGAAGAATCTTTACAATTATAAGAATAACAGAATGATACAGTTGGACACAGGGGTGGGATTCTACCAGTTCTCACCTATTCTCTAGAACCAATTGTTAACATTCTAAGCAGTTCAGAGAACCGGTTGTTAGAAGAAATTACTGGCCTAATCCTGTAAGGAAGGCAGGAAGGAAACATTCTGGTGTTGCTTACAGAAACTGCTTCTCCGTTAACACTTATTACATTCTTGGCAGGACTAGACTTCCTGTCTCAGAAACCTCTCTGGAGTTTTTTCCCCCTCCTTTGCTGGTACTTTGCTTGTTGCTGGTACTTTGCTTGTGTGGAGTGACCATTTAAAGTTACAATGGCACTGAAAAAAATGACTTATGACCATTTTTTCACACTTACGACTGTTGCAGCATCCCCACAGTCATGAGAGGCCAGGCAAGGAGATGCGTGCCTCGATGTGAGTGATATTGAGTTGGCCACGCCCAGCCAATAACATGAGCACCAAACCACGTCCACCAACTAAGCCACGCCCACAGAACCGGTTGTTAAAAAAATTGAATCCTGCCCCTCGTTGGAAGAGACCTTGTAGGGTATCTTCTAGTCTTCTAGTCCAACCCTCCTGCTCAAGCAGGAGATTCTATACCATTCTGGACAAATGGCTGTTTAATCTTTTCTTTAAAAATCTCTTTTTAACCTTCTGTCTGAACCCTTAACCCCAGAGGTCCCCAAACTTGGCAACTTTAAGACTTGTGGGCTTCAATTCCCAGAATTCTGGGATTTGCAGCCCACAAGTCTTAAAGTTGCCAAGTTTGGGGATCTCTGCCTTAACCATTTGTCTGAAATGATATAGAGTTTCCTGCCTAGGACAAAGATAGAAGACCTCCAAGGTACCTTCCAACTCTGTTATTCTATATTCTACAGTATTCTTTGTTGAAAAGACATATATGAAAATGAAAGAAGAAATGCAAAGTACAGGACTTTCCAACTGGAAAAACAAGAAGAAAAAGACCACTATAGACCGACTGGTTGCAACAAAGAAGGCTAGAATTGCATTTTAGAATTGCAGTTTGTTTTTTAGCATTGCATAGAATGCCTAGGAAATGTGTGAAATATTAAGCATTTCATATTTTGATGTTCCATTTTTGGCAGTCTATAGATTTCCTAGGCATTCTATAAAAATTCTAATTTCATAACATGATGGTAACACACACACAATTATATTTCTAGACACCTTTACTGTTCTTAAACTTTGTCACATTTCTTTCATAAACATGGAAAATTGAAACTTATTTTTCTCTACTCAAGGAAGGGTAAAGAACTTAAAGGGATATGGATAATACCCCTTTTGTTAATTTAATAGAAATTATATTAATTTTATTAATTAATTATTAATTGGTTTTATTAATTTAACAGAAAATATATTAATTTTATTAATTAATTGTTAATTGGTTTTATTAATTTAATAGAAATTATATATATCTAATTCTACACATATTGCAGTTCATATAGTCGTATAAATATGAAAGGTGTGAATTCATCGTTTCAAGAAATATAGTTTTTTTTCTTCACGAGTGCAATATTCTCCTAAGAAAATTCAGTTGATCCATAATTTTCAAGAACAACCTCCCCGCGTGCCTGAAGGGAAAATTTTTCCATCAGTGTGCGCTGCTCTAATATAAGCTGGTGAAACATTGACACTAACCTCACAGTTGATACAAATGCTACAAGTGGAATAAACAAGCCATGGAAAGATACGTGCTCCGTTTTTACCAGATAGAAAGACTTGCACATAGATTAGAGAACGAATAAAAGTGTATGATGTCATCAAGAGAACTGAAATAGAAATGGGGAGGTCAGCTAGCAAGAAGAAATGATGGCAAGTGAATCACGGCAGTCGTAGAATGGATCCCACTTGATAAAAAGCGTTCACAAAAGAGACCGAAAACAAGATTGGATCAATGACATCAGCAAGTATTGTGGTTCCAATTGGCAAAAGAAAGTTCCAGACCATATTGGTTGTAAACATGCAGAGGAGGTCTTCATCCTGCAGTGAATAGACAATGGTTAGGATGAGGGTGATGATGAAGATGAAGATGAAATTAAACTGTTGGAAGAAATATCCTTCTGGGTTCAGTTCCAAGTGGGGAAGAAAGACACTGGAAACATGGAGGCTGTTTGGAGAGATGGTTTAATGGTGGACAGGACCACATGGCTTGGAACTCCAAAGTGAAAAGGATGATCACACACTTCAGGATGTTGTGTGAAGGAAAAGAAGGGAGGCTGAGATGCTGAGAGTCCGTTATATACCCTCTGTTGGGATTTGAATTTGAGCTTGTATTCTGATTGGTTGTCAGACTCCTATGGGGCCATGCAGGGGCAACTCTGCAGGCTGTCCTGAGTCCCAGGCTTGATTGAGCCTTGCTGGATGATGATGTAATGGAAGAGCTTTAGGCAATTCCTATTGTGGGCCTGCTTGAAGGAGGTAGATCTTTGTTTTGAAAAATAGACAGGCCCAGGCCAGAGTAATGGCCCATTAGCAAAAATGGGGGCTGAATTTCTGCCCCTGTGTTTCTACTTTTCTTTTTAGGGAAAATATGCTGCCTTTTTAGTATATCCTAAAATATTTCATTTTCCTAGGAGAGGGGTGGGTTTTTAACTTCCAACAAGACAATTACTATATCTGTAATAAATGAAACTGAGTGTTTTTTTCTGAATTACCTATTTAAGGATAGAATTTCCTGGTATTCTCTTGAACTTTATTTCAAAGAAGAGAATTTATTTTCCTACACAGAAGGGTTAAAAATAAATAACATGTCCAGTCACTGTTATCTAATAAATACATATTTGAATAGGGGTGCCAAGGAACAGAGGTTAAAAACACTGAGCTGGTCAGCTGCAGAGCTGCAGTTAGCTTGTCAGCTGACAACTCAGGTTTGAGAGCTGAGCTCCATGCAATGGGGGTGAGCTCCCATTACTTGCCTCAGCTCCTGCCCACCTAGCAGTTCAAATGCATGCAAATGCGAGTAGATAAATAGGTACCACTTCAGTGGGAAGGTAAATAGGGTTCTGTGCACCTTTTGGCGTATAGTCATGCTGGCCACATGACCATGGAAATTGTCTTCAGAAAATGCTGGTTCCCTCGGCCAAGAAACAGAGATTAACACCATGCCTTAAAGTCAGATCAATAGGGAATCCTTTACCCAGAGGTGGTATTCAGCAGGTTCTGACCAGTCCTGGAGAACTGGTAGCGGAAATTTTGAGTAGTTCGGAGAACCGGCAAATACCACCTCTGATTGGCCCCAACCCATCTATTATCTGCTTCCTGAGTCCCAGCTGATTGGCTGGGTCTCCTTTTGTTGCACTGCACATGAGAACGGAGCTGGAAATCAGGTTAGTGGAGTGGGGAGGGAATGGGATTTTGCAGTATCCTTCCCCTGCCACGCCCACCAAGCCACGCCTACAGAACTGATAGTAAAAAATTTTTGAATCCCACCACTGCCTTTACCTTTATATACAGGTAGTCCTCAACTTATAACCACCATTGAGCCTAAACTTTCTGTTGCTAAGCGAGACATTTGTTAAATGAGTTTTGCCCCATTTTACAACCTTTCTTGTCACTGTCATTAAGTGAATCACTGCATTTGATAAGTTAGTAACCCAGTTGTTTTGTGAATCTGACTTCCCCATTGACTTAACTAGAGAGAAACTCGCAAAAGGGGATCAAGCACATGACCCCAGGACACGGCAACCATCATAAATATGAACCAGCTGCCAAGCATCTGAATTTTGACACATGATCATGGTGCTGCACAAGTCGTAACTGAAAAATGGTCATAAGTCACATTTTTCAGTGTCATCGTAACTTTGAACGGTCACGAAACAAACTGTTGTAAGTCGAGGACATCAATCCAAAAATAAAAGGAGAGCCAATTTGGTCTAGTGCAGTGATGGTGAACTTTTTTGGCACTGAGTGCCCAAACTGGAGTGCCAGAGAACCAAAGACCAGCTGGCCGGTATGCACATGCCTGGTTTTTTTGGCTGTTTTGGGGGGCATTTTGGCTCTTTTCAGATCGTTTTTCTGGGCCGTTTTCAGGATGTTTTGGGGGCCAAAAGTGGCCTGAACACAGCCTGAAAAATAGCCTGAAAACGCTCCAGAAAATGGCCTGAAAACGGCTAAAAAACCTGCCTGTTTTGGGGGCGATTTTTGGGCCATTTTCTGGTGCTCTGGCACCCGCGAAGGCCAGCTGGTTGGTGCACCAGAAATCAGAAGAGCAGCTGGCGATGGCACCCATGCCCAATGAGAGGTGTCTGTGTGCCACCTCTTGCATGCATGCCATAGGTTCGCCATCACGGATCTAGTGATTTTAATAGGCCTATTTTACAAGTTAGGCTTGAATCCATTCTGACAGGTTGTAAAAGAAGCCTTTACGTGTGGAGTGGGAATCTTTATCCTGAAAACCCAGTAGTGGTTCTGCCTAATGTTATGGAAGAATGGAACCTTGAATAAAATGTTGCTGCAGACAATTGGCAAGAAGATGGGAGAAGATGACAAGCTTAGAGAAATGTCAAGGAGCTGTAGATATTACATGCAAAATCTCATCCAGCCACAAGGGGGAGCCAAATATCAGTGTCATAAAGTCCTTTTCATAGTTCGCTAATGCTGTCCAAAGATCAAGTGTCTTGGTGCGCATGTGCACACACACACACTTGTATTGTTTATTCAATCTGTTTTAGACATACATACATACATACATATATATATATATATATATATATATATATATTTTATTGGTTTTTAAGACAAACATAGACATACAAAACATAAACACATCAAGCCATATTCTATATATATACATACAGTGTGTCGGTTGGTTTATAAATTGTTTTGTGCTTCCATTTCATAGCCTTCAATTACAATTACATTGTATATATTCTCATATTTTCAAGCAAATATTAAATACATTAATATCATTGTTAATCAATCATTTGACTATACTTCTATTCATTCATGTTTTACTAAATAATCCATATTTTACTTAATTTGTTTTATGACAGTTCATATTATCATCTCAAATCTATCCTACAATCATTTTGTAGATGTAATAAGAAAAGAATACATCTTTATATATTTATTATTTTCTAAGAATCTACATATTTCATTACCATGTTTTATTGTCTAACCATTGATAAAATAGATCCCAAATTTTATAAAATTGTTTATCATCTTGTTCTCTGATTTCAAATGTCAATCTACTCATTTCAGCACATTCCAATATTTTCTTAATGATTTCCTCCTGTGATGGTATTTTCTCATTTTTCCAGTTTTTGGCAAATACAATCCTAGCCGCTGTTAATACATTTACAGTCAAGTATTTCAATTCTTTACTATATATTTCAGGTAAAATTCTCAATAAAAATACCTCTGGTTTCAAGTTTATATGCTTTTTTGTCATTTTTTCCAACCATGTGTGGATTTTAGTCCAATATTTTTTGGCATCCGCACAAGTCCACCACATATGGTAATATGAGCCAAGTATCTGATGACATTTCCAACATTTTTCAGATTTGTTCTTTAACATTCTTGCTATTCTTGTCGGGGGGAAAATGCCACCTGTAAAACATCTTATAATCTGTTTTAGATTTTAGATTTATTAGATTTACAGTATATCCATCCTGCCTTTCCTCCCAAGAGCTTAAGTTACCTTCTAACAAACCTGTGAGAGATGTTGGCACAGAAAATGGGCCAATTATATCAACTGACATTTCTGGAGCAGAATGACTAGAGATGTCCCTGTTTCCTGTTGTTCTCCTAGTCTAACATTTTAACATTATTTTATACTGGTTATGGATTTCTTGTTTGGCTGTGTTGTTATCAGTAGAAGCTGCTTCTCACATTTTGTGGCTGCAGAGAAGATGAAAACTCCTTTTCAGTGCCTCACCTGGTGTTAGCAAAGTTTTAAGTCTTATCTGAGTCTATTCTGAGTTTCTTTTCAGAATAACAGAATTGGAAGGGACCCCACACAAACAGGAGACCCTACCATTCCAGAGAAGTGGCTGTCCAGTCTTTTCTTAAAAGCCTCCAGTGATGAAGCGCCCACAACTTCTGATGGCAAGCCTTCCTCTTCCTCGTCTGTTAAAAGAATGTGTGATTTATTCTGGTTTTTTAAACTTTGCCGATTACATATTTTTACCTCTTTTAATTGCTTTTAATACATAAACATAAAGAAGGAGAACAATATGCATATACAAAAAAATTTAAAAATGTAATAAAACAAAGGGAGAGGGAAAGGGAGGAAGGGAAGAAGGAGAGAGAAAGAGATTAAATAAATATAAATACAGCAAAAATCTAAACCATCAAGCTAACTTGAACACACAGAGTAATATCAATTAAATCCTCCACAACATCAATTGAAGAATGATTCATTATAGTAAGTGAGAGTATTTGTTTTCCATCCAGGGTTTTAACTCATGTGTAACACAGTTTTTCCACAGTCAATACTATAGAGAACAACAAAAGGTAACAACGACATCCTGGCAACAGACAAGACAACCCATCTTTCCAGTATGTAAGATTCCTGCTCTCCCAGACTTTCTCATATATTTTCTCTCACACAAAAATCATCGATGGTAGCTGTGAACAGCTGGGCAGATCAGAGGGGTTCCACACATTGCTTTAAACCAGAATGTAATGTTCACTATTGGCTTAGCCTGTTGTCTGAACCCAGCCATTATGATTTCTGAACAATAGTTTGTGGCAGCCAGTTGTATCCACCAAACAAGTGTGGTTTAATGCACAACTTCTTATTAAATAAACTATAATGTAGCATAGTGTGTGAATCCAATTGTTATCTTTGCTTTGTATATTTCAGGATCCAGTCTGCAAATGCACACCTTCATATGTCAAAGTATCTGTCCCATTCTTAGATACTTCCATTTGATATATAATAAAACTTGTGCTGAACCTCTGAAGATATTTACCATCTTGGAATAATAAGATCTTATATTTTGGATACTATACAATAACTTGTGAGATTTTAGCTTTTGGAAGTGATGGATGCTCTCCATTGGAAAAGCCAGACTATTTTCACAACAGTATAACCTAGTACAGACATGGCTGAAATATCATTTTTTTCCCTATGACTCAGTCTCTGAATTCTTATTATCTAATAAAAGTTTGTTGCCATTCAAAATCATGTACTAATTAATTCACTACCTAACAAAGTCATTGCTTTAATGGATGCCATTTTTCATTTTATAGCTTGAAAAAGCTGGTTCTTCTCTTAGAACAAATAATAGACAATCTTACATTGCAATTGATAACAAAACTGAAAAGAACTAGGTAAGAGCTACCTAATTTATACTGCTGAACATGGTTGCTTGTTCATGAACAATTTGTCAGCAATGCATCCAAATAAACACCTCTAAGTTAAATGAAGAATGGACCACCAGTTTTTCCTTTAAAATGCACCCAATTTGTTGTGATTTTATTCAGAATACAAGGTGTTGGACTCTATTGTATCATAAAATATTTATAGGAAGTCCTTCTTTAACTACCACAAATGAGACCAGCAATTTGGTCATTAAGTGCAGTGATTACTAAGTGGCACTGCAATTGTTTTTGATGTTGTACCAGGTCTCTTTTGTTTTACAAAGCTGTGAAGATCATAATTATTATCAAATTTATTTCTCACCCATCTCGCTGATGACTTTGATAAATATGAGGATTGTTTGTAAGGTTATTTTTTCACCACTATTACTAAATAAGGCAGTCACTAAATGAGGACTATCTATATTTTGTCTTTTTCGAAGCCTTTTTCATGGGAGAAGAACATCATAACCAAGTGAAAAAGTATAAGAATTGATCAGATTAAAGCTGACCAGCATTGTTTTCCCAATAAGCAGCCAACCAGAACTCCAGAAATAGGATAGAGCAGAACAGAACAGAACAGAACAGAATAGAATGCTTTATTGGCCAAGTGTGATTGGACACACAAAGAATTTGTCTTTGGTGAATATGTTCTCAGTGTACATAAAAAAGAAGATACATTCATCAAGATCATAAGCTACAACGTTTAATTATAGTCATAGGATACAAATAAGCAATCACATCATACAATTTATGTCCAGGATATGAGGGATCTGTAAATATTTTCACAGCCCTCTTTTTGACTAGTGCAGTATACAGGTCCTCAGTGGAAGGCAATGGATCTTCCCTGTATATGATCCTTATATTGGTTATTCAAAGATAGAGTGCCTTGGTTCATGAGGGTTCAGTGACATGTAACCAGTACCTAACATTCGAAAGCAAATTTGAAGTGAGACAGAGAAGGCATCCTCTTTATCATTCTTGCCATATGAAATAAATAATCTAATGTGTTAATTATAAAAATCCCCAGCTTGCAGTGGGGTAAAGTGTGTCACTGCAGAAAGTTTGCCTTCCTTCATATTGGCACACATATTGTGAGTCACATACAAAGGAGTGGAACTCAAATTGTGATGTTGTAAGTTATGTTTCATCATTTCGGTCTTATTGGGGTTAGGAACCAATGTCTATCTCTATAGTGCTGCAACAGATAAAACAGATCCATATAGTTTAAATAACTTGCAAGATTGGGAGAAATGCAAATTTTTTTAAAAAAGGTTTTCCTATCATGTCATGTCCAACTTTAGGGCACAATGCTTATCTCCATTTCTTGGTTGAGGGAGCCAGCATTATCTGAAGACAATTTCCGTGGTCATGTGGCTAGCATGGCTATACGCCAAAGGTGCACGGAATGCTGTTACCTTCCCACCAAAGTGGTACCTATTCATCTATTTGCATTTGCATGCTTTCAAACTGCTAGGTGCTAGGTAGCTTGGGTCTTGAACCTGGGCTGTCAGCTTTCCAGTTGACAAGCTCACCGTCTTTCACTGCTAAGCCACACGCCTTTGGGAGAAAAGCAAACTACAACAGTTTTGCTTTACCAGAATGGTAGATAAAAATGAGCATAATAATGTTGACTGAAGTATTGCTTAGTATAAGATGACCAAACTTACACAATCTAGTGTTGTAATGGGAAAGGAAAAATGAATTGTTTCATCTTTTTCTTTTTTAATCTAAGTCAAACTCAAGGCCCGCGGGCTGGATCCAACCCATGGGGTACTTAGATCTGGCTCATGGGGCTTTCCTGGAAATAATGAAGGACTGGCCCGTGGTGCCTCTGCCAGCAAACATGGAGCTTACGAGCTCCATTTTTGCTTGCAGAGGGTTGTAGGAGGCCGTCGCAGCCGGAAATGGAACTCAGGAGCCCATTTTCGCTGGCAGAGCACTTGGGCCACCACAGCAAAGGTGGTATTCAGTAGGTTCTGTCCAGTTCTGGAGAACCAATAGTGGAAATTTTGAGTGGTTCGGAGAACCGACAAATACCACCTCTGACTGGAGATTTTATAGTATTCTTCCCCTGCCATGCCCACCAAGCCATGCCCACAGAACCGGTAGCAAAAATTTTTGAATCCCACCACTGCACCACAGCCATCCCCGACATAAGTGACATTGAGCTGGTCAGCCCTCCCTGGTACCTGCCCCTTGCTCCCCTCAGGTCAAACACAACCCTGATGTGTCCCTCAATGAAATCGAGTTTGACACCCCTGATCTAAGGACTGCCTAAAATTGTCCAATCTGGAGCAGAATGGCGAGCTTAAGAGGGATGCGTGAACTTCACTTTCAGCTCATTTTCTTCTTTCCTTACCATGAAATTCCTTTTACTTTCAGTGCCACCATAATTAGAGTGGTGGTGCTTTTGTGAAGAGGATACCATAGTTATAATTAATCATTTCCGTTAGCTCTGATTTAAAAAGGAGATTTGTTAAAAAGGAGAGGAGGAGAGATACAGCAAGAGGACAAAGTGTGCATAGCAACTATTTCTGACTGTTTCACAATATCCGGATGGCCTGGCAACATTCTCTCTTCCCATATCTGAAGTAAGCTTAATGTCGTAATTGGGAAGGGCTGGATTTGCATATCATGCTGATATACTTGGTTTGGTTTTGCTTCAGCCTGTCCTTTAACCCAAACAGCATATGATTAAACAAGTAATGTCATAGTATGATGTGCCAAGCAGCTACATTATCTGCTTGATTAATATACAACTCCAGAAGCCAATGTCCATGGTTTTGATACCAAGCAAAAAGGAGACAAGACACATTTTGCAGTTGATCAAGAGAGTTCAGGTTTTATTGCTTACACGTAATTGAAGCTCAAAGATACTGAACAGATCATTGATATTTACATATTTCTTCACATCAAATAATTATTTCCAAAGCGATTCACTTGGGTTTCTTTTTTGCATGCAGTATATGATCAAACATGGGGAAAATATTTCCTAATAAATAAGTAGTGATGATTAGGTTTTGAACATGCAACCACATATAACCTCTTTCAAAAAGAACAATTCTTTTTTAATGTATTCCCATTGTTCTTTTTGTAATTATTCCTTATTATAGTTGAAATATAGATATATTATTTTAAAAGCAAGTGAGCTTTGATTTACTGATGTCTCCAAGTAAAATCGCCTTCTACAATTAATCTCCGGTTCCTATTTAACCTTTACAAGCTTTCAACCCTATTTTGACTCAGTTTGGCTGAAGTGAATGGCTAGGCCTGGACAATGCTGATCCCATTTGTTTATAGAGATTCTCAGACATCCAGGCCATGGTTGTCCAAAAGGTGCTTTTTCAAGAGGCAACTGGACTTTCTGGTTTTTCCTTGAAGACATTTCACTTCTCATCCGAGAAGCTTCTTCAGCTCTTGGAGGAGAAACGAAACGTCTTCAAAGAAAAATAAGAAAATCCAGTTGCCTCTCGAAAAAACACCTTTGAGCTGCTCTCATTTCATTACTAAAACAAAATCATTCTTGTAATAAATGTAGAAAGAAAAATTAAATGAATAAGAGCACATTAGGTCGCCCTGAACATAGTGGAATCAAGTTGGAATCCTTTGACGTTGATTTTAGCACTACTCTCAGGAAAAGTAAAGTGCAATGGGCAGCAAACAAATTAATTAATTAATTAAAGAAATAAAGCATCTACCCAAGAAAGTGATTGGCAGTGTGTGTGTGTGTGTGTATGATGAATGAGCAGAAAATGAGGAGCTATTTAATTCATGATTGTTATTTGATTGTCAGGAAGAAGAAGGCTTTCTCATCTCTATTCCAAAATAGCTTCATTGACCTTTAGTTTTATGTGCTTTGATTACAAGGTGGGTGGGAATACTATTTTCTACTCCCCCCCTGCAACCATATTTGCCCTCCCAACCATAGATTATTCCTCTTGATATAGATCAATTGCAGATGTTCTCGTAGAGAAGGCCTGGCATGTTAAAATGAGCTTCACGGCTTTCCTGAACCAACGATAGGAAAACACATAAATCAAGGGGTTACAGGCAGAATTAAAGTAGGCAAACCAAATAAGAACATCAAACACAAAAGGAGGGGTAATGAAATCCAGCAGGCTGTCTAGCATAGTGTCTATGGTAAATGGCAACCAGCATAAGAGGTAGATTCCTACGGCGATACCTAAGGTTTTTGCTGCCTTCCTTTCTCTTTTTGCAGCTCCTGTTTGAGGTTTGCTCCCTCTGGGTTTTTTGTTCATATTGCTGATCTGTTTAGCTTGTCTAGTTGCCACAATAAATATTTTGATGTATAACCCTATCATGATGAGGCAGGGAAAGAAGAAGACTGGGAAGTTGATCCAGCCCCAGAGTTTGTTGTACAGCAGCTGACAACTCCCAATGCAGGGCAAGTCTTGCAGAAACTGGCCTAGCTTTTCCTCAATTCCTTTGCTGTAAAGGAAGATGAACGTGTAAACCACAGGAACTCCCCACCCCAGGGTTATGTAGATGCAAGCCACCCGTATGGTGAACTTGGTGGGATAGAGCAAAGGATCACAGATGGCAGAGTGACGGTCGACGGAGATAAAGCAGAGGTGGAATATGGAAGTCAAGCAAAAGACCGTGTCCAGAAATGTGTGGAGCCGGCAAAAGTCATCTCCAAAATACCAGCAGCTCTCCACAGAGCGGATTGTGCTGAAGGGAAGGACGGTTAAGCCCAGGAGGAGATCTGCCAGGGCAAGAGAGAGTAGCAAGAAGTTAGTAGGAGTGTGAAGTATTTTGAAGTGGAAGATGGAAATCATCACCAAGAGATTCCCCATTACGGTAACTAAAACACCGATAGCGCAGACCATGTAAATGGCTAACTGGACTCCAAAGGGTTGGAGGGTTCTTGGGCAGGATCCATTCACCGGAAAGCACAGCGGGACTGGCATAGTTTCTTCCGCTACGGAGCTCATTTGGCTTCCAACCGCGTTCAATTTCTTTCTGCTACAGCAAATGTTCTGTAATTTAAAAAGAGGGGGATTGTGTGAACCATGAGGCAGAGAATGGGATCCCAAACATTGGGAAACAATATGAGTCAGAGGTTGAAAGATTGCTACTGTAACCTAATGCGCTAAATGAAAAATATCTCATCATTCCATCTGGTATAATTCCATTGGTTCAGTATTCAATATTATTCAGCTCTTCTCTTTCTTGATTGGTCACTGTGGAATCATTCTTAGTGTCAAGGTTCCAAGTAACATACCCATAGCAATCAAAACTCCGAGGCAGGCAGATTCCTCAGAGAAGAGGTTTATTGGATATGTCATACTGACACAAACTTGGTGAAAACTGATCCTAACAGTTTTCATCCAAAGTAAAAGTAAAAGTTTTTCGCTTTCTCAAAACAATCAGTCACATGGTCCAAGGAGGATATAATCCATTTGCTAGACAACCTCATTCTCCGCCTTCCGAGCGCCTGTTGGAACGTCCTTGCATCCCAAGAAAAAGTATTTTGTTTTGGCTACAAACCCCAGCTATCTCTAATCCCCACTCCCTATCCCTCAGCTTCAGCTGTGGCAGCAGTAAAGCTTCAAAATGGCCTCAATCAGATCAGCTTCCGGGTTGACACCAGAGGTGGTACTCAGCAGGTTCTGACCAGTTCTGGAGAACCAGTAGCGGAAATTTTGAGTAGTTCGGAGAACCGGCAAATATCACCTCTGACTGGAGATTTTTTGGTATCCTTCCCCTGCCACCCCCATCAAGTCACCCCCATCAAGCCACGCCCACAGAACCAGTAGTAAAAAAATTTGAATCCTACCACTGGTTGACACTTAGTTCTTATCCTTACCATCAATCAATATGCACATCTGTTATATCTCCTACCTTTTAAGAAAATATATATATGAAAAGGTTTGTATATTTGTCGCTTCCCATTTTTTCATTTCTGTGATTATTGAGATAGTGAAATTTAAAGATGAATTCAATTTTGTTAGATAGATGAGGCACCTGTGGTGGCACGGTGGTTAGAAAGCAGTATTGCAGGCTAACTCTGTTGACTGCCAGGAGTTCGATCCTGACCGACTCAAGGTTGACTCAGCCTTCCCTCCTTTCAAGATGGGTAAAATTAGGACCCAGATTGTTGGGGGTAATATGCTGTCATTGTAAACTGCCCAGAGAGTGCTGTAAAGCACTATGGGGCAGTTTATACGTCTAAGTGCTGTTGCTATTGCTATAACGCAAACTTATTTATTCAGTTTTTGAGACAAAGTCTTAATAAAGGCAAGGAATGATTTTTTCCCCCCATTTAATTTTTAATAAGGCTTTAGAACAACTGGATATATCTGTATTGAAAGTGCTGCCCGGTAAGAGAAGGGAGAATTAAGATGCATTTGGGGGACTCCTACGTGAAGGATTACTGGAAGAGACAAAGGGGAATTTGAGACGATTATCAAAGCTCTTTGTTAAAAAAAATGAATTTGATTTTTTTTTAAATAGAGGGTTGTGTGACAATGTACACAGGAACGGCAAAGAAGGATTTGTTCAAAGTGGTTTGGTTAAATCCTTGGAGGTGAAGGAATAAAGACAAATGCTACAAGAGTTACAACTTGATTCCATATGAGGAATGTAAGGGAGGAGAGTATTTGTAGATTTCAGAGAAGGTGAGCTTACTCACTACTACCTAAATTACTTTTCTCACTCAACTAATCTGGCCCCAGATTAAGAGCAGAACAGGAAAGGAAATAGGATGTCTTAGTGTGCCCAGACCACCAAGTAAAATATATTCTTGCTACCCTTCCCTATGACATCTGTGACTGAAGAGCCCTTTACTAGGAAATTATCTACCCTGAATAGTTTATATTTCTGGGTATTCTAATGTATCTAATGATTTCTAGCATCCCCAGGTTTCCTACCTACAACCTTTTCTTTTCGTCTTCTCTACCACCAAGTATATATTTGCATGGTTCTCTCTTCATTGTTCTCTTTCCAACCTTACCAAATTGCTTGCCAGGATGGACGAGTGGGTGGAGTGCATCTCCTTTTCCCTTTCCTGTAGCTTAAGCAAGACTTTTGGGGTGCTGCATAAATGCATCCATATCTTCATTTCTCTAGTGGACTAATAAGGAATTTTTTAAAAACACCACACACAAGAAAATAGAAAAAGACAGAAGAGAGCAGCTCTGTTTTTCAAAAGAAATAAGTCATACTGAAATTAGAGGCTCTCTGAGCCAGAGGAAGTGCTGGGTATATGAGTAGCATATGACTGGACATTTGCTAAATGATTTTTTTTTTTTGCTTAATCTTGTATTTCTTTTGCATTCCTGGAAAGTGGGCTGCTTTTCCAAATGAAAGATAATAATTGATTACAATATGAATGAGAAAGCAAAGAGCGTTTTTGTTAAAATAACAGTGCAAATAGATGTGTGTGTGTGTGTGTGTGTGTGTGTGTGTGTGTGTGAGAGAGAGAGAGAGAGAGAGAGAGAGAGATCATATGCCCTCCCTGATGAAGATATTGTATTTCTCCCTCTTTCTCTCTCTTTCCTTTCAAGCAGACTTCCCTTCATTTTCAGTTGCATAAAAAATATAAATAGAAAACCAACTTGCAGGTAAACATTACAATGAAATTATTCTTTCACTGATGTACTGTTTAATAATTAAACTTCTAGCTTACAAAACAAATAAGCTGAGATAAAGAATTCTGCAATATAAATAGTGTCTACGCCGATTTGGAAATGTGGAAAGGCGGAAGTAAAGCCGAATAATGTGAATACGCAATTGATAAGTGTATTAGGAGACATCTGTTTTCAAATCAAACATCTTTTCAGCTTCAAGGCAGTATAGGTTAAACAATATACACTTGCATTAAAAGGAGCTCAGTGTGTTATTCAAGTAAACCTAAAGTATTTTTTTTTACAACTGCAAAAAATAAGAAGAAAGAATGTATGCTTTCTTGGCTTGGGATTGAAATATATAAATAACATAGGGGAGAAAAAAGCTTACCTGGTAGAATCCACTGCATTAATTTTCAAAGTCTGTCTTCATTGTGTATCTGAGGAATAGGAAATCAAGTAAGGCCTTATATAATCCAGTTGGAATAATAGGCCTCTCTAGTGAATATTATATTGGAAGGTGTGGTCTCCAACATGTTCATTTAGCATCAATGTGCACTGAAGTACCTGGAGGTTTATGGACCAGCATATTCCTTGCTGCTTAATAAATGATAGCATAATCCTACAAAATAAGTATTGTAATGACTTCAGAGGTGGTATTCAGCAGGTTCTGACCAGTTCTGGGGAACCAGTAGTGGAAATTTTGAGTAGTTTGGAGAACCAGCAAATACCACCTCTGACTGGAGATTTTACAGTATCCTTCCCCTGCCACACCCACCAAGCCATGCCCACAGAACTGGTAGTAAAAGTTTTCTAATCCCACCACTGAATGACTTGTTCCATTAAAGATTACAGAGCTGCTACATAAGGGACAAATTGTCTATAAAACCTACCATAAAAGTGGCACCTACCTCTGAGTTGTGCACTGCAGCTCCTATCATTCCTAGGTAGTACCTCCTAATTGTGATTTGTATTTGTTAAGCCTAGTAGTAGCTGTCCAAACTAGCTGCATCAGTGAGATAGACGAAATAAAAATCCAATAAATAAATAAATTAGAAACAGTAGGCTAATATTACCAGTTGTTGGAATAAGACTGAAGAGAATCAAATGGACAAATATTTATTTATTGGGTTAAATTTACACCCGCTTTTTCAAATAAGAGCCCAAGGAAGTACAATATACACTATGGCAGGGGTCGCCAACCTTTTGGACCTCAGGGACCACCAAACTCATAATTTTAAATCCCGTGGACCAGAGACCCTGGGAAAATCCCCCAAAAAGTCTGCAGGAAAAATCCCCAACCTGTTTTCCTACTGATTGATCATTCTTTATTTGGGATCATAGGATACCGTCTCCAGCTCAGGGGGAGAGAGAGACTTTTGGCTTCATGCAAGAGAAGCAGCAGAAGCAGCAGAAGTCTTTCTCTCTCTCTCCCAAACTGCCAGAAATTAGTCTTTCTGAGACTTGTTGCGCTGGCACAGCCTCTTGGAGCAGGATGCCTTGCAGAGTCCCAAAGACTCATTTCTGGCAGTTTGGGGGAGAGAAAGAAAGACTTTTGCTGCTTTTCTTGTGTGTAGCCAAAAGCAGAAGAAGAAAGAAGCGGAAAGAAGTAGCCTGGTGGCTAGGCATGGTGCATGGGGTGAGTGGGGCAAGTTCTCCCCCTCCGCCCTTTTCCCCCTCCCCTCAACTACCTCCTGTTTCCCCCCTCCCCTCAACTACCTCCTGTTGTTTGCAATGCAACTGACACAAGCCTTGTGTTCCCGCGGGCCATGTGGGCAGCGCACCATTGTGTTCCCGGGCAGCCTGGATTAATTGCTTTGGGGGGTGCTTTGGAGGATGACATTTCTCTGCGGACCACCAAAATTTTCTCATGGATCACCAGTGGTGCCCGGCCCACTGGTTGGTGACCACTGTACTATGGTCCTTTTTGTTTTTACCTAAAACAACAATCTGTGATATATTGTTCTGAGAGAAAATGGCTGGCCCAAAGTCACCAATTGAACTTCCATCTCTGAGGTGGACTAAAACCTGGGTTTTTCTTTTGCGCAATGAATAAAGGTTCACATGTCGGACTAGGAAAAGAAAAAGGTTAATGAAGCTTTTACTAGTAGAATTCCCATTGGTTGGTAGTCATCACAATTTTAAGTTCTTAATGGAAGCAGAATCCTTACTTTTCCATCAATATTGTCACTTTACTTATTTATGTTAAGAAGCGACATTTGCACCTTTGGAGCACTTTTTAAAATTTTCTAAGCAAATAAAAGAAAAAGAATCAGTTTTAGAAGGTAAGTATAACTGAAGTATCTATGGTTGCATGTTATCATACATGTATTTGAAATATCTAAGGTACGTAAGTATTTAAGGTATTTAAGTTTCTAAGATACTTAAAATAAGGTTGTTTCTCAACAGATCCATGATTCAGCTTCCTTGTTTTTTACATTATTTATTGTTATTAAGCACATTACACACATCTTAGCTTTTCATTTTAAGCATCAAGTAAGTTTTTGTGTATGGAAGAAATTTTGTTCTCCAAATCCCATAATTTGTTTGGGACCAATCAGGCCACAACCATAGAAAAGCATGTAGCTCTCCATTGTGTCCCTCCCATTCTAAAACTGTAAACAGTGTAAACTATGAATATTGACATAATATTTCTGTTTCACGTTGTATGCAATAAACAGTTAAATATCCCAGGTCACATAACTCTCAGATCTACTGTATAAAGTCAAATAGTTCAGAATTTTACAAAAAAAGAAGTGAAAGCACCTGAGTTCTGAATTTATTAAAACAAATTCCCTATTAATAGGAAAACAAGGAAAAGATATAATTACACATAATAGAAGAAAGTGCTTATCGGAGGACTGGAAACAAATAGGCTGTATATATTGTTCATAGCAAAGAAAATGTAGAGATAAAAACATTTCTTGTACACAACAAGATCTAACTATCATTAATTGCCAGGGCTAAAGAAAGAACACATTTCAGAGGTCAGTTGCTACCATTAGCCATACTATAATGTTAATATGTTTTTTCAGTGCGTGTATACATTACATATATAAACTAAGAGTTCATTCACATGGTAAATGAATTTAGCTTAGGGAAGCTTATGTCACAATGAATCCATTAATCTTATAAGTATCACAAGATAGGGCTATTTTTGAGGGTGGGAAACAGTTCCTCTTCTAATAGTGGTGATGCAGTATCACTTAAAGACTAACAAATGCCAGCCTTTCAAGGTTGGATGAAGTGGATTAATCATCAGCAATGTCTGTCCATCTCAAGCATTTGAGGCAAGGAGATTCTTGCAGGAGAACCTCGTCTGAAGATGGACCCTGTCACAATCTTTTTACATGCTTTGCAAAACATAAATAAAATAAACTATAAAGGATGGGATTACAAGTGGAATTGAACCATCCCAGACACAGAAAGACATTGTACAAATCTTCAGGAGTCATGAATTCAATATAAGGGTCTGTTTTGATGAGAAAAAGAAAGGAAGCCAACTTAAAGTAAGTGCTCCTATAACAATACTTAGCATTTTAGTAGCTTTGTTCTCCTTTTTGGTGGAAATTTTCCCTTTTGCATCAGATTCACAGCGTGAAACACTAGAAAACTGAACAATCTGCAGGACACAAGCGGTTTTTGCAACGAGAAATGTATGAAGTTATATTCCCACCATCACCATGCTGAGAAGAAAAAAGGCTGTATCTTACTAAAGGAAGATATCTTACTAAACATGAAAGTACAGAATCCATAGCAGGAGAGGGAGGCTACGTATTCCTCAAAGTCTTCCACATTGTGGACCCAAACCAAACAAGATTGAGGTGAACCAACCAATCCCTAAAAGAAACCCAACCCCACCTTGAATTATAGTGATTTTGGTAAGTTAAGGGATTGGGGTGCACACAGCATAAGTAGTGATCCATAGGAATGAAGCATAGATGGGAAATGGAAGTAGTACACAGCATGATATCACAGCAGTTTCCAGAAGAAATCACCAAAGAAGAGAAGGACCAGGGGAGACATGATAGCAGTGTTCCAATATTTGAGGGGCTGCCACAGAGAGGAAGAGGTCAAGCTATTTTCCAAAGCACCTGAAGGCCAGACAAGGACTAATGGATGGAAACTGATCAAGGAGAGATTCAACCTAGAAGTAAGAAGAAATTTTCTGACAGTGAGAGCAATCAACCAATGGAACTGCTTGCCTTCAGAAGTTGCGGGAGTTTCATCACTGGAAGCTTTCAAGAAGAGACTGGACTGCCATTTGTCAGAAATGGTGTAGGATCTCCTGCTTGGGCAGGAGGTTGGACTAGATTACCTACAAGGTCCTTTCCAACTCTGTTAATTGGTTAAGTACCAATAGGAATCCACTGCCCCGACCACACTGTATGGCACGACTGCGAAGCTGACCAAAATCTTTGGTGGCCATGGAGCAGATCAGTACATTGATTGAAGAATGCAGCTGTTTGAAATGGAAGACAGAGATGATCACTACCATACCTTGCCCATCTTTGTCAATTTAAATAATAATGTTTATCATTTTAATATTTTTATCTTGTTGCTCATATTGATTGTAAGCTGCCTAGAGGCCCCTCTAGGCAAAGCAAAATGGGTGGCATATGAGTTTAATAAGTAAAACCAAATAAACATTGTCACACATGGTGAGAACTATGGCTAAATCCGGTCATATCTCTGAGTGGAGATTTTATATTTTTATGACGCTAATTGTTAACAGACTCAAACCTTTTATCTCCCTGCAGGCTCCAGAGATTGCTGGAATTCATAATGTGTTGTTGAGAAACAAATATGTCATTCAGAAGAGAAGAATATAGGAGGTTCTGTGCAAGGAGAACACAATCAACAATAACCAGAGCTTGTGATAAATATAGAGACCAATGGTTCCTGGTATATGCAATACCATACATCCTTTTTTGAAAAAATAAAGGACAGTCCTTTATTTCAGCTAGTTGTCCTTTAATTTTTTAATTGAATTTTTTTTTTGGCTTTCTCTTGAATTTCTCTTTGCAAAGCAGTCTTAAGCATAAACCATTATTTTTTGCATTGTTATGAACCTCTTTTAGAACTGCCCTCTTTACAGATTTGTTCTTTATTTATTCCAAGAAAAATATGACCACAGTAGCAATACATAATGGGAGATCTCCTTGTTTAAAAATCACACTAATTATGGATTTTGCCAAGACAGAACTATTGTGAGGTTAATGATAAATGCAGCACGCTAATAAATGACACAGCACTGAAATCCCATGTTACTCACTGGTCATTTTCTTTCCATCCGCTTTCTTTCTTTTCCAACTGCATCTTGGCTATTAACAGCTACTTTTCAAGGCTACTGAAACTTTCTTTTTTCCTCAATTTCAGACATATTATGTTTTTCTTCCATAAGGCATTCAAATAGTAACTTATTTCACTACTACAGAAACATATTTATGTTCACGAGGCATATAGATGTCAATTTGGGTATGATTATATTATAATATAAATACAATGCATCTCACAAGTTTCATTCAAGGCCTCTAGTCTGCTTTCCTATAATTCTTTTAACTTTACGGGAGATTTGTGTCAAACAGATGTGGAGGTTTGTGCAATGTGAAGTAGGACATCATGAGATGGAAGAGACAAGGCCAGGGAACTAAATGTTCATTCATGTATCTCCTAAGCTTATTCACATATTGGATTTGGAGGGGGAGGGGTGTCACTAAACCTTTCATTTGTTTAGGTTATTAGAAAAATACTATTTTGTCCTGACAGTACATCAAGAATGATGTCTCAGGACATTGTGTGAGAATATGCAAGACACTAATTTGGCTTAAATACTAGTTCTAGTGAGTGGTTAGAATAGAGTAGAGTAGAGTAGAGTAGAGTAGAGTAGAGTAGAGTAGAGTAGAGTAGA
>NW_020769336.1:7044759-7063452 GCF_900518735.1 Pseudonaja textilis
TAGAATAGAATAGAATAGAATAGAATAGAATAGAATAGAATAGAATAGAATAGAATAGAATAGAATAGCATTCTTTATTGGCCAAGTGTGACTGGACACACAAGGAATTTGTCTTGGTGCAAATGCTCTCAGTGTACATAAAAGAAAAGATACAATCATCAAGAGTCAAGAATCATAAAGTACAACACTTAATAATAGTCATAGGGTACAATAAGCAATCAAACCATGCTAGGAAACAATCAATAAAAATAATTAGGATAGAAGCAACAAGGTTACAGTAAAACAGTCATAAGTGGGAGGAGATGGGTGAAAGGAAGGATGGGAGGATTAAGAATAATAGTAATGCAGACTTAGTAAATAGTTGGACCGTGCTGAGGGAATTATTTTTTTAGCAGAGTGAAGGTATTCATAAAAAAATCTGCCCTTGTGTCTAGTTCTGGTGTGCAGTGTTTTATAGCATCGTTTTGAGGGTAGGAGTTGAAACAATTTATGTCCAGGATGTGAGGGGTCTGTAAATATTTTCACCATCAAATTACACCCTGTGTAACTCTTTATAGATGATAACCAGCACTTTGCATTGAACCTGAAAGCCTAACTGGCCACAGCTATAATGCTTCTAAACCTAGTCTTTGGTTGCTGCCTTTTGGACTAGATTCAGCTTTTGAGTAATTTCCAAGGACAATTCCATATTGGAATAATCTAAACATGAAATTAATAGAGGTACGAATCAAAACAATAAGGAAATTCTGATCCAAAAAGTTCTGCAATTGGTGTACCAATCAAAGCTGGCCAAGGTCTCCTTGCCTGTGGCTTCCATCTGATGCTTAAACAGGAACCATGGGGTACAGGAGCTAAATCATTAGTCATCTACAAATCATAATTCTTTTTTTGTTGGGATTTAAAATTATCTTTACATATTTAATTCCTCACAAACTCCAGGTACATGATCAAAATAACACAAAGCTCCAAATTAATTATGGCACTATATAGCTGAATATTATCAATGTATTTACTTCCTCAGTAGTTTCATGTAGATATTAAAACTGCATAGGGGGAAGTGCTGAGGGAATTATTTGTGTAGGGGGAAGTGCTGAGGGAATTATTTGTTTGTTAAATTATTATTTGTTTGTTAATTAATTATTTGTTAAAACTGCATAGGGGGAAGGCTTAGCTCTGAGAAATCCACATTGGAGCTCCCTTGTTGATACAAACTATTACAGAGATATATATTCAGAAAGTGTCTTCAAATAATGCTAACCATCTCTCAAATTTAATTAATACGTTCTTCCCACCCAACCACTGAAAGGAATCATTAAGATATGAATCCAGATCGTAGATAAAGAAGCTCATGTCACACTGAAACCTGTGGAATGTTTGATTTCACTGTCAAATTGCTCTTGTTGTTAGGTAAAGATAAAAGCTGTTTTCTAGTGAACTTATGGATATATCTATGCACTTTCCTGGACAATAGCATTAATTGGATTCTGATGGCCTCTCATCCAATATTAAAAGGTCCTAATTTGATTAGATTTTCAAGTTTGGCCAAGATCAGCTATGCTTAGCCACCTACCTGGGTTTATCCTTAGGATTTCTTTAAAAAAAAAAAACATTCAATTGGAATCTACTTTCCTGTAACTTAATTATTTGCATTCTGGAAAAATATTTCCTGACCTTCTTATGTGTAACAATATGCTTTCATTTCTCCTTTCAAATTTAGGAATTCCCATTGACATCATAGAAATTAATTTCCACTTTCCTAAGTATCTTCCCTGCCTGTTCCTGAAGGTGGCCCAGTTTAACCAAATGCTTTTTAAATGGAGATGCTTAGAGCTGCACCTAATACTCAGTATGGCAGAGGTGGCATTCAGCAAGTTCTGACCAGTTCTGGAGAACCAGTAGTGGAACTTTTATGTAGTTCGGAGAACCGGCCAATCTCACCTCTGATTGGAGATTTTACAGTATCCTTCCCCTGCCACACCCACCAAGCCACACCCACAGAACAGGTAGTAAAATAGTTTGAATCCCACCACTGCAGTATGGGGTTCTGGACAATGCAGCATAAACTGAAACTACTGATATCTGTGATTTGGAAACCTGAACCATGTTGATACAGCCTAAAATTTCATCTGTTTTGTTTTTTATATTTTTGCATTCATTTCACATTACTTGTGCTCAAACTGAAAAAAAATTAAATCTGTCTGTCTGTCTGTCTGTCTGTCTGTCTCTCTCTCTCTCTCTCCACAATCCACATCTACATCCACATATTACTCATACTAAATCATATGATATATGAAAAGAAAGTGACAGTGAATGAGCAGCAATGATAATTCAGAACAATTAAATGCCCAGACACATCTCAAACACCCTAAATAAAGAAGGAGGCTTTGTCTTCTTCTTATCTCTGGTCCTCATGGTGACAAATGTTTGTTTACATTCCTGCAATTCCTACTTTTCCCGTTCTCACAATGCTGTCCTGTTAGGCTGGACTCTCTCTCTCTTTTATGAGCCTACAAATACTGCTACCAGACCAGTTATCTCCATCCTAGGCTTTTCTATTTAAATTCTTTTTCCTTAAATGAAAGACTTTGCTTTTGTCTGTGCATTCTTTGTGTTATTTTCAGCTCATTGCTCTTTCGTATCAGCTCATTCAATCTCTTTCTCTCAGCTGAATCTACTTCATAAGACTATTATTGTGAGGATAAAGTAAATAGAGATTCTGGGTAGGCGACCTTGAACTTTGAAGAATATAAGGCAGAATATAAAAGTGATAAATAAACTCCTTTTGGGGCTCCAGGGATAAACACAAAAGCTGGTAAACTTTTCTATAGCAGCAGTAGAGAACTGAATAAGGCAAAACTTTTGCATTCTAATCCTTATAATCAAAGTGATGTACAGGTAGAGTTTATTTTTATTTACTTATTTGTCAAAAACTTACAATACAACAGAAACAAGAATAAACATAAGTTTAAATTCAAGAAATAGGAACTAATAATTGGGGACAATAAGACAGGAACGGTAGGCACGATTGTGCTCTTATGCACACTCCTTACAGACCTCTTAGGAATGGGGTAAGGTCAATAGAGGTTATTTGAGGGTAAAGGAGTGGGGGGGTGGGGTTGAGCAGGTGACAACAGAATCAGGTAGTGAGTTCCAGACATTGACCACTCTGTTGCTGAAATTGTACTTCCTGCAATGGAGTTTGGAGTAGTTTACATTTAGTTTATATCCTGTGCTCTTGTGTTGTTGTTGTTAAAGCTGAAATATTCATTAACTGGTAAGACGTAACATATGATTTTATGTACACGCTTAAGTCCAATCTTAGTTGGTGTAATTCAAGGTTGTCTAAGCCTAGAATCTCAAGTCTGGTGCTGTAGGGTATTATGTTGTGAACAGAGGAATGTAGTACTCTTCTGGTAAAATACTTCTGGACTCGGTCAGTTGTATTTATGTCTGATATACAGTGCGGATTCCAGACAGCAGAGTTACTGAATTAGCAGTAGATTCTGCAGTACATTCATCCATTTGTAGCCATACAAACTTATGGGGTGGTGCTAGGAATAGAGTTGTTGCTGTGGGGAAAATTGGAGGAAGGACTGTTGTGTGCAACTTATTCCACTTCGACCTGGAGGAATGGTAGAAGTGAAATCTAATGATGGGCCATGATTTATATCCCAGTGTAAATTATCTATGGGAATTGGGGAGAACCAATAAGCTTGCTTGGAAATGATGAAAAGGAGTGGAATTCTACTTTGGGGAGATAGAATAGAATAGCATAATAGAGTTGGAAGGGACCTTGGAGGTCTTCTAGTCTAACCCCCTGCCTAGGCAGGAAACCCTACACCACTTGAGAGCTTCTTTTTTATTTTTAATGTTTTATTAGATTTTTATTTTTAAATATACATCAATATCAATATATGAACAGTGTGGCCCCTGGGTATAATTGATTTTGATACAAATATCAATAATGATAATCATAATAGTTGTTATATTAAACTAACTTATATAATCCTAGTATTAATATACATGTTTTTAAGGTAGTTATTCATTATTTCAGTATTCTGTTTTAATGCCAATGATGTTATAAGCATAAATGGTAATACCATCTTTCACCCTCTAATCTTTTCCATCAAATTATTACTTATACTCTATTATTTAAAAACATTATATCTGCTAATATTCCCCCTATTTCCTATTTCTACCTCTATTCTAACTTTTAATCAGGTCACCATTGCTAATCCTAATATTAATACATAAGGCATAGCCCTTCATTATTTAGTTGTTCAAAGTCACAGTATAGCATTTAAGTACTAGTCTTCCTATTATTTAAACATACCTTATAATACCCTTTTTCAACCTCCAATCTTTCCATCTAGCTATTGCTTCATATAAAGGTGTGTATTCTTATTTCTACCTCTATTCAAATTTCTAATCAGGCCATCATTATATTAGAGGGAAAAAAAGAATATATATAATTCCTTCCTACCCATCATCTCTCATTTGTTTTAATACTTCAATTCTTATTTGTTTTTTGGCTTGCCTCTCATACCCCTCTCTTGGATCTTTATCTCTATCAACATCTGTATCTTCACTATTCAGACTAAGTATTTCTCCCATCTCTATCTTCCTAAGCTGCCAGGTCTCCAGAATATCCACCCAAGTCCCTATTTCCCATTCAAAAGTATCTTTCAGGTTATCTGATTCCATTTTTACATTTCTTAAAGTGCTTTACCCTTGGTTTATTTCATCAGTCATTATTATCTTTATCATCTTCTCCTTCACACCTTCTTGCTTTGTTAGCTAGTTTCTGTCTTTTCTTCCATCCTTTCTGCTATCTCCTCTCTTTCCTGGACTCGTTGATCTTCAGATGAGAGATGAGAGCTTTTTGTAACGAGCATAACAAACACAACAAAGCAGGGGTCTCCAATCTTGGCAACCTTAAGACTTGTAGACTTCAACTCCCAGAATTCCTCAGCCAGCTATTCATTCTGGGAGGTGAAAGCCACAAGTCTTAAAGTTGCCAAAGTTGGAGACTATTCTGGGAGTTTTCCAGGACACTTAAAAAAAAAAAGGAAATGACAGATTTAACTCTTTCCTTCCCATTCTGCATTCAGCTCAGACAGTACAGTCCACAAGTGGAATAGGAGGAAAATTAATATCACATCTACATGAACCCTAAAAAAGTGGTCCACAGAGCAATCTAGATAGCAGAATTAAGATGAGAAGCTGAAGGAAAGACAAGACTGACAGGGGGAAAAAAGCATCTTTGCTGATGAGCAGTGGAAGAATGATTGGGCTGAGTCCATGTGTACAGGATCACTAGACTTCTAGTAAGAATCCATCCTTATTGCTAACAGCTTATTTTCACTGCTCTCAATGATCTGTTCCAAAAGTTTTCAAGAAAGTTAAGTTTTTTATGATGTCATCTAATGAAAACCCATTGAAAGCAGGTGTGGAATGCTCTTTGGGGACTGACCAATGAGTGTAGCAATTAGAGGTGTTGATAGCAAATGTCACAGGCTTAATAGGGCAAATGATGCTCTGAAGGCCAAAGTTTGTTTGCATCCTGGCAAACATGAGTATGGTAGGGTTGGACAAAAAAAGCAAAGCATGTTCCTCCCGTGCTTCATATTTGCTGCTCTGCTGGGTTTCAGTAGAAACCAGAGACCTCATTAATGTATCTCTGTGGTACTGAGGCAATTAAGGCACTAATGAAGTTAGGTGTTGCTGGACTTTTGCAAAATGTTGCTCTCCCAAATGAGGCCTTCTGTTTTGAAAACAGATGGCAAGAAGGTTCTCTGGGAATCTGCCGTGTTTGTCTCTAATCGGACACAAGAGGCCGAAGTTTTTTTTTTTTAAGTTCAAGTATACACTTAAATGGTGGTAAGCTTTACATAAACTTTCTTTGGAAGGAACATAATATCATTACAGATTACAAATTAACAGAGTTGGAAGGGACCTTGTAGGTCATCTAGTCCAACACACACACCCTGCCCGCCCAAGCAGGAGACCCTACACCATTTCTGACAAATGGCAGTCCAATCTCTTCTTGAAAGTCTCAAGTGATGAAGCTCCCACAACTTTTTATTTATTTATTTCTCCCACAACCTCTGCTGTTCCATTGGTTGATTCTTCTCACTGTCAGAAAATTTCTCCTTATTTCTAAGTTGAATCTCTTCTTGTTCAGTTTCCATCCATTATTCCTTGTCTGGCCTTCAAAATACCTTGACCCCTTCCTTAATAGTCTAATTTAATAAAGACTATTCATTGGCTGGGTCATAGAACTAAAAGAACGACAACACAAATATTCAATCCAAACTTCAAAGGACTGCTTTCAAAATTAATCAAGGAAAATTAAATTAAAGAGCTGCATGCATATCAGTGTGTGATTTTCTAATTCAAGAGAAATGGTTGCTTACCCTGAAGTCAGTATCTCAATATCAGTTACTGGCACCAGGTCCTCATTTACAGAATCTACTAATCCAAACAGACATCCTGATAACCAGATTAAAATGATGTCTCGTTGCCTTTCTTCCAATGATGCGCCCATCAATTTAAAAACTGTAAAACTAAGTGTAAGTCTGGCTTCCTGGAATCTCACTAGTTTTATCTTCAAAATACTTAGCACCTATTTCCAGTTAAATCCATTTCTTTGCAGAATAGAATACCACTCAAATAACTCATTAAACCTTGATGGAAAGATTGCCACAATTACTTTGGTTTTTATCATCTGGTGATTCTTCAAATATATTGCACATGAATGCATAGTTTATAAAACTGGAGATAAACACCACAGTGATAATGGACAATATGTTTTTGTATAGAAACTGAGTCACATTGCAATTAAATCTGTTTTCACTCAAAACAATGAAATCCAAATTGTTCACACAGCTTCAAGTACAATCACTAGCCAAATTATTACTGATGTTTTGTCTCCATATTACAAACTCATGGATATTTATCCTCTGCCTATTCTTAGTATGATCCTGATGAGTAGTAGCTTTAGGAGAGGTTGTCAAATTTAATGTTTGTCCTGCTTTGAGCCATAGTCTCTTCTGTAAGATTTTGAAGTTTTGTAGACCTCAATTGTGGAAAGTTTAATGAACAGTTGACTGTTCCAGTAACCTATAAAACAAAATGCAGAGATCACCTGGTCCAATCCCTTCAGATGTAGCAGGAGGATTGCATTTTGTGAGGAAAGCAGCAACCCAGGTTGGGCTGTGTGTGTTTCCTTGATCTGTTAATAGCAGTCCATTATACAGAAGTGAAGAGGGAGAGGAAATGCACACTGGGGTGACATCATGACATTGATAAATGTTGTTGTGTATTGCAAGAGCAAAAATAGACACATAGGTGACATGATAGCTAGATCATTTTATCTGTAATCATGTGTCACATTCAGTTTGCACAAGGGAAGCTGGGTGCTGAAATTGTACTGAATTCATTTTGAAGGTAGAGTAACAGAATAACAGTTGGAAGGGATCTTGGAGGTCTTCTAGTCTAACCCCCTGCACAAGCAGGAGACCATCTTGTCATTGATCTCCTAGGATATGGAAGAGGTAGTTTAATTTGCCTCACCCCTCATATTCCATTTCCACTGTCATTTTTCAACTGTTTATAGCACCCTGCTCTTTGATGGGAAAAACAGAAGCAGCTTCACTGACTAAATAAGACAGATGACAGAAATATATGTGGAAGACAGAGATTTCAAACAGTGGGAGGAGAAAGTAACACATTTTAAAGATTTTTCCCACTTACTCAAACAGAAATCAATGCAGAGTATATATTGCAATGGGTCTGAATGGGACAGGCTGAATAATTTTGGTTTAAAGTCTATGGGTCTTTTCCAGTCAATGGGCTGGATTCAAAGTTTGTCAAAGTTGTGCTGCTAAAATCAGGGAGATCTGTTAAGAGTCAGCCCTGTTGATTTCAAAGGGACAAATCTATTTCAAGGTCTATTCTAAACACTGTCAAGTCTGCTTCCAACCCCTGACTTTAGAAAGCAGACAGCAGCCTATTAAGCTGCCCAGCAGTGCTGAAGTGCTTAGAGGAGCTTCTAGATCAGGGGTCTCCAAACTTGGCAACTTTAAGACTTCAGCTCCTAGAATTCAACATAGCTGGCTGAGGAATTCTGGGAGTTGAAGTCCACAAGTCTTAAAGTTGCCAAGTTTGAAGACCCCTGCTCCAGAACAAGAGGCAAACCACATGCAAAGAGCCAAGTCTTCCATGCAAAAAATGACAAATAGTTAGCTTTAGTATAGGTTTAGTAGAGACCTTTGTGTGGCATGGGTGTTGGTCATAAAGCTGGAGGAGTAGGAGGAGAAGGGAGGTGGGTCATCTCCTTGGGGATTATAACAGCTTTATGACTTCATCCCTGCAGGCTAAAGTGTCAGTTACTGCCCATTATCAGTGATCAGAGCGGAGATGCCTTCCTAGAGATAAGCTGCTCTTCAGTGAGGCTCCTGGACTCCGGGGAAGCTTCCCTCTTTTTGTAAGAGTGAGGTGAGAGTTTGGGTCAGGTTTAGGGTGTCAGTGAGGGTGAAAGGCAGAGGTGGTATTCAGCAGGTTCTGACCAGTTCTGGAGAACCGGTAGTGGAAATTTTGAGTAGTTCGGAGAACCAGCAAATACCACCTCTGACTGGAGATTTTGCATTATCCTTCCCCTCCCACGCCCACTAAGCCACGCCCACAGAACTGGTAGTAAAAAAATTTGAATCCCACCACTGGTGAGAGGGCTAGGGGGAGGATGAGGGTAAAAGAGCGAGGGTGAGGGACAGGCCGAGAGGGAAGGTAGGTTGAGTGTCAGAGTCAGGAAGGTAATGGGGATGGGGGAATGGGGGGAAGAAAAGATAAAAAGGGAAGGGGAAGGTCAGGGAAGGGGGAAAGAAAGGCATGGAAAGGAAGAGGAACAAAAAGGTGCAGTAGGATGGATATGAGAGGCTAGGGAGAGAGGAGAGGGGGACAGGATAGGGAGGGAAGAGAAGGGAAGGGAAGGGGGATAGGAAGGGGAGTGGGATGAAGTGGAGTGGACCGGACAGATAGAGAAGGGAGGGTAGGTACAAATAGGGAAGGGGGTTCTAATGCCTTTAAGAATTCATCCAGGCAAGTTATTAACAGAGATGAGGGAGAGGGAGAGAGAGGGAGGGAGAGAGGCAAGAACGGGAGGGAGATAGGGAAGAAGAAAGGGTAGGAGATGAAGAGGTAGACTAGACCAGGGCGAGTAGCAAGGCAAGGGGAGAGGGAGGGGACAGAAGGAGAAGTTTGGGTAGAGAGAGGGAGGGGAGATCCTAATGTCTTTAAGACTTCATCCCTGCAGGTTATTATCAGAGGTAAGTGATAAGGAGGGAGAGGGAGGGTGAGGGGAACAGGGAGGAGAGGGAGAAAGACAAGAAGGGCAAGGGAATAGGAAGGAGGAAGTGGGACAAAGGGGCCAGGGAAAAGAGGCAAGAGAAAGGAATGTTCAGAATGGGGTAGGTTGACACACAAAGGGATGCACTTTGTGGTCTTTGGTGAATGGAATCCCCCAAAGCCATAGATGCAGTCACCAGAACATTTCCGAATTTTCCTGTTGAATCCCTAACGTGGCAGAAGGCAGAAGGCATATTTTACAGAAGAAAAGGATGAGACAAGTTTCAAATATCTAAAAGGTTATAATATGCAAGAGGGGCAGTCATCTCCTTGGGGGCAGGATATAAACTGGAAAGTTATAATCAGGGGTGGGATTCTACCTGTTAACACCTATTCTCTAGAACCAGTTGTTAACATTCTAAGCAGTTTGGAGAACCGGTTGTTAGAAGAAATTACTGGCCTAATCCTGTAAGGAAGGCAGGAAGGAAACATTCTGGTGTTACTTACAGAAACTGCCTCTCCGTTAACCCTTATTACATTCTTGGCGGGACTAGACTTCCTGTCTCAGGAACTTCTCTGGAGTTTTTTTCCCCTCCTTTGCTGGTACCTTGCTTGTGTGGAGTGACCATTCAAAGTTACAATGGCACTGAAAAAAGTGACTTATGACCCTTTTTCACACTTACGACTGTTGCAGCATCCCCACAGTCATGAGAGGCCAGGTGAGGAGATGCATGCCTCAATGTGAGTGATGTTGAGTTGGCCACACCCAGCCAGTCACATGAACACCAAGCCATACCCACCAACTAAGCCATGCCCACAGAACCATTTGGTAAAAAAATTGAATCCCACCCCTGGTTATAATGAAAAGGAAGATGGCTCAGGAGGAATATTAGGAGGTATTTGGAACTGTCAAGCAGAGGAAAAAACTGCTTAGAAGACTGGTGGACTTGGCCTCATTGGGCGCTTCAAATGGAGACCTGATGGCAAATTGGTGACAGTTTAAACAATTTTTGCAATGAGCATAAAAGTATGTAATGCATTGAGTTTATGGTCCCCTCCAAGTCATACATTATATTATTCTCTGATTGATCACATTAACTAAGTTTAATTCAGTTTAAATTTACAATTCATTGTTGCTGTTCCAGATTGCCCCATATTTTGGATGCAGCCTTCAAAAGCCAAATTCAGCCTTCATTCTCCATGGAAGGAGCATAGCCTCACTTCGGATAGGAAGTGACTAGCTTGGATAAGCGCTTCTATAATTGCCATAATATGGCTTGCTTGGTCTTTTAAAAAGCCAATAAGTACTGTGAAGATACAATGTTTCTTCTGTCAAAGGAAACGGATTATAAAATCTATCTTGTATTATGGTGCGTGTTAGATTTCTTTTGAAAACTATGCGTTCAATCCAACATAATCGAGTCAGGTAGAAAATAACCAGGATGTGGTTTTTATTAATAGAAGCATTCAATTTCAGTCTATTAAATAAAGCACACTGGCCAATTCTGTTAGGAGTTAAGATTTGTTAACAATCATATAGACTGTGAGACTACTTATTTATTGAATTATAACTTATAAACGGGTGGGATTCAAAAATCCCAGCAACCGGTTCGCTGCCTGGTTGCTGGATGGGTGTGGCCATGGTGGGCGTGGCCTACCGGAACTTCCTATTCCTAGCTTCCAGTGGGCCTCCAGAGTCTGAGGGAGGCTGTTTTCATCCTCCCAAGGGGCCAGAGGTCTCTGGGAGGGCAAAAACAGCCTCCCCCGGACTCTGGAGGCCCACCAAAAGCTGGAAACAGGCCCATGTTGTGACTTCTGTTTTTTCCAGGAAGGCCATTTTTCGCCCTCCCAAGAGTCCAGAGGCCTCCCCCAGGCCTCTGGGAGGGTGAAAATGGCCTCTCCTGGGCTCTGGAGGCCCTCCAGAAGCCAAAAACAGGTCTGTTTCTGGACTTTCAGAAAGCCCATTTTCCCCCTCCCAGAGCCTCTGCGCGGACCCTGCATTTTCCATCGAAAATGGGCTGTGTGAAGACTCCTGGGAGGGGACCAGTTGTAACTTTAACATCCAGTTCGCCCGAACTGGTCTGAACCAGTAGAATTCCCTCCCTGCTTATAAATGTGACTGAATATATGGACATACAGAATAACTAATCCAACTCGTAATTGTTCAGCATGTATTGTTATGTCTTTTATAATAAAAAAATATCAATATCAATTATTGATTATATTATTTTCAAACTGCAAAGAACTCTTTTTTGTAAGCCAGGTTCTTAGCCCCAAGTACAATTACTTCTCATATAGCATGTATCTATAGAACATGAATTCATTCATACGTGATTGATAGAGGAACAATATTTATGTAGCATGAAGTGTTTTTATCTATGCACGCCTTTCCTGAGTCTCAATGTTGTTTCTATAAGAAATAGGAAGTGAACATTACCAGCACTACTCAGCTGAATACTTAAATTTTCTTTGTCCATCTAAGTAATTTATTATACACTACTTAATATTACCATATCTATTGTGCCCCTCTCCTCATTGTTGATATTATTTCTTCCTGAGTGTGTGCTGCCCTCCCACCAACTAAGTAAACTACAACATGCCAAAGAATGTATTTATTTATTTAGCATATGGTCATACCCAGAAAGTATGCTTGTGATGAAATTTCCAGTAGAGAAAGGGGAAAAAAGCTTACTCAACTGAGGAAAACTTTGAAATACTTGTTTTGAAATAAATGACAGAATGTGTGACATCAAGTGTGCTGTTCGCATAAATGAGGTGGTATTATGGACCATCCAAAGATATCTTGGGAAAATATTAGGATTATTTTTAAAAGTATGTAAACAAATATCTTTGGAGCAGCTTAAAGTATTGAAACAGCAAAGATAAAGCAGCCAACAAAGTTCAATAGGGCACACATTTGTGTTATTTTTTTTTTATCCCATCCTGGTCTCCTTGCAGTATGGAGGCCTTCCCTTCATAGGTCCATCCCAAAGTCTATGTTGCTGGAAAGAAGTAATCTACACATATTATTTGGTTATTCTCATTTTTTAATGACCCATTACTGTTAAACTTACAAGTAACAACTGAGGGTACAAAGTTACATTAAACTGTTCCTTCACCCTCACCTCTGAGGAGAACAAAATACCAGGAAACTCTGTCTCCCTTTCGATATGGTTTATTCCATAAATAATTGAGTTCTGGATGAGTCCTGTTGAAAAACCCTCCCCAATAAAATCAGCTTCAAGGCCTTTCGAAACCATAAATAAAAGTACGCATAAACAATTGGGTTAAATGTTGAATTCAAATAACCAAACCAAACCATTGCATCAATAAGGATGGGTGGGATTGTATAATTCATAAATGGGCTCAAGATGGTGCAGAAGAAGAATGGGGACCAGCATAGGAGGAAAACCCCAACCACTATACCTAATGTTTTTGCAGCTTTTCGTTCTCTATTGTGGGAGATACGATGCTGTAGTTCAAATCTTATCTGTATTTGGCTCATAGCAGCTGTAATGGATCTGGCTTGCCTTTGGGCTATTATGTATATCTTCCCATAGACAACTAGCATGACAAACCCAGGGATGTAGAAGGAAAACATGGAGGTCACCACACCCGAAGTTTCATTGAAAAAGACAAAGCATCCTCCCACACAATAAATGAGCTTGTGGAATGTTTCTTCTGCTCCCAGTAGGTTGAGTTGGAAAAAGACTAGTCCAAAAGCAAACAAGGCAGGAAATATCCAACTGATAAAAATCATGATTAATATGACGGAAGTGTTTATCTTGGTTTTGTACCTCAGTGGATCACAGACTGCATAGTAACGGTCAATTGAGATAAAGGAAAGATGGAAAATGGAAGCAGTGCTCAGCATGATATCCACACTGGTGTGGATTTTGCAGAAGACCTCCCCAAAATACCAGCAGTTCTCAACAGATCTTATCATGCTGTAAGGCATGACGCAGAAGCCGAGAAGGAAATCCACTGTAGCCATTGAGAGTATAAGGAAATTTGTAGGTGTGTGGAGCTGCTTGAAATGTGATACAGAGATGATAACAGCCAGATTGCCAGCCACAGTAGCCAGGATCACACACAGCATGAAGATGTACATGGAAAAACGGATGCTCATTGACCAGCTGTTCTTTATGCAGGAGCCATTAATGGATTCACAGCACAATTGCACACTTTCAAAAGGTTCAGATATATGGAAGCCCATCTCAGGCGCAGTCCTATGGATATCACATGTGCATCCTATGGATAACTTCTTTTAGTTGCAAGAACCATGAATTCCCTTAGTCTTTTGTCTTCCCGCAGAGGAGCATCATCTGTCAAAAAGGATAGGTAGGAAGCACAGTATGAATATTTAGAGTTGAGATAAAATTCTTCTGCCTCAACTTCAAAGTACATTAATCCTTGTCCCATGGTGTGTGTGTGTGTGTGTGTGTGTGTGTGTGTGTGTGTATCTCATCTGTGTCTGTGTGTGTTTAAGAAATCGTATACTTGTAGAAAAGAGCTAGTCCCCTCTCCGGTGATAACAGGGCATCTACTTATTTCCATAACTTCTGTTGGATAGTCACCCTAATCTTTTGACTCACAAGACAGCAAATTAAGGGCAGAAAGAAATTCCCTGGTGGGCTTCAGGGATCATTAGAATGCCAAGTCAGAGAGAGAAAGGGAACAGGAATGCCCCTGTTGGAGTCTGACTTCGAGGGAGTGGAAGTGTGGCTCCGGAGATTGTGGAGGAAGCTGGGTAAAGGCACAGGCCAGCTGGACATTCAGAGGAAGACTCAGACCCATCCCCTCTTCATTCTAGGGCACACAGGAGGAGCAGGTAAGGGAGAAATGTGAGTGGCATGGTCCACAGGGGAGGAAAGGGTCCTGATCCCCTTCATGGGCTGCAGTTATGAGGACTGTTTAAAAGGACAAACTGAGCATGGCCCAGTGCTGGAAGCAAAGCGTGAAATAATTCTAGTCTTTCAGTTCTTATCTGTTCTGACGTCCTTCCCAGTGTGTGTATTTCGATATCTGTGGACCTCTTCAAGCCCTTATCCCGCCTTGTCTCATTAATTGCTTCAGTGTGGTTTGTGTTGTTGTTTTTTTTCTATTTATAATTTATATGTATTTTGAGTTTGAAAGGCATTTCTTCCTTTTTGCAACTGGGGGAGTTTTTTCTCCAGTCAATGATAATTGGAGCTTTGAAGCCAAATTGAAGGAATTAAAGGGACTTCACCTGTTTTTGTGACTTTATTACTTTTGTATCCCACCCTGTGTCATCACCCCCTGCTATGGATAGGTAAGGCATGATGTCAAAAAAAGGGGGGGGGGAGGCTGATGATCATTTGCTTGTGACCATGACTGCACTGTAAAGAGGGGAAACATTGTACTACACCACTGGCCAGTGGTGTTGCACTGTATTTATTTATTGCACTGTACATTGTTCCAATTTTTTCATCAATACTGTAGGATTAATCAGGCTTATTCAGCTATGCTATCCAAAAACCTGAGTACTGACCTTCAGTTCTGCGTAACAAACTGCTAGGGGATTCAGCATCCTCTGTTGTGTATTAGCCAGCCCAATGGATTTAAGCAATCTCATATTCTGGAAATCTTTGCTCAGACACATTCAATGATTTATGGCCTGGTCCTGTATAACTAACAGACAAAAGGAGTCTTGAGGCAATTGCAGCTTTATGAACGCCATTTTTCATCGGGAAGCGATGCATTTTTATACTGTGATTGCCCTATTTTAATAGTAATCTTAGTTTAGCAAGTTGATATGCTGTGAATCTGACATGAAAGCAAGCCTCTGAAATAATTATATGGCTTCTCAAAGGGAAAAGAGCAACCCAATACCCTTTCCTCAACTCTCGCAGTTTTAGAATCTACATAGGTTTGTTCTATTTATTCTAATGCAATGAATAGCTTTACTGGAAGGAAGTTTATGTCACTGAGTTCATTGCTGTAACACTTCCCTTCACTACTTTTGCTCAGTCTGTTGTGTAGAACTAGCCATTTTGATTTATTCAGGATTTTGTCTTGAAATAAACCACAGCTTAGTAAAGTCTGTGAAATTAACCCTAAGAATGGCACACCCTCCCCTATGAATGATTATAATGCAAAAATATTCTAGTACACTGTAAGGAGCCCTGTTTTTTTTTTAATGCCCAAGGATTTTATCAGACCTGATCAGACCTACATCAGATATGATGTAGCTAGCCTTTATTAGTTTACTAGCTCTATACCTGTGCTTCACTACGAAACTAGGTGATCGGGCTTAGTTTGGGGGGAGGAAAATAAGGAGAAATATTGTGCCTCTGCCTACCAGCATCCATCAGTATTCATCTGGCTAGCGTCCTGTCAGTGTGTGAGAGTGTTGAGGGCTGTTTGGAAACTGAAACATGGAAACTGAAACAAGGAGAGCAAGGAGGACACAGCAAGGAGCCTGGGTGTGGCTTATCTCAACTGTTCTATACTAAAGTTGCTTGGTGCTGTGAAACTAAAACTGAAACTCCTCTCTTCTGCTTGTGTTTTGCATTTGGAACAGATTTCTTTTCAGGTGGGGAGGGGGAGTAGAACTCCTTAGCATCAGAGCGTGTTAATAATAATATATGAAATACTAATGCTCTGATGGTCATTTCGAAAAATCCTTTCTTAGTGAGCACCTAGAAGCCAAGAGGAATATATGTGCCAAATTTCAAGTTTGTAGGCTTTATGTTTCTGGAGATTTTGTGATGATGCTTGAGTGGTATTTCACTTTTACATATATAGATTAATTGATTAGTCTTATGACTCCATCATGTAGCTAGCCATGTTCTAGACTTTACCTATTCTTATAATTTTTTTCCTTTAAACAATTATCCTTTTCATACTGTAGTTATACAAATTGTTTAATTGACTAATCACTGTTCAATCAAATTCCTAGCCAGGAATGCCCATAAGCATACACAGAATCCTTTAAACTCCAAGAATATGAGGGTTGGTTTGAGTCCCAGGTAATAATTATTCTAGGAAATAGCACAAACTCCTGGGGCACAAAGAATGCAAAGCAGGAATACTACGTTGCTGATAAAGAATTTTTTCTGCAATCCTGGGCTTGGAACTAAAACATACTGTCCCCTCCATGGAAGCACAGTGTGGGTAACATTGAGAGCTAAATAGGAGAATGTCTTCGTAAAGTAAATGAGAACAGCAGAAAGGTCAATGTTTTTCAGCAAGTGGGATTGCTGTGATTAAGGAGCTGGGATGGCCCAGTGGTTAGAATACAGTATTGCAGGCTAATACTGCCAATTGCTAACAGTTCGATTCTCACCAACTCAAGGTTGACTCAGCCTTCCATCCTTCCAAGGTCAGTAAAATGAGGACCCAGATTGTTGGGGGAAATATGCTGACTGTAAACTGCTTAGAGAGGGCTGTAAAGCACTGTGAAGTGTTATTATTGTGTTGCAATAAAGTAAGTAAAATAAAAGGCAAAATTTGCAGAGTACATTTTGTGAAGTAAAGAGGAGAAATATGAGGTGAAGAAAAGACAGAATGGAACGGGGGGAAAGAAAGGAAGAGGATAATTGATATATATATATATATATATATTTACTTTTTATTTATGGCTGGCCAGAAGGACATCAGGCAAGATCCACATTGGAAACTTAATCCAAAGCAAGAATGAGCATTGGCACTTAGATCACCATGACTAGGCAGTACTGTAATTGATTCAAAATTAAGAATGCAAATCATATCAAATACTAGTTGAGGCTGGAATAAATATCTTTTCCTCAATCTTGGCTCACATTCCTTCTTTCTCCAGAGCATTTGCCCAGTAATAGATGATTGTTGTGCTTTATATTGCTATATGTTCTAGAAAAAAACCCCCCTCAATATTCAAAATTTTGACAGCAGGAATTACACAGTATCACCAGTCTCCAGTTTTGTTTTCTTTTTGTTAGAATAGGCTGCTCGTTTGGAACTCTCCAAGGTGCTGCTATAAGAATATTTCAATAACAGAGTTGGAAGGGATGTTAGAGATCTTCTAGTCCAACCCGCTGGTTAAGCAGGAGACCCTATACCATTTCAGACAAGTGGCTGTCCAACTCCAGCGTTGGAGCACCCACAATTTCTGGGGGCAAGTGGTTCTGCTGATTGGCTGCTCTGTCAGGAGATTTCTTCTTGGTTCCTATCCTTTCTTGATCCCAGGGATATGGTATTTGAGGCCTTTGACTTAGCCTATGTTAAGAGTAAAGGAGTTCTCTTGGCCAAAGCAATACAAAATGGTGATTTGCTCTGTGAATTCACCCAGCTCTTCTTTGCCAGACCTAAAGCAGCCAATTGTTAGAGAAGACTGAGATATAAGTTGATTTTGCAGGGGTAAAATTGAGATGAACTGGTGTTCTTTGATAACTGAATGAAGATTATTGTTAAGGAAAAGAGGGTCTCAGAACTGATAACTGAAAGCTTCATCTTATGCAAGTAGAAGCAACTTTCACTAACATCAGTACCAAAAGTAAAAGCTTGTATTTTTTTTTTTTAGCAGAAGCAAAAGCTAGGAAGAGAGTCAGTTTGGTCTAGTGCTTAAGGTATCAGGCTAGAAACTGTGGAAAATAGGAGTTCTAGTCCTCTCTTAGGCATAAAGCCATCTGGATCAGCAGTCGCCAACTGATGGGCCGTGAGAAAATTTTGGTGACAGCGGAGAAATCTCACTCCCAGAGCACACACACCCCCAAAGCAATTAATCCAGGCTGCGCAGAAACACAAGGCTGCGCCACCCACATCACCCGCAGGAACCCTCCCGCCCATTCACTCCTTACCAGGTAAACTTGCCTGCTAAATTTTTATTTTTCCTTTTTCTGACCATCATCTGTTCTGCTGTGCTGGGAGATTTAGAATAGCTAGGAAGCAGGAAATGGTTGGATTTCTTGCTTTCTAACTAGTCTTCAGATCTTCAGCTCTGCTTTTAAGTACAGCCGAACCTTAGGACTGAAGGTTTGCTTGCAACCAAATTCAGTGCAGACTCATGGCAAGCAAATTCAGTGCAGACTCATGGCAAGCAAATTCAGTGCAGAGTCACGGCAAGCAATTTTGAGAGACTGAGCTAGCTGATGGCAGATAGATAGATCACTGAATTATTCTGTGAGCAACCCAATCTTCCTTCTTTGCCTGATTTTGGGTAAAAGTTGCTCTTTTTTATAAAAAATTCAATGTTTACATACATGGTGTGTTGTGAGTTAATTTTGTGAGTTTGCTTGCTAGCAAATTTTATGAGTTTGCTTGCAAGTAAATTTGATGTGACAGACTGAGCTAGCCAATGGCGGATAGATAGATCTTTGAATGAATCTGTGATTCTGTGAGCAACTCAAT
>NW_020769336.1:7063462-7107268 GCF_900518735.1 Pseudonaja textilis
GATAGATAGATCTTTGAATGAATCTGTGATTCTGTGAGCAACTCAATCTGCCTGCCTGCTTTGCCTGATTTTGGGTAAAAGTTGCTCTTTTTTATAAAAAAATCAATATTTATATAAATATTTATAATATTTACATACAATCCATGCCCAGCCAGTCACATGACCACCAAGCCACACCCACAAATTAAGCCATACCCACAGAACCAGTTAGTGGTCCCTGGGATCTAAAATTATGAGTTTGGTGGTCCCTGAGGTCCAAAAGGTTGGCGACCCCTGATCTGGATGACATTGAACCAGTTACTATCTCTTTCAGCCCTAGGAAGGAGATTATGGCAAATCACTTCTAAAAAAAATCTTGCCAAGGAAACTGTAGGAACTTGTCCAAGCAGTTGCCAGGAGCCAAAACTGACTTGGAGTCACACACAGAAGGAAATTAGGGAACATGGAATGCCATGCCATGGAATTCCAACACCGGAGCTATCTTCTCAACTTACACAGCTCAGGTGCCTTTTATTTTTATTACAGTGGGTGTGCTGATCTTGACAGTGGGTGTCCTGAGTTTGATAGCTTGATTGTCTTGACCATGATAAGGTATATTGTGAATAGGCAGGTCCCCCTTAGACATGAGCATCCTCCCAGGATCCTGACATGTTGCTATCTGCTCTGAAAGATTTTCTGTTTCTCATTTAAAAAGACCACATAAATATTTAAAATAAAACATATAGTGAAAATGCAAAAGATTAAAAAGCATAGTGGATATCAAGATGTTAAGTGTCCCTTTTTGGTGTGGTTATTTCATAACTGATTGAGATGTTATTTAAAAAGTATTTAAAAGTTCTGGGGATTTAAAACTAGAACCTATCCAATTTTGCCAAAGATACTTTATTTCCTAGAACTAATAAAAGGACCAATAAAATGGGCATCGTGATTCGTTGGGAAAAGTGTGAATAAAATAAATAAGAGAAAAGACTTATATAAAGAAGTTGCTTCCAACCTTCATCATAGCAAATATAAATACATTTGGTGACTCATCACCCCTTTGCAATGTTACAGATATTTATCTCTTCATCTCAAATTCTATCTGTTATTCATTAAAGATCATCTTTTCAGTTCTGATGTCAGTGGAGGGTCCTTAAAGGGTTGCCAGAATTTCTTGTTTTAACCTCGATCAAATAAATCAACTTTAACTTTGTTTTACTTCTAACAATCTTAATCTTTAGTTCATTCAAATAAGGTGTGACTTCTCTCCTTTTCTTTCTTATATCCATTGCATAGAATTCTTCAAGCCACTTTTGTAAATCCAATAGGGAAAAATGTTCATATTGCTCTCTGCTCCCAGCTGTTACTTAAGCCTACTTCAAAAAATCGGTCTGGGTTGCAAGACTCTGCATAGCCCAGAGACTAGACTTGATTCCTCTTCCCCTGTTTCTGGTCTTTCTCATCCATACAAGGAAGATCAGCCTTGTTAGATGGTTCCTATCTGAACTGCTTTTTCTTTTTAGGAATTGTTTTTCCTTGCTCACTAGTCCCTGTGCCTTTCCTTTTATTCCCCAGATGTTTGCTCTTATGGATACTTCCATATCCCCTTCCTATGTTATACAACAAGCAAGCCTTCTTTTCTCCTTTTCTTCCATTATAATACTTTCACTACTCTGATGAATCAAAACCATAGGGAACAGGTTGTTATTTAGTTCCTACCTTCCTCTGTAAGTCCGTGGAAGTTTGTGGTAAGGAAACCAACTGATAGGTCCGCTTTATAGAAACAAAGTAGCACTATTTCTACTTTGCAATTTAAATGCGTTCTTTTAAAAGGACGAGGAAGGAAAGCTTTGATGTGCTGTGAGCTGGAGTAGGGGTGGTATTCAGCAGGTTCTGACCAGTTCTGGAAATCAGTAGAGGAAATTTTGAGTAGTTTGGAGAACCGGCAAATATCACCTCTGACTGGAGATTTTACAGTATCCTTCCCCTGCCACGTCCACCAAGTCACACCCACAGAACCGGTAGTAAAAAAAAAAAATTGAATCCCACCACTGAGCAGGAGATATGAAAGTTAGAATATGCTTGTTCAACCTGGGAGAAACCCTGGGAGATATAAGGGTTCATGAAGCATGCATGGCTAGGGTTGAAGATGATTCATTGACTTAACGGGCCATCAGTTTCAAGATTATTAAAACAGCAACTGATGATCAGTGAAGAACATAGCAACCTGGCAGCCTAGTATAAAATTGTTGCTTAAGGCAATAACTAGCCACAGAGGGGAAGGGACAATGCCAGGCACTGCAACAAAGTAGATTTGGGTGCTATAATATCTGGAATAACTGTACTTGAAAATTAAATCTGATATAAAAATTAACTCAAACTGAATAACATTCCCAAACTGCAATTTCATTCATGGATTTGTACTGTACTCAACATTTAGGTTTCTTTACATATGCATCCCAAATTCCAGTTTTACAGGATATTTAAATCCCAAAAGATTTTTAATCATGTGGGTTGAATTTGTAATTAACTCAATGATTTAAACTTTGTTGACCATAGTTCTTGTTATTACTTCTCAGCTTAGAACATATGAGTGATTTTTAATGTTTTAAATTACTCAGTTATTTACAGCTAATTAATGGTATAGTGGAAAGCTATAACATTTGCAACATTTTGGGATTCCTTATTCATCTGCATTTAATTTTTTTAACCCCTTCCTTCTTTCAGTCTCTGTTTTGAATGGCTGTTTATACCTGGCACGAGCTCCTCGGCTTTGCCAAACTGAAAAACCTAGTCATATAAGTATAGAATGCAGAAGTAATTGAGAAATGAAAGTATCATGAATTATTAAGACATAAAGATGTATGTTCTGGAGAATACTAATAAAGTGAATTATGGTGACATCATCACTGCAATTACAAAAATGGAGCCATTTTAAGTAAAGTAAGTAGGAGTCATCTAGATGAAACTGACACTTAAGGTGGTCAGCTATTGAAGAGATCTGAAATAACTGTTCCATATTTTCTCAACTTCTATTCACCTTTTCTTCCACAAATTATTTTATTAATGAGAATGACAAAAGTGTAAATGTGTAGATGTACTACTGTATTTCCTCAAAAATAAGACCCATCCCAAAAATAAGACAAAGCTTGATTTTCATATGTGCATCCAAAGAAGCCCTGCCTCCAAAATAAGCCCTAGTTAAGTCCCCACCCACTCTGTTGCACTTGGTTGCATGAGGTGGGGTGAGCACACAGGTAAAAATCAACCTAAGGTAGGTAGGAAGACCTTTGATGGTGAAATGGAGGCTGGGGGTGCTGCATGCATCAATCTGGAGTTAGTTTTATGGCTGCAGAGGGCTTTTGGAGGCAAAAAAAAATCAATACAACTGTGTCTTATTTGTGGGGAAACACAGGACTAAGCAGCACTAGGGGATCAAAAAAAATATGGCATGGTGGTCATACACTGCATGCACCTAGAAAGGCTTTGGCCCTATTGCAGCAACCACTAAGTTATTTTTTTAGGCCTCTTCTTGGACACAGCTGAGAAAAAGAGTATCTGTGTTTTCAGGGTTTGAAGGCCATCTGTCATGGCCGTGGGGATGTGACTCAATTTCCTCCCTCCACAACAATTCCACTTGAAATTTATGCACCTTGCTGAAGTGTACAACTCAAGAAAGTACCAAGATGCTGAACTCACCAGCAAGGTTTGGCCACAGCTGCACATACACAGCAGAGTATTAAGCCGTTGTAGAAAAAAAGGGTCTCTTCCCTATCGTGATACTTTCAATCAAGCTATTTATGACCCTGGTTTGTTGTCTCACCATGACCTCATCTCTCCCTTGAACTGACATTGTAACTCTTCAGCTTCATTCTGGACTGCTCTACTTGGAAATTCACCTTGTTCACCAAAGTCTTATCTAGAATTATAGTAATTGCTGTTTACCTACCTCTTTGCTATTGGGATTTGCAGAAGAAACCTTTCCCTTAACATTCCCTGTGTTTAGGAATTCTGTCTGCCTTATGAAGCAGTGGTTAAAAAAAAATCTGGGATACAAAACAATCACCTTAGAAATTAGAATGTGACCACCACAGTCATTCCTTTCTTAGTACTGGTACTGGTAGTCCTTGTGGCTTAGTTGGTGGGCATGGCTTAGTTGGTGGGCGTGTCTTGGTGGTCATGTGACTGGATGGACACAGCTTGGTGGTCATGTTACTGGCTGGGCATGACCAACTCAACATCACTCACATTGAGGCACGCATCTCCTCGCCTGGCCTCTCATGACTGTGGGGATGCTGCAACAGTTGTAAATGTGAAAAACAGTTATAAGTCACTTTTTTCAGTGCCATTGTAATTTTGAATGGTCACTCCACACAAGAAAAGTACCAGCAAAGGAGGGGAAAAAAACTCCAGAGAAGTTCCTGAGACAGGAAGTCTAATCCTGCCAAGAATGTAATAAGGGTTAACAGAGAGGCAGTTTCTGTAAGCAACACCAGAATGTTTCCTTCCTGCCTTCCTTACAGGATTAGGCCAATAATTTCTTCTAACAACTGGTTCTCCGAACTGCTTAGAATGTTAACAACCGGTTCTAGTGAATAGGTGCGAACTGGTAGAATCCCACCCCTGATTTCTGGTCATAAATTCAGGTTATAAATTGAGACATTGATATGATCAGACTCACTTTTATGACTTTTTTTTGCAGTGGTCATTAAGTAAATACCATGGTTGTAAATGCAAACCAATTCTTCCAAATGGGCATTTTTGGCCAGAAACTGACAAAAAAAAAAAATGCTAGAAACAAGCAAAAAAAAAAAGTCACAAATTGCATTCACATGATATCTGGCTCAAAGCCAATTATGACATAGTGAAATCCAATTGAGTTCAATTCTTTATTTGCTTACACCTAATGGACAGAATCTTGCCAAACTAAAGTAATAAGCCTGGGAAATGGATCCCTTATCAGTTAATAGGAGTGCTGAATTACCACCAGCTTTTCTAATACTTAGGAGCCGAAGGCTTGGCAGACGATCTCCAGCCATCAACACATCAATCGGCCAAATAGAAAAGCATCACCTAATCACAATTCGCAGAATAACCCAAAGCACATATTTCAGTATAGAGAATTTCCCTGAAGATGAGCCCCGACATGAGTCCGAAAGCTCGGAAGAATAAACCTCCGACCCCAGTGACCGAGCCAAATTCAATCTCACATCATTATCCTGGGACACATCTATTTGCTTTCCTTTGTGAAAGTTATAATTCTGTAGACCACAAATGTTAAGCTTGCGGCGTCACGCTGCCATCACGTGACGTGTGGCAACATTTTTCCCCTTCATGGAGCTGGGGTGGACATCACTTGCACAGGATACATCCAGCCCATGGGCTGCCAGTTAGACACCCCTGCTCTAGACTATCCTGAGAGATTCTTTGGAATTATAGACATTTGCATGAGACAGGGTTAGTTCAAGAGAGGGTTAATTTGTTATTGTCACAACATGGCTTGTACAGGTAGTCCTCAACTTACGACTGCAATTGAACCCATAATTTCTTAGAGAGACATTTGTTAAGTGAGTTTTGCCCCATTTTACAACTTTGCCACAGTTGTTAAGTGAATCATTGCAGTTGATAATCTAGTAACACGTTGTTTAGGTGAATCCTGGCTTCTCCATTGATTTTGGTTGCAAAAGAAGGTTGAAAAAGGTGATCACATGACCCTGGAACACAGCAACGGTCATAATATGAACCAGTTGCCAAGCATCTGGATTTTGATCACATGATCATAGGGATGCTACAAAGGCTGAAAGTGTGAAAAATGGTCGTAACTCACTTTTTTCAGTGCCGTTGTAACTTTGAACAGTCACTAAATGAACTAAGTCGAGGACTACCTGTATACATAAAACCTGAGAATGTTCTTGTTTGTATTTACTACTTGCTATTTAAATAATTAATTTTACAGGGGCATCACCCAACTCTGGAGCTTGTTATTCTTCAAGGAATGCCTCAGAGGAGAGAGGCTGATAGATTGCAAATCTCATCTAGAGTTGCATGGCTGTAATGGAAGGAGTAAACTCTTCTTTTTCCATATTTTAGAGATGAGAGTGGATCTGTAGGAAGACCAGAGATGCTAGTTGTAAAGAAGAGTAGTAGGGGGAGTAATTTGTGAGGTGAGAAGCCCAAAGAGGATGGGCTTTCTCAGTGAACCTTACTTTTTTGCAGGTGAAGCAATCTGGGGAATGTTAGCTTGAGAGCAGAACCAGCTTAGACATCATTGCTGTCTTCAGCTAAGGCATATCTTGTTGCTATATTGCTATTTTCCCATCTTAAGATTAGCAAGGCTTTTCAGCCTCCATCTAAATATTTACATTAATCCGGAACTTTCCACGGTTCATTTGATGGTTTGCTGTGCTGCCAAAATTCAGAAATGTTTAATTCTAGATATTTTTAAAAGAATTAGTTTCTCAGGATTTGATAAACTAAGGGAAGAAATAATCCCTATCATTCTCTATCTAACTTTCATCTGTGAATGTTTAACCTTCCTCCCCACCCCACTTTTAGCTGGGTGATACAAGAGCTTCAATAGAAGCTGTGCTACTTTGGGTTGTAAGTGGTGCACACAGTAGCAAAGAAACAAGCTAGTTTAAACAGTTTTTAAAAAACATCTCCTTCATCAGCTAAGGTTGGCAATAAATCATAAGGGGAAGGGATAAGAAAAAACAGAAGTTTCATCCAACTACCCACTTAAGAAGTTGGCAGGCCACAAGATTAAATGAGCTTTGTAATATTTTTGTCTACAGGTGGCACAGAAGGTGGCAAGGAAGCCAGCCAAATTAAGACAAATCTGGATAGCCATGACAAACAACAATAACATGTTTTCAAGCAAGAGCAAACCAGAAAGTTCCTGCCTTCGCAGGCAAGTGAAGTTGGTGAGTTTACGCACCGTACTAAGTCATGAATTGGTAAGTGACAAATATTTGGTTTTGTACATTGGGCCATCAGATATTCGTTAGTGTCACAAATGGGAGTGCAACCTTTGTTTTTAACAAAATAACAGAGTTGAAAGGGACCTTAACAGATAATCAGAGTTGGAAGGGACCTTATAGGTCATCTAGTCCAGCGGTCGCCAAAAAAATTTTTTGGCTGGGCCTCAGAGAAATCTCACCCCCAGAGCACACCCCCCCAAAGCAATTAATCCAGGCTGCACAGAAACACAAGGCTGTGCCACCCACATGACCCGCAGGAACCCTCCCTGCCCACTCACTCCTTACCTGGCAAACTTGCCTGCTAAATTGCTATTTTTCCTTTTTTTCCCCCAGCCATCATCTGTTCTGCTGTGCCAGGAGATTTAGATTAGTTAGGAAGCAGGAAATGGTTGGATTTCTTGCTTTCTAACTAGTCTTTAGATCTTTGGCTCTGCTTTTAAGCAAAGCTGAACCTCCCTTAGGACTGAAGGTTCTATTATTCAGTGCAGACTCATGGCAATAAAATTTTATGTGACAGACTCGGGTAGCTGATGGCAGATAGATAGATCAATGAATGATTCTGTGAGCAACTCAATCTGCCTGCCTGCTTTGCCTGATTTTGGGAAAAAGTTGCTCTTTTTTTAAATAAAAAAATCAATATTTATATAAATATTTATAATATTTACATACAAGCCATGCCCAGCCAGTCACATGACCACCAAGCCACACCCACACATTAGACCATGCCCACAGAACCAGTTAGTGGTCCCTGGCATTTAAAATTATGAGTTTGGTGGTCCCTGAGGTCCAAAAGGTTGGCGACCCCTGATCTAATCCAACCCCACCACCCAAGCAGGAGACCCTACACTATTTCTGACAAATAGCAATCCAACCTCTTCTTGAAGGTCTCAAGTGATGGTGCTGCCACAACTTCCGAGGGCAATTAGTTCCAATGGTTGAAGACCTTGGAGATCTTCTAGAATCTAGACCAACCCTCTGCTCAGGCCAAAGACCCTATGTAATTTCAGACAAATGGTTGTCCAATCTCTTCTTAAAAACCGCCAGTCTTGTAGCACACACAAGTGCAAGTCAATCCACTGATTAATTGTTCTAACTCTCAGGAAATAGTTTCTATCCATTGTTTTTTGTCCTGCCTTCAGGTATTTTGGAGAATAGGTTGGTTCCCTCTTCTTTGGGGTAGCCACTTAGATATTGGATCACTGCTATCATGTCACCTCCAGTCCTTTCTTTCATTAAAATAGGTAAAAGTAAAGGTTCATACGTGCTGGTCATTTCAGGCTCTAGGGGGCGGTGCTCATATCCATTACAAAGCCAAAGAGCAAGTGTTGTCTGAAGACATCTTTGTGGTCATGTGGTCGGCATGACTCAATGCCGAAGGTGCATGGAACGCTGTTACCTTCCCACCAAAGTTTTTTCTACTTGCATTTTACATGCTTTCGAACTGCTAGGTTGGCAGAAGCTGGGACAAGTAATGGGAGCTCACTCTATTACACGGCACTAGGGATTCGAACTGCCGAATTGTCAACCTTTCTGATTGATAAACTCAGCATCTTAGCCACTGAGCCACCATGTCCCCTATTCATTAAAGTAGATATGCCCAGTTCCTACAACCATTCTTCATATGTTTTAGCATCCAGTCCTCTTTATTGCTGTTCTCTTAACTTTTGATTCATTGGGGTGAGTCCTTCCTAAATTTATTTTTCTAACCATTAAGTGGGCTCCTGTTACTCTTGTCTGATTGTTTCCTAGACAGCATGCCTTCTTCTCCTTTCTCCCAAGGTAGCTCATACTTTTCATTAGATCTGCAGACCCTCATGTGCCGATTGTGTCCAATAAATGTAGTGGACATAACTTAGTTTTATAAACAACATGCTACTTGGTGTGGTTTGTCCATTTTATATTTATTTATTTTTGTAGAGTCTGGTTGCTCTCTGAGCTTGGTAATTTGCTTTGGGTCTCTATATAGCCATGGGAAAATAGTTGTAGAACTTCCAACTAGCTAGCTAGAAGTATCATCTTCCCACTTTCTGGATTCAAAGGATGCTCCCGCCTCCTGCTGGCCATTACATCCACTGTAGCCCATTTTTTTCTGACCTTGCCTTCCTTCTTTCACAAGATTTCTTCCAAAGATAAAATAATTCATGCCTCCTCTGCCATACTGACAGGAAAGGAAAAACACACTTCTGAAGCATAAGAACTGCTGCACGTTTGTTTTTAAGGCCTCCCATAATCAGAACCAAGCACATTTATAGTCAACGTGGCTAGAAAACAACTGGTAAAAGGAACTGAGAGTCAGGCAAACAGTTGCATAAAAATCCTTTCTATCTACCAGAAAGGCAAATCTGAACAACTGTTTAATTAAAGGTGAAAAGTACATTATGAACAAAAGGAGCCATATGTCACCCATCTTGTGCAAGCATTGCAAAGGGAAGGAAATATATCCCTTTTGTGTTTCCTTTCAAAATGACTGATGTGTACAGAGAGTGATCCTGAATGGCCCGGTGTGGCTTGCGCTATTGAGCAAACAGCCCAGATCAACAGTCTGGATCGGTTAATATGGAACTACTAGATGCTTGTTTAACATGCACAGTGTTTGCACATTACACAAATTATGAAAAGCTATTGATAAGCACTACTAATTATTCTCTCTACAGAAATGACAATCCTTCACTTTTTTTTAAAGGAATCTTTCAGCCTCTAGGATATGACTGAGGTTTTAAAACAGATCTTGCAAGCTGTTTTTGTTTTTTTATCTTTTCATTTCTAATGCTCACATGAAATGGATGGTTAGCAATTTATTTCCCAGCAGAATTATCTAATCATTTCCTAGCTTTTATCCTCAAATAGCTGTTAAATAAAACCCTCATAATAACAGACACCATGCACCAGTACTTTGTAAGTCACATTTCTGTTATTAATTCAAACAGTCTTGGACTTTAAGAGAGCTAATTTCAATAAACTTAGAGAGAGCTTGGGAAGGATTCCATGAATGAGAATCCTCAAGGGGAAAACAACTCAAGAAGCTTGGGAAAATTTTGAAAAGTGAGATTATAAAAGTAGAATACCAAGGAAGAAGAAAAATAACCATTCTCAAAAGAAACTAGCATGGTTGCATGAAGAACTCTCTAATAAATTGAAAGTCAACAAGGACAAGTATAAAAAGTGGAAAGAGGGGAACATAACTAAGGCAGAATATCAGCAAATAGCCTGAGCCCGCAAAGAGGAAGTGAGGAAAGCTAAGGCTCCTAATGAACTAAGGATTGTGACAAAAGTTTAAAAAAAACAAAAAAAAAACAACTTCTTTCAACATGTTAAAAACAAGAAAATAGTCAAAGAAAGAATTGGTCCATTGGTGACAGGTAATAGGGAGAAAACAGAACTACTTAACTCATGTTTTGCAACTGTCTTTACACAAAGGAAAAAAACAGTCCAACCCATCAAAAACAGCACTGCAAAGATCAGATTAGGAACACAAGTTAAATAGGGAAGAAAATGGTAAGTGGCTATCTGTCCACCTTAGATGAGTTCAAATCACCAGGAACCAGATGGATTTCATCCCAAAGGTTCAGAAAGAACTGGCAGACATGACTTCAGAACCACTGAAGTATATTTTTCAAAGATCCTGGAGCACCGGGAAACTGCCAGAAGACTGGGAAATGGCTGATGTAGTTCCCATCTTCAAAAAAAAAAGCGGGGGGCGGGGGGAATAGATCCAGTAAACTACAGACCTATCAGCCTGACCTCAATACCAGGGTTCTGGAAAAGATAATCAAGCAACGAATCAGTGAACACCTAGAAGCAAGAGATGAATAAAATGCGACATTGTTTAAAAAAAAATGAATGAATGAATGAATGAATGAATGAATGAACAAAAATGCTTAAATAATCATAGATAATTGGAAATGAGCTAACTAGAAATCCGTTAAAATTGAAGGGAAATAAAAGGAAAGAGCTACCCCCTCCCTCCCAAAAAATCCCCATAGAAGACAATACGTTGATCTACCCCTCAGTTTAGAGAAACTCCGCCTTTCTTCAAAAATGCACAATTTACCAAGCATGTACCAAAAACAAAAATACCAAAGACAAAACAATGGACTTAACCACATGGAACAAGAGAGGTTAAACTGAATGCATAATTCCAAATGAGACCTATTACTGATTGCTTTGGATGGCTGGGTCTCAGAGGTGGTATTCAGCAGGTTCTGACCAGTTCTGGAGAACTGGTAGTGGAAATTTTGAGTAGTTTGGAGAACTGGAAAATACCACCTCTGACTGGAGATTTTACAGTATCTTTCCCTTGCCATGCCCACCAAGCCACACCCACCGAAGCGGTAGTAAAAAAGAATTGAATCCCACCACTGCTGCGTCTGATGCTAAAGTTCTCCGCTCACATGCTTAGAATTCTGTTCAGTGATGAGATTCAATTTTTTTCACCGCCGGTTCTATGAGCGCGGCTTGGTGAGCATGACTCAGGGGTGTGATTCAACCGGTGTAACAATCGGTATGGTGAGCACGCGCTTTGCATGAGCACCAAGGGTTTACCACTGACCTTCTCCTGAAATCCTGCACTCTGCCTGTGTGTTAAACAGCTGATGCAGCAATCTACTGTGCCACATGAAGCAGCTGAGCTTGAAAACCAGGAAATAAAGGTCAGTATACAGCCGAGGCAGGGAGGGGAAGGCCCAGTAGCTGATCGTCAGAGTGAACCAGTTCGCTCAAAGATGATCCTCGGAGCTACCAGTTTGGCCGAACTGGTAGAATGTCACCCCTGATTCTGTTTCAGCCTTAGTGGACAACCAGCTAAATATGAGCCAGCAATGTGCAGCAGCACCAGTCAGGGGTGGGATTCTACCAGTTCGCACCTGTTCGCTAGAACTGGTTGTTAACATTCTAAGCAGTTCGGAGAACCGGTTGTTAGAAGAAATTACTGGCCTAACTCTGTAAGGAAGGCAGGAAGGAAACATTCTGGTGTTGCTTACAGAAACTGCCTCTCCATTAACCTTATTACATTCTTGGCAGGATTAGACTTCCTGTCTCAGGAACCTCTCTGGAGTTTTCTTTTCCTCTTTGGTACTTTGCTTGTGTGGCATGACCATTCAAAGTTACAATGGCACTGAAAAAAGTGACATGACCATTTTTCACACTTATGACTGTTGCAGCATCCCCACAGTCCTGAGAGGCCAGGCAAAGAGATGCATGCCTCGATGTGCATGATGTTGAGTTGGCCACGCCCAGCCAATCACATGACTACCAAGCCATGTCAACCCACTCACATGACCAGCAAAGCATGCCCACCACCTAAGCCATGCCCACAGAACCGGTTGTCAAAAATTTTGAATCCCACCCCGGCAGCAGCCCCAAAAGCTAATGCAATCCTAAATTGCATTAACAGAGGGATACATCAAGATCAAGTGAGGTGCTAATACTACTCTATAAAGCCTTAGTAAGACCACACCTAGAATACTGCATCCAATTTTGTTCACCACATTATAAAAAAGATGTTGAGACTCTAGAAAAAGTGCAGAGAAGAGCAACCAGGATGATTAGGGGACTAGAACATATGAAGAAGAATGGTTGCAGAAATTGGGCTTGGCTAGTCTAGTAAAGAGAAGGACCAGGGGAGACATGATAGTGGTCTTCCAATATTTGAGGGGCTGCCACAGGGAGGAAGTGGTCAAGCTATTTTCTAAAGCTCCTGTAGGCCAGACAAGGAATAATGGATGGAAACTGAACAAGGAAAGATTTAACCTGGAAATAAGGAGAAACTTTCTGACAGTGAGAACAATCAACCAATGGAACAGCTTGCCCTCGGAAGTTGTGGGAGTGCCATCACTTGAGACTTTCAACAAGAGATTGGATTGCCATTTGTCAAAATGGTGTAGGGTCTCCTGCTTGGGTGGAGGGGGGGTTGGACTAGATGACTTACAAGGTCTCTTCCAACTCTGATTATCTGTTATCTGTTCCATCTTTCTGTAGGTTTTCCTAATAATTGGAGAACAGGACCTCTTTTCTTTCCCTAGCCCCAGGATCCAACTTCTCTGAATTCAACTACTTTTGGTTTTGAAAAAGACATTTTTATCATGGGGAAGGATTGAGATTATTTCCCCATATCTGTGTGACAACAATATTGGTCAGTGAAAATGTGTATTCAGATTCAGACATTGGCTGGTTGCTGGCTAACCATCACTAAATTTGGGTGTTGGGCCTGGCCTGTCAATTACAGATATAGTAATTACAGGTTACACTTCTGATGCTCAGCCATAATAAGGCTTTCTTGATTTGGGGCTAGTAAGATATGTGAATCCAATTATTGTAATTTGTAAACATTATAATTGACTTCAATTTGAGGACTGATAAGAGTCTAGCTAGTGTAACGGAACTGGAGAAATAGAAATCTTGCCTTATCAAGGTCAAGTATGACCTTCCAGAGCTTCACCTAATTTCAGTAAAGAGCTTTCATCTTAATAAAATATAATTTTAAAACAATTGAATGCTTGTGCCTTGTATATATGGAAATACTGTACATAAAATAGAACTCTCTCTTAAGGAATGGAAGCTTTTGAAATATTACCATTTTCATGGCAAATCAATAATAAAATACTTTTTTTTAAAAAAAAAGCCATGGATTGAAAATGTTTGTACAATAGCGGATTCCAACAATATATTTAGCATATTCCACACCTGCCACAAATATTTTCTGTGCTATTCAACATGGCAAATTATATATCTTTATATAAATTATCTATATCTATATTCATATCACTATCAATGTCATTTTAACTTAGCAATAAAAAATGAGAGCAATGTATTTCTACCTTAACATTTTAATAAATATTAAATATTAAATAAATAAAATATTAAAAATTAAATAAATATTAATTTATATTCCATCCTTACCCCCACAAATAAATTAAAACATTAAAGGTATCAGATTAGAAACCAAAAGAGTGTGAGATCCAGTTCTGCTTTAGGCATGAAACCAGCTGGGTGATTTCTATCACTCTCTCTCTGTCAATCAGTCTAGACAAATTCAAACACACACACACACACACACACAAATGAATATTATAAATGTTATTCCTAAATAGACTGAAAATAGAATATTTATAAATCTCCTTTTAAATTTAAATTCATCTTACTCTGGGCAGACTATAAACCACTTCCTTATGCGAAGAATTTAATTACACTTTTCAGAGTATTATAATTGTAGCCTTATTCAAACTTCTTTGGCTATCTTAGACATGTTTTTAATTAGTTTAAAATAAAAAATAATGGTCCCTTCAGCTCTATCACTGTGCTGCTAATAAGCAAACTCTTTTGTTTAACACTTTTGTCCCATCCAAATCCCCAGATCAGAAATAAATCTTACCTCCAGAAAACAATGCTCATTAGCTAAGACAAAATCTTTCTTGAATGCCAATCCATTCCAAATAGCCCAAAATATCACTAATCAGCCATTCAACCTCAATTAACTGAAGCGGAGTCCAACCAAGTCTGAATTTCATTTGCAGTCTGATGCAAAGTCTTAACTAACACAATGACGTCAGTATTAAGTATTCAGACAAGATAAGCTGATGATAAATCTTTCCAGGCACAAGTTTGCTTGCAGTGTGGAGGGCGTTAATGGGTTTTTTGAAAGAAAGAAAGAAAAATCAAAAGTGTGTCAAGACCATGAAAATAAATATGCCAAAAATAAGGCAGTTATTGCTATTAAATTTGTGTATCTTACAACTGAAAGCACATTTCTCATGTTGTGTGTGAAAAGTTTAAATATTGAGATCTAATTTAATACTGCAACTTACTTACTTAATAACCATCCGACAGTGGATTGTTCCTGATTAAAAAGAATCTAAATGAAAATATGCAAAATGATTTATTTAAGTTTGTCCCTGGACTGCAAAATTACAGAAGCATTTCAAGCATATTGATGATATTACACCCGAATGTAACTCTTAAATCATGATTGTATATCCACAGAATTTAATTTTCAGTTTATCATTAGGTCTCATGATACTTAATATTTAGTTAGTATTTAATTGGTAAATCAGGTGATGGTTTTGCTCAACATCTACACCAATGTTTCCAAAAATAGCCATTTTAAAAGCAGTCTGCGACAGGGATTTACCTATAACCGGTTTGTCTCCTTTCATACAGTGCTGTAGAATTGAGCAGTTTTATGATTCAATTCTACAATCAGAAAAATGTACCCAGCAATTTCAGTCTACCAATAGTATAGTATCAATCAGTAGAATGGATTCCTTTGAGTCTGGAGGTGGATGTGGAAGAAAACCACTGCTGTAGAAAGGCAAGTCCCATTGCAATGAGATGTCCGCTTGTGTAGAAGCAGTTTAATAGGATCATTAATGTGCTACTCAGAAATAAGCTCTATTGAATTTAACAATAGTTACACACATGCAAGCATACAACTGAATCGCAATATCAAAAGCTATCAGTTGCCATTATATGTTATTCTGAACGTGAGCATCTTTCCAGGTTAATACAGAGTTAATTACCTTTTGCAATGCTAATATTTTTTTGAATTTGCTTTGATTTGTCAGCTTATCAGTTAAGGGCTATTATGCCTGGTTTTGAAAGCACTGCTTTTCTAAGGATCAGAGCATTGTGGACAGGTGCTTCTTGTTTATCCTGGCAACAGCCAAAGGTTGCTATGCAGGCATACTGGCAAAAAGAAAAGGATTTCTTTTGGCCAGGAGAGGAATATAGCAAATTATTTTCATGTCTCAAAGCCAGAAAACTTTCCACCAAGTTTCTTTAAGGAAGCATGCTAAACTGCAATAATATTCATACTTAACATTGACAGTGTTAATTGATTTGTTAGCCTTTTAAGGTTTTAACAGTGTTCAAGAAATTAGGTTTCCTGCCTCTTCTTTTGCATAGCGTGGGTGTGTGTGTGTGTTCAATCCATTTTAAAACAATATTGATTGTAACAAAATAGCATTCTTCTGTCAAATTGCAAAGGCATCCTCCCAAAGGTATTGGACTACAAATACCATTATCCCTATGGGAGAATGGCTAGGGAAGGATGGTTAAGGATCACTCAAGGCCAATATTTAAAATAGCAGCTTCAATCAGATCAATATCAGACTGGATTTCAAAGTTCAGCTCCCTCAATCACAGTCTCAGCATATAAAATGGACATACCATTGATTTCCAAATATAAGACTGTTACTTATCACAGACACTGCACATTGTAACATGAAAGTAAAGCAACATGTGTAAATTTCCCCATGTGATGGAATTTTTATTTCTTAGTCAAGAATGACTCTTGTTTTCCAAACAGGAAGCATCAATTTATATCTTCTGGATTCTCAAGGGATGCATATGTGTACTGTTATGTCCTGAGGACTCAAGAAGTTCTCACTCAGGTCCTCTCAGTTATGTGGGCGTTCCTTCCCCCATTCCCATTGGTTGGCTCTCCCCAGCAGCCAGCTATAAAAGCAGGCTGCGGGGTCCAACCTCTTGCTGATTGCTGCGAGCCAGTTCTAGGCTTGGCAAGCACGGTCAGCCCTTTATTGTAAAATAAAGTATTGTTGCACTCATGCTCTGGTCCAGCCTCTCATTGCTCAAACTTAACACTGGCGACGAGGATGGGATGGCTACCAGAAGCACCGTGCAACCGCTGAGTCACTAGCCTCCGATCAGCAACCCAGAGAGAGTGATCGGCTGGCGATAAGAAAACGCTGACCCGCGCCCAGAAAGAGCGGTCAGCCCTCAAAACGAGCGATCAAGGAGAGCAAGCGCTAATCCGCAGCCAGAGAAAGCGGTCTGATTCAAAAAGTTAGAAGCGTCTGTAGCCGCTTGTTAGCCCCGCTACGGGGAAAGTGAAGCACTGCGAGCCGCAGCCGCTCTGCATTGGCGCGAAATTCAAACGGGTGTCATTTGAATTTCAGACCAGTAAGCAACACAGCACAGCGCTGTAAGAAGTCACTACGCCTACTTTTTTGGCGCGAATCAAGACACCTCCAACGGTTAGCAGTAAACGTGATAACCCAGAGAGAGAGAAGGAGAGGTTAGCAGAAAACCCTCCAGAGCTGATATCACTAATACCCACGAGCGCTCGTAGTCCCAGAGAGATTTTTTCTACAGGTAGCCCAGCTGTCTAGCACCATGAGTTCCAACCCAGCATTCCCGGCATTTAAACCAGACGAAGAGAAGTGGGAGTCGTATAAGAACCGCTTCAATCATTACATAGATGCGGTCGGCCTGGCAGACGCGGGAGAACACCGGAAAAAATCCTATTTCCTCATCTACTGCGGAGCCACCGTTTACGATACCGCCGCGGCCCTCGTAGCGCCTAGAGAATTGAAAAACGTCCCGTGGTCCGAGTTGCTAGAGATCCTCACTAACCACTACGCTCCCAGACCTTCACAAATCGCCAGGAGGTTCACGTTCCGTATGAGGAAGCAGTCCAGTAAGGAGACAATCAACCAGTATATGGCCGCCCTCCGAACAGCAGCCCTGCACTGCGGGTTTGGAACATACCTGGAGGACATGCTCCTCGACCAATTAGTTTGTGGGGTCAAGGATCTCAACCTGCAGAGGCGCCTACTAGCAAAAAAGGACCTCAACCTGGCGCAAGCAGTCGAGGAGGCCCTAGCAGCCGAGCTAGCAACAAACTCAGCCACCGAAATTCAGGGCCCAAGTGCCAAACCAGCATCGTTCCCCGTTCATTCCGAAGAGGTGGAAGCGGAGGAAACCCAAAACGATGAAGACGACGTCCACCGCCTCACCAACGACAGACGGTCGCAGGTAGGGGCCAGACAGGAACACACCGGTCCACCCAAGCACATCACGTTGTGCCTAGCCTGTGGGGGATCACATCAGAGGGCCACCTGCAGGTTTAAAGGAGCCATTTGCAACAACTGCCATAAGAAGGGGCACATCGCGAGAGTTTGCCAAGCCCCCCAAAGCACTGCACGCAGACCCCCGTCCTCGAACTCGGGACCACAGAGGCAAGTATTAAACTGTCGCACAGACCACCTTGCCAGGCGTACTTGCCACTCTGTTAGTAAAATTTCTCTCTCCGTTTCCCTAGAAGGTAAACCGTGCCACATGGAGGTTGACACAGGGTCAGCGCTCTCAATAATTTCGTGGAACACCCTCAAGAGACTCCACCCCAGCCTATCTACTACCCGGCTTCAGAGATGCCAGTACCGTCTGAAGGACTACCAGGGGAAGGCCATTCCTGTGATCGGCAGAGGCAAGTTTTTTGTCAGTTTTAGAACTTTTAAAGGCCACCTACCTCTAGTGGTAGTTAACGGCAATCTACCAACCTTATTGGGGCTCGATTGGTTTCCCCACCTCGGCCTAGGGTTAACAGGAGTCCATGCTGTCTCAACCTCAGACACTGACTCCTTGTTCGCTGACTACGCAGATGTGTTCAGCGAAGAGCTGGGGTGTTATAATGGAACCCCCATCTCATTCACTGTTGACCCCCAGGCGGTCCCAATCAGATTAAAACCACGCAGGGTTCCATTTGCTATTAGACCAAAACTAGACGCCGAATTGGATAAACTACTAAAACAAGGGGTCATTGAGCCAACAGATTTCGCCAAGTGGGAGACGCCCATTGTCACACCCCTTAAAAAAGACGGTAGCCTGAGAATTTGCTCGGACTACAAGACAACAACTAATAAATATCTACAAGTCAGCGCCTACCCTGTGCCCGTCATTCAGCACTTATTGCACACATTCGAGCCGGGCAGCATTTTTGCTAAATTGGACATGTCTCAAGCGTATCAGCAGTTCCCTGTTGATAACCAAACAGCGGAACTCCAGACCATCGTTACTCACAGGGGTGCATTCCGATGTAAGCGTCTCCAATTTGGCGTAAGTGTTGCCCCGGGTATTTTTCAATCCCTCATGGAGCGGATTTTACAGGGCCTCCCTGGTGTAGTATCCTACTTCGACGACATCTTGGTCTCGGCTAGGGACAGACCCCAACTCTTCCAGAGAGTACGAGCAGTGTTAGAGAGGTTCAGACAGCATGGCCTCAAGTTAAAAAAAGAAAAATGCGCCATTGCCACTAGACAGGTGGACTTTCTGGGTTATAAAATTGACGCCTCTGGCATTCATCCCCTGGAGTCCAAAGTCAGGGCAATCCACGAAGCTCCCACGCCCACTTCCAAAACGGAGCTACAAGCCTTCCTAGGGCTGCTGAACTTTTATGCATCCTTCTTACCCCATAAAGCCTCAGTAGCCGAACCCCTCCACAGATTACTAGATAAAAAGTCACCGTGGCACTGGGGGCACAAAGAGGACCAGGCGTTTAACGCCGTCAAATCACTACTTACGTCAGAGGCGGTGCTCATCCAATTCGACCCCAACCTTCCTCTAGTACTGGCAGCAGATGCATCACCATTTGGAATTGGGGCGGTCCTTAGTCATAGACTTCCCAATGGCTCCGAGGCCCCCATCGCCTTTTTCTCCAGGACACTCTCGGCCACGGAGCGAAATTACAGTCAAATAGACAAAGAAGCCCTAGCAGCTGTTGCAGCCGTGAAAAAGTTTCACGAATTCCTTTTTGGACACTTTTTCGAACTGGTCACCAACCATAAGCCCCTCCTGGGCCTACTGGCCGGCGACAAACAGACACCCCAAGTCCTCTCCCCTAGAATGACGAGGTGGACACTTTTCCTAGCGGCCTACTCATACAAACTTACCCACCGCCCGGGCAAAACTCTTTCCCACGCCGATGCGCTCAGTCGCTGCCCCCTACCCGCGCCGGCTGAAGACCCAGCTCCTGTCAATGCCATTTTCGAAATCACCCAGTTGGACCTGCCCATCAACGCCCTTGACATCGCCACTAAAACCAAAGCAGACCAAACGCTCGCCCAGGTGCTCGACTGGGTAAGGAGGGGGTGGCCGGGTGGCAACGTTGATAACAAATTTGCACCCTTTAAGACTCGCATGCAGGAGCTGTCCAGTTTGCAGGGTTGTCTACTGTGGGGCACTCGAGTGGTCATTCCGACCTCGCTGCGTACCCGAGTCCTGGAGGCGTTGCACGAGGGACACCCTGGCATTGTGAGAATGAAGGCATTAGCACGCAGCTACGTATGGTGGCCGGGTCTAGACGAGGACATTGTCAATTGGGTAAGTTCCTGCAGCATTTGCCAGGAATCCCGTCCTGCTCCCCCCATCGCCACCCCTACCAGATGGGAGAAAGCCAGCGCCCCTTGGTCTAGAATACATATCGATCTGGCCGGCCCCGTGCATGGGAAGATGTTCCTAGTGGTCGTGGACGCTTATTCCAAGTGGATAGACGTGGCACAGCTATCCACGACCACCACACTAGCAATCACCAACGCGTTAACACGCCTGTTTGTTACACATGGACTACCCGACTCCTTGGTCTCAGATAATGGCCCTCAGTTCACATCCGTAGAATTCAGCCGTTTTGCAGCCAACCTAGGCATTCGCCACATTTTCACAGCCCCATTTCACCCGGCGAGTAATGGGTTGGCTGAACGGGCCGTCCGGACCACCAAAGAGGCCCTCGCCAGGTTTGGCAAAGATGACTGGCACCACAAACTCTCACGGTTCCTGATGAGCCAGCACTCAACCCCCTGTGCAGTCACCAATAAGTCCCCAGCGGAACTTCTGATGGGCCGACGCCTGAGGACTGTATTGGATAGACTGCACCCACAATACTGCCCTGACTCTCCCCTCGCTTCTACTTCGGGGGTTAGACATTTTGTGTTACAGGAGCCAGTCTTCGCAAGAAATTTTGCTGGGGACCCACTTTGGATCCCAGGCGAGATCGTCGCTGTCACCGGGCCGAGATCGTATAGGGTCAGACTGGAGGATGGTCGCGTCTGGAGGAGACACATAGACCAGCTTAGAAAGCGCCTCAGCACCCTTGCCAACAAGAATCCTGAGTCGCCAGCCGTAGAGGGGCCGTCTCAGCCGCCTCCCAGCATCATCGCACCCAACGTCCAGTTTGCACCAGCAGTCGTTCCGGTCAGCCCGAGCTCGAGCAACAGCGCCCGAAGAATGGACCAGCCAGACCCAGCCCACGGGAGCTCGACCCCGGTAACCGACCCGGTGTTTTCCGAGGATGCCCAATCCAGAGAGAGCGTTATCGACACTATGCCAGATCAACCGCCACAGACTGATACCGAACTGGCAGACAATGTCCCCGAGCTGCGCCGTTCCGGGCGCCAACACAAGCCCCCCGTCTACCTCAAAGACTATGCATGTTCACATCTGGGGGGAAGGGGTGTTATGTCCTGAGGACTCAAGAAGTTCTCACTCAGGTCCTCTCACTTATGTGGGCGTTCCTTCCCCCATTCCCATTGGTTGGCTCTCCCCAGCAGCCAGCTATAAAAGCAGGCTGTGGGGTCCAACCTCTTGCTGATTGCTGCGAGCCAGTTCTAGGCTTGGCAAGCACGGTCAGCCCTTTATTGTAAAATAAAGTATTGTTGCACTCATGCTCTGGTCCAGCCTCTCATTGCTCAAACTTAACATGTACAAAATGCACACGCGTGTGCGCACACACACACACACACACACACACACACACACACCCATATATACAAAACCTCTGTAACTTGAACCTAAGTCTAAAGAACAAGTCTCTAAGCCTACAGTAGCATTTTTGCGTCTTTGCCATATCCTGCCTTTTGTTATTACCAAAAAAAATCTTGGTAATTCAAATGCTAGAATATTTTCTGCTCCCATTTCATTTGATTCTATGAATTACCTTGCCCTTGAGTAAAACTATTTGTTTGCAGAATGCATGCATTCTAACTTATCACTCTCCATTTTTTGTTGATCCTTCATTTTCTAAGAATCACTCTCTCCCTCTGTGTCTGTCTCTCTCTCTCACACACACACATTTTCTTTCTCTTTTGCTCGATCTGAAGTTTGCATAATCTCTTAGTTAATACGCTTATATTCTATAGGCATTTTTTCCTTCATCATAGTTTCACCATACCTTTTCATTCATATTTAGTTTCCTTTTCTGCATAGCCATATAAATTATCATACAACAGAAAGTATTACTCATGTCAACTTAGAAATTATTCACAATATCTGAGAACCCAATTTATTGCCTTAATTGAAATTACACATTTTTTATTCTTACAAACATAAAATTTCTCTCTTCTCTAAGACATCTTATTTTTAAAACAGCCTCAATGGGTGGGGTGAAGGCTACAGTCAAAAAGTTGGCATAATTCATATTACAATCTCAGACAGGCCCAGTAATTCAACCCAGCTGGCTTCCCAGTTGAAAATCAGTTACAAACAAACAGGTTATAGCAGTTTGAGTTTTTCTCATTCTCGATTACAAAAAAACCTGAAGTCTGGTATTCTAGTTCCTTCTGGTTAGAGGACTGATTCCTGCTAAATAATCCCCAAATGAGGGGCAGGTTGGGTCATTTCTGGGTCTCTTTCTGAAATGAGGGGTTAAGAGACAAGGTGGAGTTGGCACAACCTGGATCTAAACTATCTGTTGTATTTTAAAGTGGCTTCAAATATCTGCTCTAATATGTGGTGGGCAGCTGTATTTGGAGATGATCCATATATTAAGCTGTTTTTCTTCCAAGAACCTTGGACAGAGAGTCTAATCCAGAGGTCTTCAAACTTGACAACTTTAAGACTTGTGGACTTCAACTCCCAAAATTCCTCCTCCAGTCATGTTAGCTCAGGAATTCTGGGAGTTGAAGTCCACAAATCTTAAACTTGCCAAGTTTGAAGACCCTTGATCTAATTAGTAACTATTACATTGTTGTATCTTTTTGGGACAAAGTTCAAGAGTTTGTATTCCTTAGGATTTGTCAGCCAACGTTAAACAGCATCAATATATCCATTATCAATACATATTCAGTTGAGTTATCCATTACTGAACAATAAGTGACAACTGAAATAGTAAAAGTATCAAGCAACTGATTTGTTGAATAGTGGATTCAACCTTATTGGGAACTGTGATTCTCTTGGTGCTAGGGTTACACGTCAATGTGTGTAGATGGAGGATCCTTTTCATACCATCTTCCAAAAAGTGTCACAGTTAAAACAGCTTGAGGGGTATCATTCTGACTGACCAGTTGTCCATCTTTCAAAACCTAGGAATGAATGAATTTCAGTCATATAGTTAGCTAGATAAGTTAAGGCATTTTTAAAGTAATAGACTGAGACATAGTTCTTATAATATACTATAGAGAAGATCCCAGAGTGACAACCCACATATTTGGATAAGGTTGGAAAAGACTCCCAACTATGAGAGCCACTGGTAGTCAGTGTAGATCAGGGGTGTCAAATTCAAGGCTTGTGAGCCAGATCCGGCCCACGGGTATTTAGATCTGACCCACGGGCTGCCCTGGAAACAGCAAAGGATCGGCCCACAGTGCCTCTGTCAGTGAAAATGGAGCAGGCTCTGTTTTTAGCTGGGATGGCCTCTTGCAGCCCTCTGCCTGTAAAAATGGAGCTGGTGGGGGGGTGCATGCAGCCCCCCTGAGCTCCATTTTGGCTGGCAGATGGCTGCAGGAGGCCATCCCAGCTGAAAAAGGGGTCACGTCCCGAGGGGTCACACCTCGGCCCAGCCACCCTGGCCGTGCCCACCTGGCGCCCCAAGTTCAAACACAAACCTGATGTTGCCCTCAATGAAATCAAATTTGATACCCCTGATGTAGCTAATACTGAACTGGATCAAGATGGAGAAATAGTCACAGGACCCCTCTTCAGGGGACATGGGGATTAGGGCTGCTGGGAGATTTAATTAAGCAACTTCTAACATCTACAAGTTTCTTATTCCTGAATTCAATAAATGTGGAGAAGCCACAGTTAGCAATGGGATTTTAAGCTCTATGTGAAAAAAACCATAGGACAAACATCATCTGATGGATCTTATTTTGGCAACATTCAGGCAGCTTTTGGAGCCATGCAATGTGTTTAATACAAATTGCTTACTCACAACAAGACAGTTTAAAAGCTGAGTATTTAGAAAAAGACATTCTACACTATTATATATGACATAATCTAAAATTGTAGATTACACTCTACAGATGTAGGTAGTTCTCAGTTTACAACTGTAGTGGTGCCTGGAATGTGACTGTGCCCAATTTTATGACACTTTTGCAGCAATCATTGAGTGAATCACCTTGGACATTAAGCAATCTCTACATTTGTCAAGGGAATCCATTGTCCACAATGGGTGGTTTTTGCTGGAAACCCGAAGTAAATACTGTTTGCTAGCAAAAAAAAAATATTCTTCATAAAGCGTGATGGCCATGTGACTATGGGACACGGGCAAAGAGCGATCAATGCAGCGTGGTTGCCAAATGCCCAAAATGAGATGGTTGTGGATGGCCCCCAGCCATTGGAACTTTGAATCTGGGTCAGAAGTAGCTCTGGGGAGATCAGCCTTAACTTTGAATGATTGCTAAGTGACCAATCGTAAATCAAGGACTACCTGTGCGTACGACCAGTTATGTAATACTGTATAACTATTAGCTGTATGGACTGCTTTACTTCATTCAAAAGGTAACTAATTGTTACCTATATTCTGTTGCATAGAAAATAACATATTTTCTGTCCTTCCCATTTTAAATAGAGAAAAGACTGCCCCAATCTCCTCTGCTTCCTGAAGGAGCGAAATAGGAGGAACACAATTCATTTTCCTCCTTCTGATATAAACAATCCAGTATTATTTTTTATGTATACAGGATTTTCTTTGGCTTGCTTACACACAGAGACATACACACACACACACACACACACACACAGAGGGGTGGGATTCTACCGGTTCTGTCTGGCTCTATAGAGCCAGTAGCTCTAAAGAGCAGCAGACACAGAACTGGTTCTGTGTCTGCTGCTGTTTTGGCCAACCCGCCCACCCAGGCTCTTACCTGACTTTTATTTCCTGCTTTTTCAACCACAGCTGCTTTGCGTGACACAGCTGCGGTTGAAAAAGCAGGAAAAAAGGGGCTTTTCCAACCGCTGCGCACCTGCATGAAGCACTGCTCAGCTGTCCGGGCAGCTCAGTAGGTCATAAATTGCACTCACGTGACTTGCGTGACTTGCACAACTCGCGCATGTGCGCACGACGCAGAGCAACAGAACCGGTAGTTATACCGGTCGGATCCCATCCCTGTATGTGTACACACACACACGCATACACACACACATATATGTATACACACACACACATATATATACACCATGTAGATCAATCTCTGCTATATACTAGTGTAACACATATAACAATGTGGTGTGGCCTTCACCCAAACTCATAGATCAAGCAAGGCACTCAAGTAAAAACCAACACAATGAGAAACCTCATTTTTCTCACAATTCAAACTGGGCTTCCAAAAAGTGGCCAAAACACCTCCTTCTGAGCCTTATTAAGGAATTTGTTTCTGCACTTCTTCTATTCTAGCCCAGTTTGGTTCATACCCACCCTAACAATATTTGTGTTCTAAAGATGGGAAAGTACTGGGGTACGATTCAATGATGGGATTCAAATTTTTTTACTACCAGTTTTGTGGGTGTGGCTTGGTGGGCGTGGCAGGGGAAGGATACCGTAAAATCTCCAGTCAGAGGTGGTATTTGCCGCTTCTCTGAACTACTCAAAATTTCCCCTACCGGTTCTGCAGAACTGGTCAGAACCTGCTGAATACCACCTCTGGTACTCATACAGTATTTTGAGATTTTTAAAGTGAATATAAAACATTAAATCAGGAACTGTTAGGTTTAATGGACAAAATAGCTTGAAAAAAATATGGAACTTTGCTCCTTGATAGCAGCAAAAATGGAAAGATATATTAATTCCCACAATGGCGATGAATGGTAGGAAAACTGATGGATTTAGCAGAGATGGCTAAATTAACTGCTCTAATCGAAGAAAAGTATTCATTCAACTTTCTTTCTACTTCGAAAATGCTTCTGGATGTTTTTGAGATTGGAAAAAAAATTGAAACTTTGAAACTTTGTTTTTGCTAATCAGCTAAGTTTGTTGTTATAGAAATATTAAGCATGCAAGAGTCCCAAAGGTGCTTTTTCAAGTAGCAACTGGACTTTCTGGTTTTTCTTTGAAGATGTTTTGCTTCTCATCCAAGAAGTTTCTTCAGCTCTGTCTGGATGGTGGATCAGAGCTGAATAAGCTTTTTGGTCAAGAAGAAAAATGTCTTCAAAGAAAAAAATGAGAAAGTCCAGTTGCCTCTTGAAAAAGCACCTTTGGGACAACCATGACCTGGATGACGGAGAATCTCCATAGACGTAAATGTAAGAGGTTGAGGTTGTCATGTTATGATGTTATCCTACTATGCTAAAAAGAGTAGGAAGTCAATGCTTTTCTTTTTCCCTTTATCCCACTTTTTTCCCTTTCTCCCTTTCCCTCCCCCATTTCCCCAACACTTTCATTTTCACTTGTATGTTAGACTTTGATACATTTAACAAAATTATAATTTTAAAAAAATTACCTGAAACAAATCAGGGGCCAAACGAATCCCACTGAGTAAAACCTCTGGGAAGATGTAGTTTGTGCCAAATGTGCCACTGAGAGAATAAAAATCAAAAGAGGATTTAGCAGTCTTGGTTGCCTGGCCACAGCTTTGAAGGTCCATACTTCCGCACTTCAGCAATGTGCAGATCTGGAAGGAGAAGAAAACCAAACAGCATTTGAAGAAGTACTCATGATTGAGAAGCCAAGTTGCTACTATCAGAAAAGGAACCATTGTTTTAATTTCCTCCATAGCAAGGAACCTTTGTGGAACACACTCATGTGAATGTTGGTGGCTGGGGGAGAAGCCCGACTGATTGTTGACTCAGAACTAGCAGATAAAGGCACGAGTTCACCCTGGCATAAGATGAGTTTTTTTATTTATTTTTATTTTATTTATTTTGTCAAGCAAGTATTGGATAACAGATATAAGTATAAACATGCTTATGAATACATGAAATAGATACAAATAAAAAAAAGAAACAATAGGACAGGGATGATAGGCACATTGGTCCGCTTATGCAGGCCCCCTACAGACTGCTTAGGAAAGGCATGAGGTCAATAGTAGACAGTCTAAGGTTAAAGTTTTTGGGGTTTGGGAAAGAAACCACAGAGTCAGGTAGAGTATTCCAGGCATTGGCCACCCTGTTGCTGAAGTAATATTTTCTGCAATCAAGTTTGATGCGGTTTACCTTGAGTTTGTATCTATTGTGTGCTCTTGTATTGTTGTGGTTGAAGCTGAAGTATTCATTGACAGGTAGGAGTTCCTGGTGTCATGGTGACCAAGGACTTGCAGGTATATAAATCTCGGTTTTTAAAGGTAGTCCTCGACTTTCAACCACAACTGACCCCAGAATTTCTGTTTCTAAGTGAGACATTTTATTAAGTGAGTTTTGTCCCCATGCTATGAACCTTTCTTGCCAGAGTTGTTAAGTGAATCACTGCAGTTGATAAGTTAGCAACCTGGGCGTTAAATGAATCTGATGACCCGATTGACTTTGCTGGTCAAAAGTTTGCAAAAATTGACCGCGTGATCTTGGGACACAGCAATTATCATATGCATGAACCAGTTGCGTCTGATTTTGGATCACATGATCGTGAGATGCTTCAAAGGTTGTAACTGTGAAAATTGGTCATGGCTCACTTTTTTTCAATGCTGTTGTAACTTTTAAAGGTCACTAAATGATCTGTTGTAAGTCAAGGACTACTTGTAGTTGCTGGAAATGTACGTTCTAGTTTCTCTCTCTCCACGTGTTTTTCAAACTTGATACATTAAGATATCTGGACTTTCTCCCAGAATTCCCAAGCAAGAATGCTGGCTGGGGAATTCTGAGAGACAAAGTCCACACATCGTAAGTTGCCAATTTGAAAACAAACCACTCCAAGATTTTTTTAAAAAATGCCAAGCAGGACTCATTTCTATAGTATCCAACTAGACAAATTAAAAGATAAAACTAAATACTGGTCCTATTCTTATGGCAGTCTGTGTCAACGTCCTACAGGACATGGTAATAAAGTTTCCAGAACTCTGTGTGATCCTCCAAGGAGTAAGAAATGTAGGACTTACTTTTCTTCCTGCTAATAGATACTTTCATTCATCGTGAGCATGATGCAGCCACAAAGTGATCGAATATTTAAACTAGACAATTATTCCAAGTGAGATAATGAAAATAAAGTGCTGAAGTTTATCTAGACCAAGGGTCTTCAAACTTGGCAAGTTTAAGACTTGTGGACTTCAACTCCCAGAATTCCTGAGCTAACATAACTGAAGGAGGAATTCTGGGAGTTGAAGTCCACAAGTCTTAAAGCTGTCAAGTTTGAAGACCCCTGATCTAGACAATAACCTGCAAATGTAGTGGGCATCTCATCTTTTATCTTTCCGTCTATCATTTTACTCCATAAATAAAAGAATACCTGTAAGTAATATTGTCCTTCAACCTCATGAAGACCATCGAATGCCCCTAGCACGTAAAGTTCACCTTCTTCTTGTTTCACCATCCTGTAGCTTAAATGGCAGCAGAGACTTTTCTGGCACACAGTAAGATTGTCAGCTTCTTTTCCAAGGGTACATAAGGTGAAGTCATCATGGAAAATAAATCCAGAGAAAGTAGGGCCCTCATGAAACCCTTCAACAGTTGTGGCATACGAGCTCCAGTTAACAGTAGGAAGAGGGGTGGGAAAACGAGAAGGATGGGAATAGATTTCTGCAACCAAAAGGTGCCCATTCGTTGATTCTGCATCATAATGATAGGCTTCTGATCTGGATGGTGTATAGATACCACTGCCTAAAAATGACAAGAATAAAAGCCATTTTTCTTATCATGTCTTTGCAAGACATACAGTATACATTATCTCGTCTACTCTACCCCCAAACATACTTAAGAAAACACCACCCACCCCAAAAACACACATATTTAACTCTGAAAAAAGACCAGAAAATGTATTCATATACACACGAATTCACCTTCTCTTTTCCTTTTTCTACTTTGATGAGCAAGAATAGAATAGGAAGAATATTCAATATGCTTTAGGAACCAATAGAGTTCCTGGCTTTCACAAAAATTTAAAGAAAAATGGTATTTATGATCAGCAATGCAAAGAAACAAAGCAAAACTTGGCTACTGCAGGATCCTATCTGGGTCAGTCACTGAAACCAGCGGTTTTGTCTTCCAAGCTTTCAAACTCATATTGAAGCCCTTTCTCAGGGAATTTCTCTCTAGCAGAGTATGCCCCTTGGGTTGTTCTGTGTATGGTATTTAATGGTGCCTGTTGTATTTGGCTTTTTAGATGTTGATTGGGGTGTTGTTTATTAAGTTGTTAGCTGTTTGTTTCTACTGCCAAGCCCTCACATGCTAAGTTTTTGTCCCATGTAAATAACAGACAAAGAACAGCCCAACGTACACACTCTGCTACAGAGGAGTTCCCTGAGTATGGACTCCAGTATGAATCCAGAAGCTCAGAAGACAAAACCACTGCTTCCATTCACAAACCCAGATTGGATCCTGCAACATTATCCTGGGTCATGTACATTCACCTTCATTCGTAGGCTATCACTGTTTACACAGCCAATCAGAGATTATTTGTGGAGGTACAATAAAAAAAGAATAAGACTGTACTCTGTATACTACAGTGATGGCAATGGCTTCCCTCCTCTTGAATTTCTGTCTGCAAGGACCACACCAGCGTATCTTCATTTTGGCAAGGGGGCATTAAAGGATTTCTCAAAGATTAGACTTTTCAACCAGCTGGAGATTCTCAACTGTTGGGTGAATAGAACCAAATACCAATCAAATCTTTTATCTCAACCAGTACATTACCTGTCATATTGAGGATGGGATTATGAGTATTAGCTGCCAGAACATTGGCACGCATCCCCATGGCCCAAGCTGAATGGAATTCGATAGCAGTTAAATGTGGGAGGACGTTCATCCAGGCTGTCGGGAAAAGGATAGTGTCCACAGAGAGCTGCGTTATGAGGATTACAGCAGGATCATGGAAGAGAATATCAAAGCAAGTGAAGAGGCCAAATTTTCCAAAGGCAGTATCGAAGGTTGCAAGTTCAGGCTCTTTAGGGATATCAAATTGTTGCTCCCCCTTAAACAGGTTGAACTGTTAAAAAGAGAACACATTTAGGAAAGAGGTGAGGTGTTTTTCAGTGAATGTATCAACAACATAACACTGACTTAAAGCCACCTTGCAAGTCATTTTAACTGAAGGTGAAAGTGTAATGCATTTTAAAATAAGAAGGGGGAAAATCCCAAAACTTCTTTAAATTCTGATGGACTGGTTTCCCAGAACCTCTGTGCCTATTAATAATGTAGTATCAGCACCCATTACAAGAAGATCTTCTTTATGTAACTGAGAGATACATTTATAGTGGTCTCCTGCATTTTCACACAGCTTGGTTCCAGTTGTGCTGGAAAACAAATCTCTGCTATTATCTGTTTTAAATATTTCATTTAGGACTCGTTTTTGGTTTCAAAATTGGAATAATCTTGATTATATACAGTATGTTATATCATTGGGTACAACAAGATCTAGAGGAACTCTTAACAAATGGGGCTATCTGGTGGCTTCTGTTCTTTGTGATTGTGGTGACATGCAGACAACAACACATATGTATACCTGCCCTTTGTGTCCCAACGTGTACATATTTTAATCTTGTATTTTACATTTTAAATAATATGTCATATAGTATGCCTTATTTTAATTGTGATGCTTCTGACACAAATAAACAACAAACATCATTGGAGGAAAACATAATTATTACCTATGTACATTTCAGTGGTGGGATTCAAATATTTTTACCACCAGTTCAGTGGGTGTGGCTTGGTGGGCGCATGCATGCATCAAACATGCACTTTGTGCAGGTGCAAAGGCATTTGTGCAGGTGCAGAGGTGTTCTAACTCACCTCCTGCAAGCCTGCTCTCTCCCGGTCGCTTCAGCAGCTGCCACGTGGCACTCTGCTGTGCCATACAAAGCAGCTGCGCTTCAAATTCAGAGGATAAAGGTGAGTATGGGAGCCCAGGTGGGCAGGTGGTCCCAACAGCGGAGTGGCGGAGGGAACAGGTTCGGTCTCCGCTTCTCATCGCCGCTACTGGGCCAAACCGGTAGAATACCACCACTGGTACATTTGATACTGAATTGCATTCCAAAACTATGGAAGTTGATATTATGAAGAGCTCTGGCTCTATTAAGACTGGGATTCAACTAAATAATTAGTCTGGATAGGTGGAAAAATGCTTCAGGTGTCAAAGAACAGATGTCAAAGATGTGTATTTCTTAGTTGATTTTGGAGTATCTTTATATTGTAAAAATGAGAAGAGAGCAATATTATTTCCACAATTAATAACAAGAGTAAAAGTTAAGGTAGTGGTACTACTTATTTTTCTCTTTTTCCATTTTAAGTTTATTTTTGTCTTTTATTGTATTTTTGCTTTTGTATTATTTTTATCTATATTACATTTCTGTAATAAAAAAGGAAACTAAAAAAGGAGGAAAGAAAGAATTGAAAAAATGAAGGAAAGAAAGAGAGAAAGAGAGAGAGAGAGAGAGAAAGAGAGAAAGAAAAAAAGATCTATCAAATTAGAACTGCATTTTATTGGATGCCCAAAATTCTCTTCTACCCTATATATCTGTTATGCCAAATCACATTTTCTACAGGTAATTCGTTATCCCTCTGAAATCTCAAAAGTTGGAATATGCTCCAGTGGACATATTCAGCCTCTGATGTTCAAAATAAAATTAACTTACAAAGTGATGTGCTTATATTTTATGTGGGGTTCATGTGAAAATTGTAACCTTACCTTGTGGTATCGTGCTACCAGCTTTCCCTCTGAATCAAAGACAACATTTGTGTTGTATTGATAGCGGCCATCGCAGGGGCACTTTGGGTCTATATAACTGCAATTCTTCTTATCACCCATATTGGCAACCACATAGATTGAATTGTTCCTGGCCAGACAGCTCAGTCTTTTTTGGACTGGTGCAGGTCCAAATCTAAATGTGAAGACCACAGAACTGAAGAATTAATACAATTAAATTCTGTTAATTTATCTCCATGTTGAAGGATGTAATACAGAAAGAGACACTAAAACAGTCAATAAAACAGAAGCAAGGTTATGTCTTTTAAAATGTAAAAGAGAAGAAAAGAAAAGAGTCATAAAGGTTGGATTAGGCAGTGGTGGGATTCAGCCAGTTTGCACTTTAGGAGAAACGGTTGTTAACTTTCTGAGCAGTTTGGTGAACTGATTGTTGAAAGAAATCATTAGGGCAGAGAACCGGTTGTTAAACTATTTGAATCCTACCACTAGGAGTAAGTGAGCTTTAGATACTGTGAAATATTTTTCCTTCCAACTATATTTTTGTTTGAAATTGATTCAAGAAGATGTTTTTTTTCACTGAAGGGGAAAAAAATATGGGAAGTAATTAGGTGCTCTCAATCAGTGGAACACCAGTTCACTGGGGAAAAGATGAAATGAATCTTTTTGGCAGTGGTTCCCGATTGAGAGATACTTTGAATTAATAATGATATAATTTAGTAGGTTGTTTATAAATGTACAACACGTAATTTATAAAGTTATTCGTTTGATATTGTGTGAATCCAGTAACTGTAATTTATAAATTATTGTCTAAGCCTTAGTATGCAACCTTAGCCATCAAATTATGGTTTATTTAATAAAATACAGTTAAGCAAATAATAGCTTGGTGTAACCAATGTACCCAGTTTCTTCCCCACTACAAATTGCTCCATTCCTTGGCCAGCTATTTTCAGCAATGAGACTTTAAACATACATAAGGGCAAAGATTAACAAAGATGACTCAATCATGACTGATGATAGTAAATCTCTCTCTCTCTCCCTCTCTCCTGCTCTCTCTTAATTGAAGATTGGAAGCCCTCTTCTTTAGATTGTTCCCATAAAAGTTAACATGCCACATCCAATTACATTGTGATTTGATTAATAAATCCAGGGTTTCATGCTGCTGTTTTCCTTCTATTGTGACATGTTGCCTTTTGGCACTTGGAGCCCTCCTAATATGTCGAGTTAACTTCTAGAAGATCAAATTAATATACCCATGCATAAACATGTACCTATAAGAGATGACTAGGCTGAGGGAGGGGTCAAACAGGTCATCAGACATGAGTCCCTTCATGCTCACAAGAGATCTAAGTCCTGGTCAACTTGAAACCCTACTCTTAATTCTCACTAATTTTCCTTGACCCCTAGTAGTTCAGATTCTTGATGCCCTTTGAACTGTCTGGATCTCCTGATTTTCCTGACACTTGACTGTACCCTCATGGGGTAAATAATGTTATATAAGGAATAGAAAAAGAGTGAGAAATAGTAACTGAAAAATTAAAGGCAGGAGATGAAAGAAAAGGGCACACCGTTTATTATGCTTCTGTATACCTTTCTACCCCTATCAACCATGGGTGTGTCCACCAACATCACATACCTTTTGTTTCTTATAGTGCTCACTTTCTTCTTTAAAAAAATACAGTATATCTACTCCATCCAACATTGACTTTGTCATCTTCCTCTTCCTCTCAACCCTTCCTTGTACTCTTCCTTATACTTTCAATGTATTACCTGCCCTTCATTCATACTGGTCACTTATTTGTATTCAATCCAAATCTATTCAGAGCCCATGCATTCTTTACAACTGTTGGTACACTTTCTACCAAATGTACATAACATAAAATTTCTCCAGTTTTTCCTCCACTTTCAATAAACAAGTAAATTAATGTACATAATTTCTTCATCTACTTGCAGTAATCAGGTTAAATAAAAATAACATAGGCCAGAGAAATGCATGTTGCGGAACATTTGTTTATACCTGATCAACAGCATCAGGATTGTTTTGTACAATTACCACTCATTTCTTCTATTCCCCCTTGCCCAGCAGCAAATTCATTTACAAATATAGTTTACCTTGATGTAACATTGCATCTACTCTGTATTATAGTATTCATTCCTTCTATATTCTGTTATTGAGGCATGATCAGAAAGTACCCCTTTGCCCCAGACTGGGAAAAAGTGGGTGGGAGATTGTCCAGAAATCAAGCAATCAGGAAACTGGACAAAGAATCTTTGTGTTGATTATCAGAGCATGACTAGCATTAGGCCAACAAATTGCTTAAATCTAGACTCCCAGACTTTTCTTAATAAAAAAAAGATAAACACTTGCAAATATGTTCTATGCATTTCATAAGTAATTGGTGGCTTTTATAAGAGATGGCTATAATAAACCCTTGGTCATTAAAAATAATTTCATTCTGCAAAAAAGAATTTCTCTTAAAGAAATCTCCCCCCCACCCCCTGATTTTCTTTTGCTTTTCTTTTCTTTGTTAAATGTGATTCTGTCTTCCAGGCTTCCTTTTTTTTCCCCCCCAAATTATGTCAGGTTGCCAAATGCTGCCTTTTTCTTGTGCCAAAATGTGTTTTTGACCCAGCCATTAAAATTTAGCAGGGGGTGGCAATGACAATACCTAGTTGCTAAGTGAAGGGCAAAATATTGAAAAGATGCCTGGTTTCTTCTGCAAGAGATCAAGATGGGTAAAAAAACTAGATGTAGCTGTTCTGCCAACACGCTGCTTGCGCTTTTCTTTGGAACAGCAAAATTTGAACGAAAAAATTCTTTGGGAGTCATGCTGAGTTTCTCGAAAGCTGTTAACTGTCTTTAACTACACTTGAAATTTTAAGCATTCCAGTATGTATAGATCTCAGATGATCCTGTTCGACACACTATCACCCATCTAGGAACATAAGGAAAAGGGAACAGTGACTATCTTCTTTTGACCCTCACTCCCATTTCCTCTTCTTTCACTCCTGAGCACCTTAGCAAGCACAGTTAAAGATTAGAAGAACACACTTAAAAATGGGAATGAATTACTGTGATGGATGGACTAGGGCACAGCTTGGCATATCTTTTGACTCAAGATGGGTTTCTGCTGATTACATGGCTGTACTTACATGGTTTTCTCATCAATATGGAAGTGGTTTATCATTTCCTCCTGAGATACTTTATCCATTTCTCAGGCTTGCCTTACAACAGTGAGATATCCTGGTACCTCCCATCCAAATGCTTACTGTATTCATTTTGACCCTTAGCTTTTGCAAGATCAGCTAAGCCTGGCTAGATGCTGGCTTTAGTTCAAATTTGCATTCTGTGATATTGACATGTTCCCCATTTTTTGTAATTTGTAATTTTATATATTGTTTTTAAAATAATATTCTTTTTAATTCTTAATTTTATTGATTAAATTATATTCTAGAGCCCCTCTCTGAGGGCAATGGGTGTGACAAATAGCACTTAGACTTATATACCATTTCATAGTGCTTTTACAGCCCTCTCTAAGCGGTTTACAGAGTCAGCATATTGCCCCCTGTTATGTCTGCGGAACTGGTTGGAGTTCCCAACCAGGTCCGCTGTTTGAGCGGGAGCACCAGCCGCTCCCATTGGCCGGCTCCGTTTGACAGTCGGCTATAAAAGCCGGCTGTCGGGCAGAGCCAGCCCGTTGTCGCCAGCTAACCTGCTAGTTAGAAAGCAGATGCGGCAACCCTTTATTCCCTGTAATAAAGCCTGTTCGTTGTTCACTCTGGCTCTTGCCTCTTCCTTCCATCGCTCTACAACACTGGCGACGAGGATGGGATGGATCGAAGGCTAGCCAGACACGTTTGCTTCAAAGAGCTGTAATCACAAAGAGCAAGTCACGGGCGCTGAAGCCACAGCCGCCAACGCTCACTAAGAGCGCGAAATTCAAACCGCCATTGCTTGAGCTGTATTCACTGAAGCGAGCCGCGAGCGCTGTACCGCGGCCGCTGACGCTCACAAAGAGCGCGAAATTCAAAAGAGCTACGTAGCCCAGAGAGACAGTCACAGCCTGCGCTCTTTTAAGAGCACGAATTCAAAAGACGCCTGAAGAAGACGAACCCTGCATACTCATGATGAATGCTAATCCAGCATTTCCGCCATTCAAGCCCAACGAGGAGACGTGGGACTCCTACAAAAATCGTTTCAGCCATTTCCTCGATGCCATCGGGTTGGCTGACGCTGCTGAACATAGGAAGAAGTCCTATTTCCTCAGCTATTGCGGGGCTGCCGTTTTTGACACAGCTACAGCGTTAGTCGCTCCACGCACCATCAGAAGCATTCCCTGAGATGAGCTACAAGAAATACTCTCCAACCACTACTCGCCTAAACCATCCCAGATAGCCAGAAGGTACGCCTTCAGAATTAGGAAACAGGCAGTAGGGGAGTCAATCAACGAATACATGGCAGCCCTGAGGACAGCTGCCTTGCAGTGCGGTTTCAAAGACTACTTGGAAGACATGCTGCTGGACCAGATCGTATGTGGGGTTAGAGACCTGAGGCTCCAAAGATGTTTGCTGGCAAAAAAGGACTTGAATCTATCCTTAGCCATGGAGGAAGCCCTAACTGCTGAGCTCTCTGCCCAATCAGCAGCTGAGATTCAAGGCACTCCAGTAAAGCCCAGCAATCCCACAGTCCATTCAGAAGAGGTGCTCAGTGAAGAAGACCCCACAGACCCATCAGATATTAACCGCCTCAACCATCAGAAGCCTCCACAGGTAGGAGCGGGGCAGAGAAACAACTTCGCCCCCAAACAACCTCCCATTTGCCTAACCTGCGGAGGCTCCCACTCTAGGGCATCCTGCAGGTTTAGAAACGCCATCTGCCTGAACTGCCAAAAGAAGGGTCACCTCGCTAGAGTCTGCCAAGCAGGGCGCACTTTGCCTCAAAGACCTCCACCACCTTCTAATTCCCAAAGGCAAGTGGAGGACTGCTATACCTGCTACCCCGCTAACCATACTTCCCAAACCCCTGATAAAATCAAAATTTCTGTTTTCCTAGAAGGTAAACCCTGCAGGATGGAGGTAGACATGGGGGTCTGCGCTCTCAATCATCTCCTGGGAAACCCTGAAGAAGATCCAGCCCAGACTGTCAAGGAAGCAGCTACAAAGATGCCACCTCACACTGCGGGACTACCAGGGCAAGAACATCCCTGTCCTCGGGAAAGGCAAGTTCCTCGTTCAATTCCAAGCCTTTAAAGGCCATTTGCCTTTAGTGGTTGTTAATGGTGCCCTCCCCAGCCTGTTGGGGCTAGATTGGTTTCCCTCCCTCGGCCTTAGTGTAACGGGGATCCATGCTGTCTCAACTTCTGATGTAGATACATTATTTTCTGATTTTTCTGATGTGTTTAGCAGCGAACTAGGTTGCTATTCTGGCACCCCCATCTCGTTTTCTGTAGACCCCCAGGCAATTCCTCTCCGCCTTAAGCCACGCAGGGTGCCCTTCGCCATCTGTCCCAAATTGGACGCTGAATTAGATAAGCTACTTAAACAAGGGGTGTTAGAACCTACTGATTTTGCCAAATGGGAGACCCCCATAGTCACCCCACTCAAGAAGGATGGCAGTTTAAGAATCTGCGCAGACTACAAAACCACACTCAACCATTATTTACAGGTCAGCGCATACCCTGTCCCCGTTATTCAGCACCTGTTACACACTTTCGAACCCGGCACCATTTTCGCCAAGTTAGATATGTCCCAGGCATACCAACAGTTCCCTGTTGATGATCAGACAGCTGAATTACAAACCATAGTCACGCATAGAGGGGCATTCAAATGTAAACGCCTCCAGTTCGGTGTCAGTGTGGCCCCGGGTATATTCCAATCACTCATGGAAAGGATTCTCCAGGGTCTCCCAGGAGTTGTCCCTTATTTCGATAACATCTTAGTCTCAGCCACCAACCGCCCCCAACTCATTCAGAGGGTCAGGACAGTGCTAGAGAAGTTTAGGCAGCATGGCCTCAAACTTAAAAGGGAGAAGTGCGCCATTGCCACTAGACAGGTGGACTTTCTGGGTTATAGGATTGACACCTCTGGCATCCACCCAATTGAGTCCAAGGTGAAGGCCATCCACGAGGCACCCACACCAACCAACAAGACTGAACTACAAGCTTTTCTGGGGCTACTAAACTTTTACGCCTCATTTCTCCCGCACAAAGCATCTGTCGCTGAGCCCTTGCACAGACTATTAGATAAAGACTCACCCTGGCATTGGGGACCCAAAGAAGACCATGCTTTCAAAGCAGTCAAATCCTTACTCACAACGGAAGCAGTCTTAATTCAGTTCGATCAACGTCTTCCCCTGGTTCTGGCTGCTGACGCATCCCCTTTTGGGATTGGGGCTGTCCTTAGCCACAGACTCCCCAACGGCTCCGAGGCACCAATTGCCTTCTTTTCTAGGACCTTCTCCTCAGCAGAAAGGAACTACAGCCAAATCGATAAAGAAGCCTTGGCTGACTTTGTTTCTGGCCGCTTACTCATTCAAGTTGGTGCATCGTCCTGGCAAGAACTTGAGTCACGCTGATGCCCTTAGTCGCTGCCCCCTGCCAGTTCCAGTCGAAGACCCAGCACCGATTCACGCCATCTTTGAGGTCAACAAACTCAAGCTGCCAGTGACAGCCGAGGACATCGCGGCACACTCGAAAAAAGACAAAATAATTGCCCAGGTTCTGGACTGGGTGGGAAGGGGGTGGCTGGAAACTCAATGTACAGTTGATTTTGCTCCTTTTAAAACCCATCAACAGGAACTATTGAAGCTACAGGGATGTCTATTGTGGGGTACAAGAGTAGTCATCCCAACCACCCTTCGTGTACCCATCCTGAAGGTGCTTCACGAGGGCCATCCGGGCATCGTAAGGATGAAGGCGTTGGCCCGCAGCTACGTTTGGTGGCCCGGCATGGATGCCCAAATCGCCGACTGGGTAAGCTCTTGCCAACCTTGCCAAGAAACCAGGGCTGCCTCACCAGCTGCCACGCCCACCAGGTGGGAAAGTGCTAGTGCCCCTTGGTCTCGCCTACACATCGACCTGGCTGGACCGGTGCATGGCAGGACTTTCTTGGTGGTTGTGGACTCCTACTCCAAGTGGATAGACTTGGCCCTGCTTCCCACGACCACCACCCAGGCAATAGTTAAGGCCCTGACCCATTTATTTGTCACCCATGGACTCCCAGACACGCTGGTGTCTGACAATGGCCCGCAGTTCACTTCATGCGAGTTCAGTATGTACGTTGCTAATTTGGGCATCAGACACGTCCTTACAGCCCCCTTTCACCCCGCTAGCAACGGGATGGCGGAGAGAGCAGTTAGGTCAGCCAAGGAGGCACTCGCCAGGTTTGGCCAGGAAAACTGGCACTCTAAACTGTCTCGTTACCTGCTCAGTCAACATACGATGCCTTGCACCACTACTAACAAATCCCCGGCCAAACTTTTAATGGGGAGACGCCTTAGAAACACCCTGGACAGGTTACACCCCCACTACTGCCCAGACACCCCTTTAGGGTCTGACAGTCTGGTCAGAGACTTTGCCTTGCAAGACCTGGTGTACGCCAGGAACTATGCGGGGGATCCTTTGTGGGTACCAGGCCAAATCGTGTCAGTCACAGGTCCTAGATCCTATGGGTCCTCCTGGAAGATGGACGTTTGTGGCGGAGACACGTGGACCAACTCAGAAGGCGACGGAGAAGTGCGAGCGATACCAACCCAACCCAACCTGCCAGCGCCAACGTCTCCCTACTGGTGCCAGACGAAAGCCCCCTGCGGAACCCGGTCTTCCCCGTCGATCAGGAGGGTTTGCTGGGGGACCCGAGTTTCCGGCTAGGATCACCGACCCCGCAGCCGAGCGAGCCAGTTTGCCAACCGGACACCGTGACTCACCCAGGTCAGCCCGAGCAAGGGAAATCGCTGACTTCTCAGAACACCGCGCCAGGGCAAGCCCATGCCCCAACAACCGTCGAGGCATGTCCCGAGGGCCTGGACTTGTCACCAGCCAACAGTTCACCCGAATTGCGACGTTCTGGTCGCCAGCGCAGGCAGCCAACTTACCTACAAGACTACGCATGTTCCCAGCTGGGGGAAAGGAGTGTTATGTCTGCGGAACTGGTTGGAGTTCCCAACCAGGTCCGCTGTTTGAGCGGGAGCACCAGCCGCTCCCATTGGCTGGCTCTGTTTGACAGTCAGCTATAAAAGCCGGCTGTCGAGCCGAGCCAGCCCTGTTGTCGCCCGCTGGTCTGCCAGTTAGCAAGCAGACGCGACAACCCTTTATTCTCTGCAATAAAGCCTTGTTAGTTGTACGCTCTGGTTTCTGCCTCTTCCTTACCATCGCTCTACAACACCCCCAATAATCCTTATTTTACCAACCTTGGAAGGATGGAAAGCTGAGTCAACCCTGAGACAGTGAGATCTGAACTGCCAAACTGCAGCTAGCAGTCAGCTGAAGTAGTCAGTCTGCAGTACTTCACTCTAACCACTGCACCACCTTGGCACAAACAAAGAAGCAAGTAAGCAAGATATGGCCATGTTGGTCAAGGTGGATGGATACTGTAGCTTAACTTATCTGGATAACATATACAGATGATAACAGCTGATGTCTAATAGATATCTAAATGGGATGTTACAATGGAGAGATCCTTCCTTCCTTCATGTCAGGGTGTACACTGGAGTACTAAAACACAAACATAAGAGTAGGCCACCATGTTCAAATGCCTTTCAACTGAGACTGCACAAAAGCAAAGCACAAGATACCTTTCAGAATCAGTACATGGAATCCAGTTGACCTGTGGGTCTGGAATGTCCTCAAGGTAAGGATAAATGGTCTCTCTGGTGAAGAAAAATCCATATATGGCATCTTCTGGAGTCACAATGATATGTGCTCCCTGTCAAAAGAAGCGAAGGTAAATCTCCTTCCCTTGCAGGACAATCATTTTACCAACAAATGCATATTAACAAGTAGTGCCCAGTACCTGCTTTGCTGCTTTTTGGATGGCATCTTCTAAGATGTCTATGTTTTGGTTCATCAGTTTTAAGGCCTCTTCAGGGGAAACAGGGTTCACTGTGGATTCTGGCAGTATGACTGCATGTTCGAATACTGCTGCAATATATTTCTCCAAGGCTAAAGTCCTGATACTCCCCAGGAGTATAAAAATAAAAGCATGCTGTAAAGATGAAGAGGCCATTGCCATGTCCTTATAGACTGGGGAGAGAGAAAAGAAGATTGAAAAGACAGATCAAGTGAAGACAGAGTATTCTGAAAGATCATATATTTGATCAGATGACCTTTGATAGTGTGATTGTTTCAGCTGTTGAGTTTTGACAGTGTTTCTTGAAATTAATCAGTAACAGTCTGATGCCCTTTGAACTTTTTATTCTTCCAACAATATTTTGTCTCTAATTCAAGTGACCCTGAGGTAGAAACAAACATTTGAATTTGTATGTTTGGATTCAATCTGAGCAAGCAGATATATTGGTATGCGCTTAGTCTTCTTCCTCTTTAAGAAGAAAAGGAATATTGTACTATTTTTCTATAAATATTCCAATACTAAATATATAGACTGAAATCTAGGTGCTCTAGATTAAAATGCAGTCCTCGACTTACACATGGTTGCTTAATGACCAAAGTTACGATTGAGCCTTCTCAAAAGCTATTTATGGCCCAATGTTGAAATTATGATAGCCACACCTATTGTTAGAGTCAAGTACAGTCTCCCAAAATTAATTCTACTGCCTTAGTTTGCCTCTCTCTTATCTGGGAACACTTCTAAAGAAACATTTACAATGGAATACTTTTTAAAGCAATTGTCTCAATTAGAAATAAAACAAAGAACAAAATAAAAAGCCGATAATATTCAAACTTTGTTCCACTCACCAGCTTTCTTTTGCAATTTCTGCTTCTACTTCCTCATTTCAAAAGACTAGAGGCTGTCCAAAACAATGGCTGGATGGGTTGTACTGATTTTTATTGGATTTTGCCTGAGTGCAACTAACAGTTAACACATTGCTTTCCTAATACTATTAGGCACCCAATACAAGCAGTTTGAATGCTGATTAGACCTTTCAGACTTTTGCCTGTTTCTTTGCAGGGACAAAGAAAGTTGCCCATAATGTCAATCTGGCACAGAAAGAGAGAAACTGGGCAATTATATACATAAGTATGTATTGTAGATGAATATAAGGAAGTGCCAGTTGTTAATGTAGAAAGGAAAAACAAATGATAGATTGTATTTTAAAATCACCCATCTTAGTTCTTAATAGTTGAAATTGGGAGATGTTTTAATTCATTTATTAAACTATTCATGAGCCACAGTGGTGCAGTGGTTAGAGTGCAGTACTGCAGACTACTTCTACTGACTGCCGTCTGCCTGCAATTTGGCAGTTCAAATCTCACCGGGCTCAAGGTTGACTCAGCCTTCCATACTTCCAAGGTGGGTAAAACGCGGACCTAGATTGTTGGGGGCAATATGCTGACTCTGTAAACTGCTTAGAGAGGACTGTAAAGCACTGTAAAGCGGTATATAAGTCTAACTGCTATTGCTATTGCCATTATGGGAAAAAGTGATTAACTTTTATGAAAGCTATTTAAGAATTGATGTTGGTTTGAGAATTGGTACATAATGCAATAATGACTTCCGTATAGCAAGTAAAATATTGACTCTTCCTGTGATGATGGTTGATGCTATGAATGGAGTGAGGGAGGAGAGTCACACCAGAGGAGCCACATCTGGGATGTTGAATTGTTTAAAGCAGAAAAACAGATTTTGACAATAGCGATCTTAGGATCAGTGGAATGTATACAGTGATAAGGTGTCATATATTTTGAAGCATCCTTGAGCTTAACAGTCCAAGCTCATAGGTACTTCAGTTCATTCAGTTCCTAAACAGGATTTCTCAACATACAACTTTACCAGGCAGCATAAAAATGAAATATAATCACTTTCAATGAGAGATCTAATCAGCATTCAACTACTTGCCTAAGGAAGACAATGTGTTAAATGTAAATTCAACTCACAAAATCCAGTGGCAAACAATTTGATGTAATGGTTAAGATCCTGGACTAGAAACCAGAAGATCATGAGTTTTAGTCCCACCTTGGGTACAAAGCCAGCTAGGTGACTCTCCCTCAGCCCATGTGTGTGTACATATACATATGTATATATGTGTGTGTGTGTATGTATGTATGTATATGTATGTGTATATATGTATGTGTATATATGTATGTGTGTGTATATATATGTGTGTGTATGTGTACACACACACACACACACACACACACACACACACAGACAGACAACTTTCTTGCTTATAGCACAGTGATACTGCCTTGCCCATAATTCTTCTTTTAAGATTTATATATCACATTCCAGTAATTTATAACAAACTCACCATTTAGGCCACAATATGTGTGTCCAAGTAAGCTTGACTAAAAAAAAGTCTTGTAAATGCAAAAAGAAAATTCAGAACATTTTATTCACTACACAGTAGTCTTTCCACCCCAACTAAGTATTCATAGAAGGACTTGCAACAAATAGAAGTAAGTTGCCTATCAAGCCAATTAGCTTAAAAGAAAAATGGAGTTCAGAAACTTCACTGCTTGTTTCTGTGGGGACAGGACTTTTAAGACTTTGAATATAGGGAATACCAATGCTTGTTTAAAAGAGCTAAGAGATAAACCAGTGGTGGGATTCAAATTTTTTTACTACCGGTTCTGTGGGTGTGGCTTGGTGGGTATGGCTGGTTTGGCGGGTATGGCTTGGTGGGTTTGGCAGGGGAAGGATACAGTATAATCTCCATTCCCTCCCCACTCCTGGGGGAATGTTACTGCAAATCCCCATTCCCTCCCCACTCCACTAACCTGCTTTCCAGCTCCATTCTCTTGTGCAGGGCAACCAAAGAAGACCCAGCCAATCAGCTGGGACTCGGGAGGCAGAGAATAGATGGGGGCGGGGCCAGTCGGAGGTGGCATTTGCCGGTTCTCCAAACTACTCAAAATTTCCACTACCGGTTCTCCGAACTACTCAAAATTT
>NW_020769336.1:7113264-7127226 GCF_900518735.1 Pseudonaja textilis
TAGATAGATAGATAGATAGATAGATAGATAGATAGATAGATAGATAGATAGATAGATAGATAGATAGAAACAGAAGCGTCCTTTAGCAGTACACGGTCAAACACTCTTTATTATAAGCTTAGGAATTAAGAACACAGGGACTCAGTTTGTCTTTTGTGGCTGAATAATTTAGTATACAATCATAGAGAACAAGCACAGGAGGTCCATGGGCTAGTCCACTCCAATGTAGCCTGCTTTAAGATGAAACCCTTACTCCTTCCACCAAAAGCTGTTCCTCACCCACCACTGTCATGTCCCCATTGGATCCCAGTTCAGAGGAAAAGAAGGAGTTGGAACCAGGGGAACCAGGACCATCCGATCGGGATGGCACATCTCTTGTGGAATGTTTGGAGAGGCCAGGGGCTAAGAACAATGCCGTCCCAGGCTCCTCAGGCATTAGGAGAGGTGAGTAGACCAGACAGGAGTGCCTGCCCTCACAGACATGGGGGAGGATCAGCTGCAGACAGGCCATGATTATGGGAAGCAGCAGATCCCTCTGATGTGGAACAGCTACCTCCCCTACTTGATCCAAGGACAAAGAGATTAGAGCAGAGGCAAACTCAAAGGAAGTCTGTAAGCTGCTCAGGAGAAAGTCACCCTGCCTCTCTTCACATGGAATATCCCTGACTTGGATTGACTTCAGCAGAGGCTTTGGGGAGGGGGATATTGTCTTTGTCAGGAACAGTTGTTTGCCATGGCATGCACTGCCCCAGTCTTGGAAAAACTCAACCTCGACTCATGTTTCTGTCGGTGCTTTGCCTTGTGGACTTGCCTTGCCCTGTGCACTTGCCTGTGTCTCATGGACTTACCTTGACTCTGAACCATGTCCTTTGAACTTGCACCTTGTCTTTGGACTTCTCTCTGCCTTTATGAATTGGTTTTGTTGCTTTTCGGCTTTTGTTTGTGGGACTGTGGGTGGCTGCCTTCAGGGAAGTTTGGGGTGGAGCCTTACTGGCTTTTGTAGGGCCTTTTGTTGTGGAATTTAAGAGAGCAATAAAGGACTCTATCAAAGTCTGTCTCTGCTTAGGCAGTCTGGGTCATGACACACTATTGGTCTTCCAGGAGTTGCTTGCTGGATATAATGGGCGCTAGCCTTCTTCACTGAGGAAAAATAGTATATTGGATGAATCACATGGCAGAGTGGTCAACTAGTGATATTAGAAAAAAACGGTTGTCCTCCATAGAGACTGGTGAAATTGCAGATATGTTTTTAACATAATCACAACACCATTAATGTAACAGCTTATGTATTTTACAAGTGGCTTATTTTTTAACCTAAATGCATCTCAAGAAGCCAATATATGCTTGCTGAAGTTTGAAACTTACCTTAAATTCTCCAGGAGCCAGCTGGGTCCCACTGAGCAGCACTTCAGGAAACACATAATTAGTGTTAAATGAGCCACTGAGGGAAAAGAAATTGAACTTGGTAGCAGCAGTATCAACTCGCTGGCCACACGATTTCAGATCTGTGCTCTTACACTTCAGGAGTGTGCAGATCTACAGTCAGAGAGTGGAAAAAGACTTATGTGGAATTAGGTCCTCCAGAATTATAGGAGAAACAGCCTATGTTTTCCCCAGCAGTTGGAACAGCCTACTATCACTAAATAGAATAGAATAGAATAGAATTCTTTATTGGCCAAGTGTGATTGGACACACATGGAATTTCTCTTGGTGCAAATGCTCTCAGTATATATTAAAAAAAGATACATTCGTCAAGAGTCAAATACATTAAAATTGTTTTTACTTCCATTTCTTCGATTGAGAAGATTCCCAGAGGGATTCATACAACCTCACGCAATATAGGACAGTCTATGTTCAGGAGACTGCAAAAACTAAAAGGAAAAGAGCAAAAGAGCAAAGAGGAAAAGAGACCGTTTGACACAAGCCCTTCAATATTATTTTGTAAGCCATCCTTTACAAATCGTATGGCATATTCCTCTCCTCAGGATCCCCTGACTCTTTCAGATATAATGAAGCTATTAGGAATAGTTCATTTTTTATTTCAGCCTTTTACCTAGAAAAGGATTGTTCTTTGGGAACTGTCATACCTCACACTCTTTTATAATCATCTCATAGAATGGTTATGACTGAAATATGTCTGTTTCTAGAACAGTGCATGTTACAACCCAGCTCTGTGAGCTGTATTGGTTGCCAGTTTGCTTCCAGGCCCAATTCAAGGTGTTGGTCTTTCAGCTTTAAAGACCACCCTGGCATGGGATCTGGTTATCTGAGGGACGACCTATTCCCAATTACTGTATGACCTGTATTGCCCAACTCATCATTTTGGAAGGCCCTCAACACCTAATTATCTCAACAGGCCCGAGGCTCTCTGGGAACCAGAGATTTGCTTAAATGGCTCCATTGTTGAGATGGCCATTTGTATCTTCTCTTTGCCTAGAGGTTTTCTATATTTGTTTTTTATACTATTTATTTATTAATGTAGATTTCTATATATTTTTATATGTGTGGTTTTCATCTGATTGTTATGCACTAATCCAGAGTCACTTCTGGCAGCTGTACAAATCTGATAAATAAATAAATAAACATGGAGAACGGATGGAAGAATGTTCCTTTTTTGTGAGTGTTGTTCATGTGCATGTAGCCTTTGTCGCACTGAAAGTTTTTTTCCCCCTTCAATTCATAGAAAGTACTTTATCATAGAAAGTTTCTCCCCTTTCATTCATTATTGAGGTCAGCCCTACCCCGAGGCAGTGAAGCAGATGTTTCAGGCATCTGATATTAACACTGAACGTCAAAGCTATTTATATGCCATTTGGCTTTTGCTGACTTTCTAAATAGCCTGCTGCCTTTCATTGTGGTAAAAGATGCTGGTAAAAAAGACAGTTTAACTGGAAATCTAACTGTTGACAACATGCCTTAGTCAGAACAATACCCTGGTCCAGTTCAGATATGGATCCCTGCTCTTCTCCCTTCCATACACAAAGGTCCCACAACCCATCATGCTTCACCAAGTCATTTACCTGCAAATAATATTCTCCTTCAATCACATGAAGCCCATCAAAAACACCCAAGGCATAAACTTCATCCTGTTGCTTCTCTGCCATACTATAATTCAAATAACAGCAGAGGTTTTTCTGGCAGACGGTATAGTTTCCTGTCTCTTGCGATAGTTCGGTGAAGGTGAAATTATCAAAATAGATACTGTTGTGAAAGACTGGGCTCTGTGGTGACAAATGTTGAAGCCCTGATGCATGCAAGCTCCAGTTGAAAGGTGGAGGGTAGGTGGGAGAAAGACGGGGATGTGCTTCAATTTCTGCAACCAAGAGTTTGCCATTCTGACTTTCCATATCAAAGAGATATGCCTTTGGGCCATTGGGTGTAAAAATACCACTCCCTGTGAAAACAAAAGAGATGAACTGTTAATTATCCTACTGGTAGATCACAACTGGAATGCAACTTGTCAAGTTCTTGGTAGAAACTGGCCTATGAAAATTTTGCAAAACCTGAAACAAAGCCAGATTCATCCCTGGTGAGTAAATACAAGAGGCATTAATTTCAAACATGGATGATTCAAAATTTGAATCCTGATCAGTTCAGAAATCTGTTTGTTAAACAACTGTTCAGCTTCATGATCCTGTACTTGAAGGGTGTCCCTCAGAGAAGGAATAGCAAAAGGAATACAAGTAGTCCTCACTTACTGATAGAAGATGGGGGCAGAAAGTCTGTTGCTAAGGTGATGCAGTCATAAAGTGAAATGACTGTGCCAATCTACATCGGTTCATCAGTTCCAGCTGTGACCATTACGCAAATGCTATGTGGTTGTTAGGCGTGACTTCATGTGATCACTATGTGATCTCCTTCTGGCTTCCCCACTGACTTTGCTTTCAGGAAGCCAGAAGGGAAAGTTGTAAATGGTGATCACATAACCACAGTTCCCTTCAACATGGTAATTGTTAGCCAGTTATCAAATATCCAAATTATGATCATGAAATTGTGGGGATGCTGCAAAGGCCACAAATTCAAAGATAGGTTGTTTTTTTTTCAGTACCATTCAAGCATCAACTTCAAACAGTTGCTGAATGAGTGGCTGGTAAGTGAGGACTAATGAAATGCATCCAGTCCTGCCTTTGAAGAAAGCCCAATCTCTCCCATGTATCCAAATCAATACAGAAAAGTCACAAGAACGATCTGTGGAGCAATAATTCCAGATACCTAGAAATTCGGGTAGCCACAGATTTCAGGAAGTAGTATTTTTAAGCTAACTGTTGTGGTTAGCTGGCAGCAGGTGCAGATGGCTGAGGAGAGCGAGGACTCTGATGAGGGGCCAGGACTATCAGGGAGTGGACTGCTGCCTTTAGAGATTGTGGGGGCTGGCAGCAGTGACGAGGAAGTTCCCGAGGAGCCTGTGCCAAGTGCGTGTGCACGAAGGATTGCTCGGAGGAAAGAACAATTACAGCAGCACAGGCGACTCAGGAGTAAGGCTGCAAGGTAATGGTCCCTCCCTCAAGAGATAAAAGCCAGGTTTGGAAAAGTGTTCTTTGCAAAAAAGCAAAGAAGCTCTTAAACTCAACTGGTGGACATCTTAGTTCGTGTTTGGAGAATTTTGTAAATTAGTTCTTATCGCTGGGTTTTTGGCAGCCTTGATAAACAACTTGGCAAGGCTCTTTCTTATTGGAGATAATTAGTTGAAAGCAGCCTTCAGAACAGAATTTGTTATTAAATCTTAAAAGGTGAGGGCTGCTGCATTTGTCTGTGTTTGCTCTTTGGGAACCCGGTTGGGTCAGAACACTAACTTCAAAAGTGATGTGGTCTGGTATGGCATTCATTTTTGTCAACTTTATCATTCTCCTGGAATAATAAAAAATGGAGTTTTTAAAGTTTTTAAAAGGTTATTTTTTTTTGTCGATCTAATGTTTTGTTCCACAGCTCTAGCCAGTGCCTGAATTCATTTTGTATAGCCCTTTATAGCTTCCTCTAATTGAACCATTGAATTTTATCACTATGGCTGATAAAAATCAGAAACAGTTTTTCTAGTGATTCAATATTTTAGTATATATGATACATAATGAACCTTAATAATAAATAACACCCTTCAAAAAAAAAACTCCTAGACTTGTCTATGTTTCTGTGATGCCTCTTTATATGTTTATGCAACTGCACTATCTAAGACCAATAATGAATTAAGAGTTGGAGCCAACAGGAGATTGTTTCTCCCTGGAGGACTGAATTAGTTTAAATTTTGACATTGAAACCATCTTGGCATGTTCATAATTTATATTTGGCTAGAGCAATTTTCAAATGCCATTATTTAACAGTCAGGCAGGGTTTTATAAAATGGGAGTGAATTGAAGCTATTTTCTTCCAATTTTTCCCTCTCTGTGTTCTTCAGACTTTGTCCCCATTGTGCTGACTCACTTCCCCTTTTTTTCTTTTCATTCTATCAACATAGTCTCTATCGTATTATGCTGAGTCACTTCCAAGTTGCTATTTCCCCATTTCAATGTTTTGCTATATTGTATTCATTTAAAACAGTTATACAGCCACCCATCTAATAACCAACTCTAGGCAGCTCCCAATCAAAAGTTAAAACAGAATAATAGCCCTATTAAAACTATAAAATTAAGCACATTAAAAACATTGAAAGCAACAAAAATCTGGCATCAAATCAAATGTATCACACCATCTCTCATCATTAAAATAGTAATAGCAATAGCACTTAGACTTATATACCACTTCATAGTGCTTTATAGCTCTCTCTAAATGGTTTTACAGAGCCAGCCTATTGCCCCCAACAATCTGAGCCCTCATTTTACTAACCTTGGAATGCTCAGCAGCAAAAATAAATTTTGTTTTCCACTGTGTTTGCCTATACATTATATGCTTATTTTATACATGTTGATAAGCCTCAGTAAATCACAACGGTTGGATAGATTCCCATTACATGCTAAGCCATGAACTATGGTTCTAAAGCATTAAAGCTGTAAAGTAAGGCAAACAAACTACTTTATGATTTTCTGTGAGGTGTGAAGCCAGTCGTTAGTATATATACATTTATATGCATTATGCCTATTAAGATCTAATTTTAAACCAAGTATACAAAGATTGTAATTACCAGTAATGTCCAACCTGGGTTTGTGTATATTAGCTGCAAGGATATTCACACGCATTCCCATTGCCCAGGCTGCGTAATATTGAACAGCAGACAAAAGGGGTAGAGTATTTAACCAAGCAGTTGGAAAAAGGATGGTGTCCACCTTGAATTTTTCCACCAATGATACGGCAGGTTCACGAAAGTTAAGCATATCAGCGCAAGTGAAAACGCCAAACTTCCCAAAGGAGGTGTTGAAGTTGACAAACTGTGGCTCATTCGCAAAATTGAAATAGATTTCTGAGGCAAAAAGGTTGTACTAATTATAAAAAGGGGAGGGTGAGGAGAGAAAGAGAACGACAATTTATATCATTAGAAGAAAATTATTCCAATAAAATCAAGGACAAACACGTGTGATGCTGATATTTTTCTAGTAGATGTTTGTATTTTATTGCTTTCCTTTACAATTAAAAAAACAACAACAAGTGAAAACTAAGGTCTTAACAATAACTGGATTTTATATTCTTAAAATGAAGAGGTTAGCCACTGATTGTTTCATGCTTCAAGCAGCACCTGGAGCAATCCTTGCTCCTGGAAGCTCTTATGGAAAAGTCTGGTGAGATTATTTGTTTGTTTTAATCCAAATACAGCAGCATTACTTTATATTTTGTACCATGTTTACACAGAACACTCTCTGCTATCATGTTTAGACAGCAACTAATGGACATTACAACATTTGAAGCCTATATTAGTGACTTTAATAATAGTTACCTTGTGATAACGGGCCAGAAACTTTCCTTCTGAATCATAAACAACATTGGTATTGTACTGATAGCGACCATCACTGGGACACTTAGGATCACTGGAGTTGCACGGTTTCTTGTCGCCCATGTTGGCAACCACATAGATGCCATAATTCTTTGCCATGCAACTAAGCCTTTTCTGCACTGGGTTAAATCCAAACCTAAAATGGAAAGGAAGAATCAAATGAGAAAGGCAGTATCTAGGAACTAGCAATCTGGTAGATCAATCCACAGTGCATAGATACTAGCTTGGTAAAATGCATTTTGAGTAAGAACAAACAAAGAACATATTTTCAAGGAAATCCTAAGCAAAATAATATATGGATGTCTTACTATCAATATATCAATGGTAGCTAGAAAAGTGACCCCAAAGAAAGAGGCAAATTTACTATCTGTAGCTGATACATAATTTGTATAACCGTTTATGTCTTCATAATATATATCAAGATTGGGGCCTTGTTTTATTCTTTTGCATTGTATACATATTCTGCATACTACTAAAACTCTCATCATCCTCTTTAACTAGGTAAAACATTACATTAGTCTGCTAATAGTTCTAGATTGGCAATTCTTAGAATTTCTAGTCAGGCTGTCCTGATGGAGGAATTCTGAGAGTTACAAGACCCATACTTCTGGGTGACCCTTGGCCTCTGGCCAGGTCACCGTTGACCAGAATTATAGAGTAAACTAATATTATAACATCCCTGACAGCCCTAAGACAGAACTGGCTATGACCTTGATATTCATCCACACTGTTGAGCTTCAGTTACTCATCTCAACTGAGGGCAACATTTTACTTAATATTATCTATAAAATATTTTCCTGAAAATGATAAAATGGGGACAAGCAGGTTTTTTGTTTTGAAGGTTTAGTTGCACTGATGCCATATAGCTTGGATTGTAACAGTGGTGCGCTGAAGCTTATTTGTATCTGGAAGTTTTCTTTTGAGCCTATTGATAACATAGCCACCACGCCTAGTGTGCCAATTGGTTGTTCCAGAGTTAGGGGTTTGGCAGCGGTAATGAAGAACTGGTTCTTAAGCATTCAGCACACATCATTGCCTGTAAGTGACTGACCATGTAAAACAGGGAGTGTCTGCTGTTGTATCACTGTGACCTTTTATTAATAAAGTGACTCAAATTCACTGAATTCTTGACTGTGCCTGGGTAGGGACTTGTTTTGCCCTGTGAACTCTGATGAGGCAGGTAGGGTGTTCTCTGATATGAACTCTGGATTGCATACACACTCCTTTAGCTTCTTCAGGAGTGGGGAGGGGGAAGTAGCTAGATCTAGGAGGTATTGTTACTTCATTAGGAGAGGGGCAGGGGTGGGATTCTACAGGTTTGCACCTGTCCGCTAGAACCGGTTGTTAACATTCTAAGCATTTCGGAGAACCGGTTGTTAGAAGAAATTACTGGTCTAATCCTGTAAGGAAGGCAGGAAGGAAACATTCTGGTATTGCTTACAGAAACTGCCTCTCCCTTTACCCTTATTACATTCTTGGCAGGACTGGACTTTCTGTCTCTGGAACGTCTCTGGAGGTTTTTTTTCCTCCTTTGCTGGTACTTTGCTTGTGTCGAGTGACCATTCAAAGTTACAATGGCACTGAAAAAAGTGACTTATGACCCTTTTTCACACTTACGACTGTTGCAGCATCCCCACAGTCACGAGAGGCCAAGCGAGGAGATGCGTGCCTCGATGTGAATGATATTGAGTTGGCCACGCCCAGCCAATAACATGAGCACCAAACCACGTCCACCAACTGAACCATGCCCACAGAACCGGTTGGTAAAAAAATTGAATCCCACACCTGGAGTGGGGGTCATATTGTTCATCACCTTGAAGTTGGCAGTGGATTGGCCCCTGGTGAAGCGAACGTCCCTGGATTCAGCTATACTGGACAATTAAAATCCTACCTCCACCCTACTTTTTTCTAGGAAAGGCTGCTGGGAAGGTGGTAGAACTTGAATTACAGGGTTCACTAAAGGGAATAAATTGTCTGGATTCCTTTGTTGTTGTTAGTTGCAAAGTCGTGTCTGACCCATCGCGATCCCATGGACAATGTTCCTCCAGGCCTTCCTGTCCTCTGATATCTTCTGGAGTCCATTTAAGCTCACGCCTACTGCTTCAACGACTCCATCCAGCCACCTCATTCTCTGTCGTCCCCTTCTTCTATTGCTCTCAATCATTCCCAGCATTAGGCTCTCCTCCAGTGAGTCCTACCTTCTCATTAGGTGGCCAAAGTATTTGAGATTCAACTTCAAGATCTGGCCTTCTAAAGAGCAGTCAGGGTTGATCTCCTCTAGGACTGACCAGTTTAATTGCTTTGCAGTCCAAGGGACTCGCAGGAGTCTTCTCCAGCACCACAGTTCAAAGGCCTCAATTCTTTGGCTCTCAGCCTTTCTTATGGTCCAACTTTCACAGCCATACTTTGCAACTGGGAAAACCATAGCCTTTACTATACGCACTTTTGTTGGCAGGGTGATGTCTCTGCTTTTTAGTATGTCTAGATTTGCCATAGCTTTCCTCCCCAGGAACAAGCGTATTTTAATTTCTTGGCTGCAGTCCCCATCTGTGGTGATCTTGAAGCCCAGGAAAACAAAATCTGTCACTACCTCCATTTCTTCCCCATCTATTTGCCAGGAATTGAGAGGGCTGGTTGCCATGATCTTAGTTTTCTTAATGTTGAGTTTCAAGCCAACTTTTGCACTCTCCATGTCACAATTCAGACCAGGGCATCAGATGGAGAAGGACTCAATTGTTTTGGTGGATGACGTCTCTGGTGGATGACATTTTTCAAGACCTAGACTGGGGAAATCTGCCCTTTCCAAACCAAACTCCTGGTTTGATTCCATTGAACATGGGATCCTTTTGAACTGTCTGCAAGAGTTAGCAGTAAAGAGTATTTTTCTATAATAATTCTGTTCTAAATATTTAACATCAGGTGGTGGGTGGCAGGGAACAAAAGTCCTCTCAGTGAACACAGCACTGTAAGGAGGGTCCCTATCACCTGTACTTTTTAACTTTTGCATAAAATTGTTGGAAGAGGCTACCCAGTGCTTTGGATTGAATCAGTGGTATAGAAAATAATGAAGATAACCTTGATGAATTTAAGATACATACAGAAGCTGCTGCTTAGGCAAAAGGGGATGAATTTTTTTTCATCAGAAGGTCCAGGTGATATTTGGAAATTGTACAGATACCCCCATTTTACTGGAGTGTAAGAAGAGGGATGCTGTGATTCGCCAGCAGCCTGTTCAGACAGCAGTGAATCGGACAGTAGGGAAGAATGGGGACCAGTCTGGGAGTCTGGAGAGCGTCCGATGCAGAGATCGGGCCAGGGCTATCTGGGAGTGGTGTGCTGACTCCGCAGCCTCCGGAGTCTGGCACCAGCGAGGCCGAGGAACAAGGGGAGCCTGTTCCCAGTGCACGTGTGCACAGAGCTGCTAGAAGGTAAGAGTAGCTGAGACAAAAGGGGCAACTTGGGAGTAAGGCATGGAGGTGATTGCCCCTCCCATAAGGTATAAAGGACATGCAAAGGTAGAGAAACCTTTGCAGGAAGCAAAGTCATTTGCGCTGTTCAGATTAATCCTTGAAGCTCTGTGTGGACTTCGTACTTCGGTTGGTTTTTTTATAATTCATTTGGCACTTCAGTTGTTGGCAGCAATTCAAAGGAGAGAAAGGTGGGTGCTTATTTTGGGGGACTGTTTGGGACTCATTACAGGCTGGGAATGAACATAATTCCCAGCGCTGAAATAAAACAAGCATTGTTTTAACTAAGTGTGTGCTTTATTACAGTCTCGGGAAGCTTTGGTCAGAACAAGAGAGGTGGTATAGATCGACCAGATTTTCAAAATTCTATTGTTATAGCCAGTCTCAATTCAAGTATCCTAAGCTTTCCTGTGGAGTTGATTTTATGGTCCAATTTGCCTAGTGGGACTGACATCTCTGCTGATAATATTCACATATGTCAACCCAGAATCAGTCTAGAAGTTCAGTGGACTCTTGATCTGGTGTCTACAGTCTGGGCGGGATAAAACAGGCTGAAGGTGAATTCCACAAAGAGAGGAATGCTGCTTGTTCAGAAAAACCTTTTAGCACTGCATCTGCTTGGGCCATAATATTCAGACAGGGAAGCGCTCTCCCCAAAGGAAATTAACTTGATTTTTACAGAGAATTATGCTCTCAGATATACAAAAGGGGCAGTAAACTAAGGAATTTAAAATATGACTATAATACATGGGAAAAGCTATTGCCGTACTGCCATCTAGTGACTGAAATCTGGGCAAACAAGTTTACAACTGCTTATCAATTCAGTCTGGAACAATATTTTAGAACTCCATAATTTTCAACATAAAATAATAAAAGAAATCCGTAAAATCTGTATGAAAGTTTTCTCTCTGAGACTTGTTTAATGACGGCAATATGCTTCCCAAGGAACCCAGCTTTAATAAATTTAAATACAGAAATGGTTTTTTTTTAAATGAGAAATTTCACCGGGAATCACTTGCAAAACTCACATTTTAACAGCATTTCCTAATTGCACATGCAATCTTACTCAAACAAAATTAAAGAAAAGCATAATAAAATATTTTATATATGAGGTAAATAAAGTTGTGTGGCTATTCTTAACTATCCAACCAGCTATAATTCTGCCTCTACAATACAAATACAAATTGGAATCACTGTTGTCTACGTACAAGAGCATCCGAAAAACCCACTGTTAGTTCACTATAAGAATGGAGAAGTGTGCTTATAAGTAACTGGCACTCATTATAGTACATTGTGTACCGAGTTTATTTATTAAATTTATATTGCTACCTATCACACTAGTCAAAGTGACTCTTCACTTTCAAGAAGGTTCTACTTAGATTGGATGAGATTACCTTTCTGGATCATTGCACGGAATCCAGTTTACTTCAGGATCTGGTATATCCTCAAGATAAGGATAAAGTGTTTTCCGAGTAAAGACCCACCCATAAATGCCATCTTCAGAGACCACAATGATGCGAGCTCCCTACAAAAAGAAGAACGCCAGTTCAGTTAAGAGATGCCATGCTTCCAAGAACAAAGAAGATGGAACTTACTAGCCCTGCATCTGTTGTACCTTTTCAGCTGCTGTTTTGATGGCTTCCTCTAAGATGTCTAGATTTCTGTTCATTAAATTCAGGGCTTCTTCTGGAGAGACAAGTTTTGGGGTGGGTCCTGTAAGTATAACAGCATGCTCATAGACGGCAGCAAGGAATGTTTCCACAGCAGAGGCCCCAAGAATAACCCCAGTCAGGAACACAATCCAAAGGTGAGGCTGGAAGGAAACCATCTTACAGAGCCTAATTCTGGCTCAGACTGAAACCAAATGGGAGGTCTGTTTAGCTTAATAAGAAGGGAGGGACGAAGTTATTTGGTGAGTGACAATTTCCCTGTTACATCACTAGCTACTCTAGGAGAAGAGTGTAAACACAGTGATTACCACATTACATGTTTTGTACCCAAACTTCCGGAAATTAGAAATATCTTTATTAAGAAATATATTAGAAGAGACAGAGGCAGCATTCAGTTCCTGAAATGAAGTCAGTTTGATCTACCTGACACTGTAAGTGGGAAATTCCCCATTTAGGTTTCAGAGACACTTGGCAGAAAAAGTCAACCAACTACTTTGTATTCCACAATCAGGTCAGAAACATAACTTTTCCTTAAAAATTACCAGAGAAAATAAGAAATGATATAGAGGTCCATTAAGCCAGTTTATCCTAGATTTCAGTAAATGGAGGGGGCACTTAACCTTCCCATTTAAGTTTAAGCAATAGCAATTTTCATTCATTCAGAAGGAAAAGGGAAATGTGTCATATTCATAAAAACCTGGTCACTGTTGTTGATACGTAATAGATTTTCTCCAAATCTGCTGTCAATATGGTCTTTTCCTCCCAACCATGTGGCAAAGCAGTGGCTATTTTGGTAATTAATAACCATAAAGCCCCATCAGGAAACAAAACTCCTTAATAAAGCCACCACATTCTGGGATATCATTGTACAACTCTTCTCACAGGCTGAACTTCGTTTGATTTGAAGGTGGTTAAATCTTTTCAATTTGCCAGCCTGATGGGGGACAAGGGAAGAACAAGCAACTACATCATGTTATTGAGGAAATATTACAAACAGACGTAATATATTTAGGGAAAGTCAGATCTTACATATTAGAGGCTAATGAATAGCCTCACCATAAAGACTTGACATAGATTGTCTCAGTTTTGGTCCTCAAAGTTTAGCATCCCAGTTTATAATCTGCTCCCCCTTTTTGCTAACATGCTCCTCTTTGTGGTATAATGCTCTTTTTAAAGTGGACAACCATGGCTTATTCAGCAAATCATAATTAATAAGCTTGACTTAGCAGCATAGATTTACTCACTGGGCAGGAGAATAAAACAGATGCAACAATTGTTTTCAAGAGCAAATACTGTTTTCAAGAAGAAAACAGCCAGGATCAATGCAGCGTGGGGCAAATGGAAGTCCGTCACGGGCGTCCTCTGTGACAAGAAGATGCCGATGCGCCTGAAGGCGAAAATCTATAACTCTGTGGTGCGCCCCGTGGCCATATACGGCGCAGAGTGCTGGCCGACGACCAAAGAAGTCGAAAGCAGACTCCAGATAATGGAGATGCGAATGCTCCGATGGTCGGTAGGCCTCACCCTACTCGATCGCGTCAGGAACGAAGAAGTGCGTAGACGGTTCAACGTCGTGCCCATCCCCACGGTCATGAGGCAGTCCCGGCTACGATGGTTCGGCCACGTGAGCCGCGCCAAGGAAGAATCCATCATCAAATCTGTAATGAAGGTGACTGTCGGAGGAGCGAGACCGCGTGGTAGACCTAAACAACGCTGGATGGACACGATCAAGGCCGATCTAGAGATCGCGAAGGCAGACCCGACACACGTGGCAGACAGAGAGGTGTGGAAGCAGTACTCAAGGACATTAGCGGACCTCGCCCGAGCGCGAGACAAACGCTGAAGAAAAAGAAGAAGAAGAAGTAACATTCAACTTAAATGTCAATGGTTACATAGTTATAATTGCTGC
>NW_020769336.1:7137226-7169753 GCF_900518735.1 Pseudonaja textilis
TCCTCAGCCAGCTTTGCTTTGCTGGCTGAGGAATTCTGGGAGTTGAAGTCCACAAGTCTTAAAGTTGCCAAGGTTGGACACCCCTGCTCTAAACCTTTTCCTCTGGTTTTCTTTTTTCCCTTTCCCCTGATTCCTGAAGCTTCTCCAACTGGTAGGAAAAAACAAGCATATATTGGTCAGCATATCGTTTCTGATTGATAAATCATGATTCTGTAGCATGTGCTAACTTTATAAACTATATTTCCAAATGCACTTTTAACATCTTATCTCTGGTTTCTTTACTGGGCACCCTCCTTCTTTCCTTCCTTATTATCTTTGGCTATCTCATTAACCATTGCTGGACATAGATTCTTTAATACACTGATTAGAAATGAATGAGACATAAAGCGCAATATTTACTAGAACTCTCTGAACTTCAGCAACAATTAACCATAATGGGAAATCCTGTAGGATATATCAGAATTCTATCAGTCTCTGTTGCCTAACAATAAATAATTTAGGTACATATCAAGCTATTAAGTTGCTGCATGCTTTAAAAATGGTTTGGAAGAAGTCCTTTGCACCTGATTACATGATTAACAGATTAACAGAATTGGAAGGGACCTTTTAGGTCATCTAGTCCAACCCCCCCACCCAAGCAAGAGACCCTGTACCATTTCTGACAAATGGCAGTCCAAACTCCTCTTAAAAGCCTCCAGTGATGACGCTCCGACAACTTCTGAGGGCAAGTTGTTTCATTGGTTGATTGTTGTCACTGTCAGAAAGTTTCTCCTTATTTCCAGGTTGAATCTCTCCTTGTTCAGTTTCCATCCATTATTCCTTGTCTGTCCTTCAAGTGCCTTGTAAAGTAGCCTGAGCCCCTTCCTCCCTGTGGCAGCCCCTCAAATATTGGAAGACTGCTATCCTGTCTCCCTTGGTCCTTCTCTTCACCAGACTAGCCATGCTCAGTTCCTGTAACTGTCCTATTTGGTGTTTGTGTTTGTCTTCCTTCCCATCCCTCTTACTTCATTATTTGATTTTCTTTCTGGGAGTTTTTGCTTGGAATTAGATCCTGGAGATCCTAAAGTCTGGTCACCCCCACCCCCCCACCTGCCTATGCAGAATCCTTCTCTTATTCATGACAGCACATCTTTGTTGAAGCTTCCTGAGACAAAGATTGTGCTGCTGTTTCTTCGAAACAAATAATTACACGCAACTTTTAAGGCGGCTAAATCTCAGTACCATATAGAAGCCTGGAAAAAGTTATCTGTGCTTTAAGAAAAGACAGAGAGGGGCTGGATTTGTGAACCCAGCCTTAAGAGCCATTATGTACAGCTAGCTCTTCCATATATGCCAATTTGGCATAGGATTTTAAAATGCTGGCCTAAAAACCAGGAGACTGAATTTTAATCCTGCCTCAAAGCTGAAAATTGGCTGGGGACTTAAGGTCCAGTCACTCTGTCTCACAGTCCAACCCACCTCACAGATAAGAGGATGAAAAAATATTACAGATGTTTGCTGCCTTGAGTTGCTTATAAAGTAATAAAGGTGGAGTAAAAACCAAATAAACAAATAAATCCCAATCCTTCTAGGCAACTGAGAAATACAAGCTTCGAGATGTGCTCATGATTTGAATGAATCAATCTTGATGTCTGTTTCTAGAAGGAAGAAATTTTTGGCAGCTGCAAAATATGTTCAGTACATATGACTTTCTAAACATTTGTTTTAAAAGTCTTCTTTATCTGTTCACATAATTTTATTCTTTTTTTTTAATTGGGAATGAAAATGGCATTCAACTATTAACCTTAATAATTGCAGCTAGCATTAATAAGCGCTTACTGTATATTAGTTTGATTTTAAATGTTATATTTATTTTCAAAAGGAAAAAAGTTAGTTTTATTTGTTGCATTAGGACAATGAATCCCAAATCAATAATCAGAAAACTTTCAATTAGTATTTATTTTCTTCCTATCACATAGAAGACACTGACTTCTGAAGGAAACACTATGATTGCTATCTGTTCTTTAGCTATGCCTATTAACCAGCTTTCTGTGCAAAAAGTAAGGCCGGCTTAATAATACAGTGAGATCCAAAAGAGAGCAAAATGACCACGGTTGTGACCTACAGATCAGAGAAAATCATCTGTCCCTTAGATCCAAAATTACTCTGTAATTGGTGTTTTTGTGCAGTTCAACCTTCTATACTTCTGGCAAGGTCCTGCATGAGTTACTCAACACTTATGGATGATATATGTAGATATTGGGAGAGAGCATATGTTGTGAAAATTTAAGGTGCAATGTTTCTGAGTTGTCTCTCGTTCATATCCCTGATTGTTATGCCAGATTGCATATAATGTGGCCGAGCAAACATCACAGGTTAGCAGCCAACAAAAATAGCGTCATACTTGAAGCAATAATATTTTTTTTCTTTCCTGTGTCTGCGGCATTTTGTAAACCTCAAGTATCATGTTTTAATAAATGAAGGCTGACTACACATTCTATTGCTCATGAAGCACCAATATAGCATCCTGATAATGCAATGATTGTAGCACTATCATGGTTCAGGCAGATTAAGGGTAGGGCTTGATTGGGGTGCTGCATTTATCAGTGTGAAAACCACATCACCACCACAGGTTGGCTCTCCTCCACGGATGCTACTGTCCTATTTCCTGAAGGGTTATTGGCTTGTATGTATTTCTCCCAAACTCTTAAGAATTTCTTCTGTACTTGATGATGCTGTTTAGTCTATATAATGTTTAGTCAGCAGTTGTATTTCTGATCATGAATTGTATAGGTATTTTATGAGTGGTTACATACCCAAGTGCCCATAATGCACCAAAGAGTCCAGACACCAATCCAAGCAAGTTTAATCCTTCCTCAAATCCATTCTCACTGTAGAAGGCAAGACAGAAATCCAGAGTTATTTCCAAGGACAATATTTGCATTTATAACTACAAAACATTTTAGAAGGCAATCATCACCAAAAAATAATTATATAGTCCCAAACCAGCAACATCTGTAACAGAACCGTTTGTCTTTAAATGTAGAAAAGAAAAATATCAACGGTTGTCTCTCCTCAAAACAATATATTCAGCATTTAAAATCTTTTCAGTGATTTGGTTCACAAATTGAGCTCTGCCATGGTTTGCTTAGAATAGAATAACACAGTTGGAAGGGACCTTGGAGGTCATCTAGTCCAACCTCCTGCTCAGGCAGGAAACCCTATACCATTTCAGACAAAAGACTTTTCAGTCTCTTCTTAAAAACTTCCAGTGTTGAAGAATTTACAACTTCTGGAGGCAAGTGGTTCCACTGATTAATTGTTCTAACTGTCAGGAAATTTCTCCTTAGTTTTAGGTTGCTTCTCTCCTTGATTAGTTTCCACCTATTGCTTCCTGTCCTACCCTCAGGTGCTTTGGAGAATAACTTGACTCCCGCTTCTTTGTGGCAGCCCCTGAAATGTTGGAACACTGCTATCATATCACCCCTAGTCCTTCTTTTCAATTAACTAGACATACCCAATTCCAGCAACCGTTCTTTATATGTTTTAGCCTCAGTCCCCTAATCATCTTTGTTACTCTTCTCTACATTCTTTCTAGAGTCTCAACATCTTTTTTATATTGTGGCAACCAAACTTGGATGCAGTATTCCAAGTGTGGCCTTACCAAGGCATTATAAAGTAGGCATTAAAACTTCATGTGATCTTGATTCTATCCGTTTATGCAGTCTAGAACTGTGTTGGCTTATTGATTATTATTTCTGGGTTTGGCCAAGGGACAAACTTAATCTTCTTAAGGATAGTCAAAGATTTTTTTTCAGATATATGGGATGGCAGTTTGTGAAAGTGGGGGTATGCTTTGTTTAGATTGATGGGGATTTTCTTACGTTTCTTTTCTTCATGTGTTTATCAATTCAAACATAAGGAAACTGCCATTAGGTTTCAGCTGTCATAAATGGGGGTCACCGAGGCAAGAAAGAGAGACAGAGCACATGTGGCCATGGATTGGGATGTTTATTCCAGTTTATTGAATAAATAGGGATTAACCAAGTATGTACAACACGTTGGTCCATGGACCATGGCATGCAGACATTTCCATACATTATTCCTGAGCAGCATGATGTTGTCTTGTAAATTAAATGGAAGCCATGGATGTACCTTTGATAAGTAAGGCAGGTCATTATCCAGGGCAGGGGGAGAGAGAGAGAAGAAAAGGTTCTAAACAGAGACAATGCCATAATTTGATTTAATAAGTATATCTGTCTTTAAAGCAGAGGTCTCCAAACTTGGCAACTTTAAGACTTGTGGACTTCAACTCCCAGAATTCTGGGAGTTGAAGTCCACAAGTCTTAAAGTTGCCAAGTTTGGGGACCTCTGCTTTAAAGCAATCCTAACAATCTGATGTAGTTGTTAAGGCATCACGCTCAAGACCAGGAGTTCTAGTCCCAATCTGAAGGCACAGAGCCAGGTGGGCTTGGGCTAGTCACTTTCTCTCAGCCCTAGGAAGGAGACAACGACAAACCACTTTTAAAAAAAAACTTGCCAAGAAAACTGCAAGGACTTGTCCAAGCAGTACCCAAGAGTCAGGCATGACTGAAGGGAAGCAGTGGGGGCAAGGGGTGGGTGGGAGAGGGCATACAACTGTAGTTAATGATTCTAGTCTTTGAGGATAAAGAATAACATAAATATGAAGAGAAGATCACTTACTATGCACTATTGATTGCTTCAGGGTATATTGGGATGCCAATCATTGAAAGAGCAAAACCGTTCAGGACCATCATCAGAATGAAAAGCCAAAGCTGACTGCAAAATCACAAGCACAGACACAACGCTTCATTTCAGCTGTAATTCATGGTATCTCTCTGCCATCTGTCATTTATATTTAAAAGGCCACCCAATTCACAGTGACCTTAGAGCAAGGGTGTCAAGGCCCAGGGGCCGCATCTGCCCCATTGGGTGCTTAGATCCAGCTTGTGGGGCTACCCTGGAAACAGCAAAGGGTCAGCCCGTGGTGCCTTTGGTAGCAAAAACGGAGCTCGCGAGGGCTGCATGTGGCTCTCCCAAGCTCCGGTTTCACTGGCAGAGGGTTGCAGGAGGCCGTCGCAGCTGAAAATGGAGCTCAGGAGCCCGTTTTTTGCTGGCAGAGCGCTCAGGCCACCTCAGGTGCCCCTGACACAAGTGACATTGAGCGGGGCACACACACTCGGCCATGCACCCATGTCCTGTCCCACCCGAGGTCAAACCCTGATGTAGCCCTCAATGAAATCAAGCTTGACACCCTTGCCTTAGAGATTTAGAAGCCCCCACTTCTTTTATCTCTTAAGTGTCATTCTCACTGGCTGCAATAACACTACACAAGCTCCCTTCCATTAGTCAGGACTGCTATGTTAAACCACTCAGGTTTCATGCTGGTGCTATCAGGACTCTAAATCATTTTAAAAATATTCTGCCTACTCTGGGTCACTTCAGTGAAGATCTGCCAATTAAGGTTTCAATTAAGATTGCCAGCTACAGAAGCCCTCCACTAAACAATTCCCTTACTGATGGGCCCTCCCAATGTTTCATGCCTGGAAAATAATTGACAATTGTATGTACTCATACAGGGGTGGGATTCTACCAGTTCGCACCTATTCGCTAGAACCGGTTCTTAACATTCTAAGCAGTTCAGGGAAATGGTTGTTAGAAGAAATTACTGGCCTAATCCTGTAAGGAAGGCAGGAAGGAAACATTCTGGTGTTGCTTACAGAAACTTCCTCTCCGTTAACCTTTATTACATTCTTGGCAGGACTAGACTTCCTGTCTCAGGAACCTCTCTGGAGTCTTTTTCCCCTTCTTTGCTGGTACTCTGCTTGTGTGGAATGACCATTCAAAGTTACAATGGCACTGAAAAAAGTGACCTTTGACTGTTTTTCACACTTACGACTGTTGCAGCATCCCCACAGTCATGAGAGGCCAGGCGAGGAGATGCATGCTTCGATGTGAGTGATATTGAGTTGGCCACACCCAGCCAGTCACATGACCACCAAGCCACACCCACCCAGAAACATGACCAAGTCACGCCCACTAACTAAGCCACACCAACAGAACTGGTTGTTAAAAAATTTGAATCCCACCCCTGTACTCATAAGCATATATTTAACTAAATTAAGCTAAATCTATATATACATTAAAATATCAAAATACACATGTACGCAGATACAACAACCAACCTTTAAATAAATAAAATAACCATTTCTTGGATTTTTTCCAGATTTGGCTCAACAATGTTTGACGCAGCTACTAATAAAAATAGTCTCTCAATGGCATAGTTCTGGCAGACATGCAGAAATTCACTGATTCAAAACTTAGAGCAGGCATTTTTTTTTCTTTTTCTGAGCTACATTTCTTAGTCTTGGGCTTTTTTTTGAACAAAGTCACTGGTGCATCTTTTCATTATTTTTCATGTTATCGGAGATGAGAGTTTCATTCCACTTCCCCAAATAGTAGGAAGAGAAGGGAAGGGAAGGGAAAATGTGCTGCAGCCAACTTCTCGTGGCCAATTTGCCCCTGGCCAACTCACTGCAGCCAGATTGCCATGTGATAACTCACCATGGACGATTCAAAAATTCACTTTAACAGGAAGCATCATTTTGACATTTTGTTCCTCTTTTGGCATTCTTTCTTTAATGATTCTATTCAATGGTTTCTTTGATATTAATGTAACTTTTGTCCCAAGGCGAGTTGCCTCATGATGAGCTGGCCACAGTGAGTTGGCTGCACCAGATTGGCCATGGTGAGTTGTTATAGACCAGGGAAGGGAAGGGAAGGGTGGTTTTGCTAAGTTTTAAGCCAGTGACCCTCTGTATGTCAGAGAAATATCCTAATCAATTTGCAACTGGAACATCAGCAATAATAGTAGCCGGAACAGAGCTTAGAGAGATTAGTGATCGAGATGAGATGGTGTTCTCCAGCAACTATGCACTGTAGCTAATTAAAGTACAAAGTTTTTCCAGCAAGAATAAGAAACCAGATAGCAATAGTTGAGCTGGCACAAGCTGGAAAACAGCCCTTTATGCACAGAGCAAGAAATAACAAGCAGAGTTTGCATTAACAATTGGCTAAGGATGGATACAGGATGACATTGTTTGTTCCTCTTTTCCAGAAACAGGGCACATTCAGAGGAACCACCTGCCCTTAGATTAGCAACTCCATTTCCAGACTGATCATAATTATTAATATATTCCTATACTATTGAAGCTCAAAGCTGCCTAATTTTTGATTTCCTCAAAGATACCTCCTGAGCTTCCATTCATAACCATTATTTAATTCTGAACAATGTTTTGCTAATGAGTAACTAGAAACATGTTTCTTACTGCCCAGGAGTAAGGATGAGAAGCAGGAAATGGGACTTTAAGCTGCAGGAAACTATGTACCTTTGTAGGAAGGGAAGTTTAGTGACTAGCACATGGATTAATCCCTGACTCTCTAATCATCTATTAGAGCCCTGATACCTGCTGGCTTAAATGGAAAAGCATGCAATTTTCTAATTCCCTTCATACAGGTAGTCCTCAATTTATCATCACAACTGAATCCAATTGAAACATTTGCCCCATTTTACAATCTTTCTTGCCACAGTTGTTAAGTGAATCTTTGCATTTGTTAAGTTAGTAACATGGTTGTTAAGTGAATCCGCCTTCCCCATTGACTTTGCTTGTCAGAAGATCACAAGGGGTGATCCCATGACCCCGGGACACTGCAGCCATCATAAATATGAAGCGCCTGAATTTCGATCATGTAACTATGGAGATGCTACAACAGTCATAAGTGTGAAAAATGGCCCTAGGTCACTTTTATCAGTGCCATTGTAACTTTGAATGGTCACCAAATGAACTGTTGTAAGTCAAGGACTGCCTATATTGCTCAGGCATTCCCAGAAACACCACTATTTTCTTTCCAAATAAAAAGTGGAATAAAATGAGATAATAGCAGAATTGCTGATCTGGAAGTTCAATGTCTCTAAGCCTTCCCATTCACAGGTAAGGATAGAACAGCTATTATTCTCTCCACAGGCTGAAGAAAACATCAAAAAAGAATAGTAATGCCAGGCAGCAGAGTTCATTTATTGGGGTAGAAAAAATTGATATTACTAGTTAATACACAGCCCTTTCTTTATTGACTCGATGAACAGGAAAACTTCAGACCAGGAAAATTGTCAGCGGAGAAGTTAGTGAAGTATAACTCACCTTTCAATATGCAAGATGGGAGCTGGCCCTAAGAAAAAATAGCATAATGTGGTCAGAAAAGCTCCAACGATTAGCAGCCATTTCCTTAAACTCTGCAAGAGATAGACAAAGAACTTGATCCTCATCAAAATATCATGTTTGAATAAACTGGATGCATTAATTCAACCAATAGGGAATAAACTGAAATAACGGAGAAATCTCACATTAGATCATTTCATGTATTCAGCTCAACCAGAACCTAACATTCATCTTCATGTTCTTTGAGAAGAGGTAACCAACCCTCTGAAAGAGGTTACTTTTTCAAGAGAAAGGGGTGACTAGGGAAAACAGCTTCTCTTTCTCCCAATGAAAGTGTCTCACCAGCAAACTGGTTCTTCCAAACATTAGGATTCAACTTGTCTGTTCTCAGATAGGAGTCCTCCTGCCCGCTAAAATGTAAAACGTATGGCTATGACGTCGGCAATGGCTTTCCAAGTTACCAAGAGCTGTGCTATTGGCAATCTTTTTGCTATGAACAAAAACAAAAGTTTCATCACATCTATCACATCAGAGTTGGGACTCTTTGTCTGGATGACAAACCAGCTCTACAGTTCTTCCACACATTACAAATATATTGTATTATTATTTCTTACCATTTCTTGGCTGAGGAAACACATTAGGCAGAAACACGTCTTCATAGTTGATCTATGGGATTTGGTAAGATCCAATGTCAACACAAGGATTTCTATTATTTGGCTTCTGAAGCATGTCAAACTTAAACACCAATACTGGATAATCACAACTGGCAAATCCAAAGAAGTTTAAAAATTGAAATAAGGATGGGGTAAGATCTTGTACTCACCGGCTTTTTATCACTTAGAAAACCAAGAAGTGGTGAAGATAAGGCATAAGGGAGCGCTAGGGCCAGAAAGACCAATCCCACATATCCCACTGGCAATTTAAACTATAGAAAGAAAAATCAATATTCTTGTTAGGGCATAAAAACAGAATACAATATTAATTCAATCAGTGGTGGGATTCAATTGTTTTTACTACCAGTTCTGTGGGCATGGCTTGGTGGGCATGGCAGGGCAAGGATACTGTAAAATCTCCAGTCAGAGGTGGTTTTTGTAGGTTCTCCAAACTACTCAAAATTTCCACTACCGATTCTCCAGAACTGGTCAGAACCTGCTGAATACCACCTCTGAATTCAATACAGGTAGTCCTCGACCGACAACAGTTTATTTAGTAACTGTTCAAAGTTACAACGGGATTGAAAAAAGTGACTTTTTAATGACTTTTTCACACTTATGACCATTTTCCACATGACGATTGCGGCATCCCCACAATCATGTAACCACAATTCAGGTGCTTGGCAACTGATTCATATTTATGACAGCTGCAGTGACCCCAGGTCACCTGACTGCCTTTGGTTTCCTTCTGATGAGCAAAGTCTATGGAGAAACCAGATGCACCAAATAATTGTGTTACTAACTTAACAGCTGCAGTCATTCACTTAACAACCGTGGCAAGAAATGTCGCAAAATTAGGCTTGAGTCACTTAACAACTGCCTTGCTTAGCAACTGTCGTTAAAATTAGGCTTGAGTCACTTAACAAATGCCTTGCTTAGCAATGGAAATTTGGATCTCAGTTGTATTTTTAAGTCAAGGACTACCTGCATTGGCCATGTGGCTGAAGATAAATCACATTCAATGTATTTCATGTTAGTAATGTTCTCCTTATGTTGTTTTAAAGCAGAGGTGTCAAACTCAATTTCATTGAGGGCCACATCAGGGCTGTGTTTGACCTCGGGGGGGAGGCAGGGGTCTGCCAGCGTGGGAGTGGCCAGCTTGATGTCACTTGTGTTGGGGTGCCTGTGGTGGCCTGAGCACTCTGCCAGCAAAAATGGGCTCCCAAGCTCAGTTTTTGGCTGCGACGGCCTCTCTTGGAGCTCAAGGGGAGGGGGCACATGCAGCCTTCCCGAGCTCCATTTTTGCTGGCAGAGGCACCGTGGGCTGGTCCTTCGCTGTTCCCTTTGCAGCCCCATGGGCCAGATCTAAGCACCCTGTGGGCCAGCCGGCCCATGGGCTTTGTGTTTGACACTCCAGTTTTAAGCAACATAATTTCTGAGGCATGAACTTATTTATATTTTGGAGCCCATATGACCCTTTGGGACAGCTAGTTAGAATTACAATGTAGGAAGAGACATCTAGAAATGTAGCAACTATTAGAAAGGTTAAAACAAACTGCTAATATTTGTTACACACCCATGATTTAGAAATCATTTATCAAATCTATAAAGCTTAACAGGTTATTTCAGAATGAATAAGATGGATCTAAAAGAATTTTTTTGTACCTACTTTTTCCAAGACAAATAATGACATTGTAGGATCTAGAAAGGCAATACATGAACTTAGTCCAAATATATTTAGACAAAGTATTGCAACTTTTGGTAGAACAATAAGCTTCAAAAATGAATCTTTCTTAGGAACTGAATCTGTAATTAGAAAAGCATAGAATATAAAATTATTATAGTAACTAATCTATACAACTATTTTATACATTAAAAGATACTAGTCCTTGCCCTGAGTCTACAGTCCTAAATTCAGGTAAAGAAGGGGAAATAGCCTTTCCATGTTAATATCTAACCATGCTGATGCAGGCTTACACACAAATGGTATTTATCATGCATTTTTCTTATAAACAAGAATATAAACCATTTAAAATAACAGTTATGAGCAGGATTAATGTGTCAGGACAGAAGGTAGCACCCTGTATACCATATATATTAAAGTAGCAGGAATGACTGGCATATTAATGTATATGAATAATGATAATAGTTAGAAGTTATCACGCCCAACTAGAGTTCTTGTCCTGATATCACCTTCAGTTCAGCCCATTTCTATACATTTCAAATGTTAGAAGTACCTGATGAACTTGTTTATCAGAAAGGCCAACAGATTCCATTAGCAACAATGCCGTTACAATTAATGTTCAACACCATAGAAAATTATAATTAGACTTTCCTGCAGAACACACCTATCAAAAATTATCAATGGAAATCAAATTTAGCAACCCATGGAGGTCTGGATTTGGAGTTACACTCAAAATTAAAGTGGAAAAAAACACTACAGGCTGATCCAACTTTGATGTAATGTCCTTAAAACAAGTCAAAATGAGGCTCAGTAGTGTGTGTGGCCTCCACGTGCCTGTATGACCTCCCCACAATGCTGGGCATGCTCCTGATGAGGTGGCAGATGGTCTCCTGAGGGATCTCCTCTTACACCTGGATTAAAGCATCCCCCAACTCCTGGACAGTCTGTGGTGCAACGTGGCGTTGGTGGATGGAATGAGACATGATGTCCCAGATGTGCTCAATTGGATTCAGGTCTGGGGAACAGGCGGGCCAGTCCATAGCATCAATGCCTTAGTCTTGCAGGAACTGCTGACACACCCCAGCCACATGAGGTCTAGCATTGTCTTGCATTAGGAGGAACCCAGGGCCAACTGCACCAGCATATGGTCTCACAAAGGGTCTGAGGATTTCATCTCGGTACCTAATGGCAGTCAGGCTACCTCTGGCAGGCACATGGAGGGCTGTGCGGCCCCCTAAAGAAATGCCATCCCACACCATTACTGACCCACTGCCAAATCGGCCATGCTGGATGATGTTGCAGGCAGCAGAACGTTCTCCATGGCGTCTCCAGACCCTGTCACGTCTGTCACATGTGCTCAGTGTGAACCTGCTTTCATCTGTGAAGAGCACAGGGCGCCAGTGGTGAATTTGCCAATCTTGGTGTTCTCTGACAAATGCCAAACGTCCTGCACGGTGTTGGGCTGTAAGCACAACCCCCACCTGTGGACGTCAGGCCCTCATACCACCCTCATGGTGTATGTTTCTGACTGTTTGAGCAGCCAAATGCACATTTGTGGCACGCTGGAGGATATTTGGCAGGACTCTGGCAGTATTCCTCTTGTCCCTCCTTGCACAAAGGTGGAGGTAGCAGTCCTGATGCTGGGTTGTTGCCTTCCTACGGCCTCCTCCACGTCTCCTGATGTACTGGCCTGTCTCCTGGTAACGCTTCCATGCTCTGGACACTACACTGACAGACACAGTAAACCTTCTTGCCATAGCTCGCATTGATGTGCCATCCTGGATGAGCTGCACTACCTGAGCCACTTGTGTGGGTTGTAGACTCCGTCTCATGCTACCACTAGAGTGAAAGCACTGCCAGCATTCAAAAGTGACCAAACCATAAGCCAGAAAGCACAGGAACTGAGAAGTGGTCTGTGGTCACCACCTGCAGAACCACTCCTTTATTGGGGATGTCTTGCTAACTGCCTATGCTTTCCACCTGTTGCCTATTCCATTTGCACAACAGTATGTGAAATTGATTGTCAATCAGTGTTGCAACCTAAGTGGACAGTTTGATTTCACAGAAGTGTGATTGACTTGGAGTTACATTGTGTTGTTTACGTGTTTCCCTTATTTTTTTGAGCAGAGTGTGTGTGTGTGTGTGTGTGTGTGTGTGTGTGTGTGTGTGTGTGTGTATTATTCAGCTTTGTTTGGGTATTTTCCCATGTCATTATAGTTGTGCTTTTAAAGTTGTAGCGACGTTTCGGCAGAATCTCATCTGCCATCATCAGGCTTCTGTATTGTGTTCGTCTGTGAGTCAGGCTTTCACAGCAATTTTTGTTTTACATTTTGTGCTAGCCTACGCTGTGCCAGAATGGTTTTTTCTTCATTCTGATTGGTTGGGAGTCTTAGTCTGTGTTTATTGGTCTTGGAGTTTGCTGTGTTCTGCTTGATTGGTGTTTCTAATATCTTCTGTCTGTTTTGTAGCTTTTTTTTTGGTCTTGATTGGCTGGCAACATTGTGCTTCCTGTATTGGAGGCTTTTAGTGCGTATTTTAGTACCATTCCTAGATGTAACTAATCTACAAAAAACAGATAGCACACTAGGACACACCATATACCAGAAGAAAACACATACCAACCGCTCCCTAATGCCCAACCCCACCACCACCCAGCACAGATAAACTCCGTGTCCAAAACACTAATTGCCAGAACCAAACGCCTGGCAGACAAGACACACATAAAGACTGAACTATGCACCCTGACTAAAGTACTGACAGCCAACGGCTTCCACAAAAGCAAAATCTCTGGCTTGATCCACAAAATCACCCTGAGACATAATGGAGACCTAGAAGATGAACAGACCTATGAAACAGCTGCCCTGCCCTACGTAAGAGGTACTACAGACAAAATCAGTAAGATACTACACAGGCATCACATCAAGACTGCCTTCAAAACAGACAGAAAAATAGCAGCCATCCTAAGAAACCCCAAAGATAAAACTGACCTGGAAAACCAAGGCATATATGAAGTGCCCTGTGCATCATGCCCGGCCACATACATTGGACAGACCAATAGAAGAATAAGTACCTGCCTAGATGAACACAAAAATGCAGTAAAAAGCTGGAACACACTTCCTCACTAGCCCTTCCTCACATGAAAGCCACAGAATTATCAGAGAAGCCATAGAGATTGAAAAAAGACCTGAAAGCATGAATAGAAGAGATGATTCCACCAGACTGTCAATTATCTGGAATCCTGCACTCTCAAACAAAAAAATCTCCACACCACAAGCCAGGCAAACACCTGGGCACAAGCAGACTCCCCCTGATACCTCCAGCTCAAACACACCCCAACCAGGCACCCAGATGAAACCTAGCTTCCTAATAAATGATAGCTGTCCGTTTACTCAGAGCCAAGCCACAGTAAAAGCCTCCAATATAGGAAACACAATGTTGCCAGCCAATCAAGACAAAAAAAGCTACAAAACAGACAGAAGATATTAGAAACACCAATCAAGCAGAACACAGCAAACTCCAAGACCAATAAACACAGACCAAGACTCCCAACCAATCAGGATGAAGAAAAAGCCATTCTGGCACAGTATAGGCTAGCACCAAATTTAAAACAAAAATGGCTGTGAAAGTCTGACTCACAGATGAACACAATACAGAAGCCTGATGATGGCAGATGAGATTCTGCCGAAACGTCGCTACAACTTTAAAATCACAACTATAATGAGGTGGGAAAATACCCGAACCAAGCTGAATACCATACATATAAATACCTGCGAAAACTTACACACATGCAGGACTTGGCATGTTTGGGTCTTTTCCCATGTAAGATTGAGAGCATCCTGGCAACGTTTCGACAAGGTCCCACTCGCCATCTTCAGGTTGGTGCTTTCGGCTTCCTGCTTGTGCGAGCAAATCGTGATCGGAGCTGCTGTCTCCCTATATATACTGGTGGGGAGGTTGGCTGTGTTGTCATTTCTTGATTGGTTAATGGAGTTGATGTTTGCAGATTGGCTGGCATGTGTGACTGAAGTATTGGCTGTGTCTATCAGCCTCCTGTGTTATAATGACCTGGGTCATGGCCTGTGTGATGACCTTCTGAGTTCTATTGTCATCACACAGCCCATGATCCTGCTTTCCCCCCCACCCCTCTGGGTGTATCAGCCAATGAAACACGTCCATAGCCAAGAGTCATCAATCATGCTCTCCAATTAGATTTTTGCATGGCAGAAGCTGCAGTCTTCTAATCAGTCTTTGAATAAAATATGAATGGAATGTACTTTCGATTCCACACTGCTGCCTGCTTTTTGAAACTCCCCCCCCCCTTCTTTGTGTTGTCAACTATAAAACATGTACACAAACTGTTTTATGAGTTGACAGACTACCTGTACTCGCAATGACAAAAATCAACAATCCCCCACTCTCAAGGAAAAGAATATCATTAATTGAGTTAAACAGTTCATTTTCCCTTTCCCAGTTTTAATAAGGAAGGCAATAAAACCTCCACCTACTATAATTTGGTAAGATGATCATATTCAGAGGCACCATGCATAGCATTACACTTCCAAGAGCAATGAAAGGGACTTCATAGCCAAAACTCTGGTACAAAAAGCCACCAATTGGAGGACCCAATACTAATCCCAATCCGGTAAAAACTTCAAGAGTGCCCTAAAAAGAAAGAAGAAACAACCATGCAGTAAGAAAGGATGGACTTTGGGCATCAGAAGAAACCCACAGGTTTATTAACAAGAGTGCTCTATAAGAAAGGATTGCATCAGTGGTGGTATTCAGCTGGTTCGCACTGCTTCGGGCGAACCGGTAGCAAGGATTTGGCATGGGTCGCCAAACTGGTAGTAACTTCTGGCTGGCCACACTCCTGACCCAGTTGCCCCTCCCCTCCCTGCCCATCAGTCCTTATCACGCATGCGCAACATCGCATACATGCCTGACATCGCTGACTGTGTTCTTCCCTGCCCAGTCACTCCTTAAGGTATTTCTTTCTTTTTTCCCTTTTTTCCCAACAATCAGCTGTTCCTACCATCAGCTCTGCCAAGATTCCCCTCACTGTCTTACTTCTTCCTTGAGGCCCAGGAAGACAAAAAATGGAGGGGGGGGCGCAGCTCTCCCACCCACCCCCCGCGCTCCATTTTTTGCCTTCCTGGGCCCCATGGGAGCAAAAATGCCCTCCAGAAAGCTTTCCCGAGGCCCAGAAGGTCCCAAAATGGAGTGTAGGGGGATGCTGTGTACCCCTATCAGGCTCTGGTTTTTTCCTTCGTGGGCCCCAGGGAAGCCTTCTGGGAGCAAAAAGGCTCCTCCAGGAGGCTTTCCTGAGGCCCAGAAAGCACTCCAAAATGGGGGGGGGGGCGCTACATAAAAAAAGCCACAGCCACTCAGTCACATGGCCACGGCCACCTAGTCATCCCCACAGAACCGGTAATAACATTTTGTGAATCCCATCACTGTATCGCATGTAGTTTGTTGTATGTAACATGTGCACAGAACTCCACTACAAGTGTTTGCTGGCACATTTTAAAAGAGCTGATCATTATTGTGACTGATTAAAACTCTGCAAAACAAAATGGCATCCTGCTTCACTGACTTGCTGTGTCATTTTAAACAACAGCTTCACTGGCCTGCCATGGCTTTTCAGGACACATCACTGAAAACCTTTCCTCTGAGCTCACTTATGCTTTAGTTAGGATTAGGGTTGTGCTGCATCTTAATTAAGCCTGGGATATGCCAGTTTGGTCTAGTGATTAAGGCACCAGGCTAGAAACTGGGAGACTATAAATTCTAGTCCCACCATAAGCACAAAGCCAGCTGGATGACTTTGGGCCGGTCACACTCTGTCAACCCCAGGAAGAGTCAATGGCAAATCATTTTGAAACCTTGCCAAGAAAAATGCAGGAACTAGTCCAGGCAGTCAATTAATGCTGACTTGAAGGGGAAAAAAGATTATTAAAAGAATTATAGTCTAGTTAACTTTTCTAGCCTCCTAGATTAACTACAGAGATTATTCTGAATTGTTACCTATTAAAGGTCATCCAAGAAGCTGGCAAAAGAACAGGATCTTTCACTTCAGTGAAATATACATATAATTTAGGGTTTTTTTTGTAATTTTCAAATAGTGTCTTCATTAAAAAATTTCTATTAATTAATGAGTTGGATTTTTTTCTCTGCCTCTGCTTGTTGCTTTATATTATGTTCCTAATTTTACTCTGAATTGCTCCCTATCCTCATTTTGAGCTCTAAAATGTTTCTGTTTGTTTAGCACTTAACATTAATGCAAGTGTTTGATGTTTTAAAACATTCTTTCTAGGATCCTTAAAGAGTATTTTTCTGAAGTGTGGAATAAAAATAGAATAAAATAGAAACGATCAGCAAGCCAAGGATCCTTGTGCTACTATTAGTATTACTACTAGTATTATTAAAATTCATTATAAACTGCCCCCTCTCATAGACTCTGGACCACTTACAAACACAAAAACATTGCAAGCATTTAAAAACATACAACACCCACAGGCATCTTGAACCAAAATAATCACAATGATAACACACTAGATCAGGACTCCCACAAACACATTAATCCCAGTCCTGACAACAAAGGAAGGTCTCACAAGCTTTCTGGAACCCCAAGAGAGAAGCTGCTGTTTATCTCTGAGGGAATGTTGTGAGCATGAGGGCCACCCAGAGAAGACAAACTTCTTTGTGTCTTATGGAATCCATAAGATATCAACGTTTAATAAATGGGATCTGGAATATACATTCTTTGCCGGAACATATTAGGTGGGGACAGGGGTGGACTTCAAAATTTTATCAAGGGGTTCTCTGCCCAGTTTCTGGGTGGGCATGGCCATGGTGGGCATGGCCCATCAGCCTCCTGCACCATGGCAGGGGGGGGTGTTTTTGCCCACCCCAGGCTCTGCAGGCTCTCCCCAAGCCTCCGGGAGGGCGAAAATGGTCTCCTGGGGCTCTGGAGGCTCTTTGGAAGCCAGAAATGGGCCTATTTCCAGCCTTCCTGAACTTCTGGGAGGCCTGTTTTTCACCGTCCCTGTTAGGAATATAAGTCACCTAACAGATATTTGGGTTAGAAATATATAAACCAGGATAAACATTTTAAAACTGTATCTTTAAGAGATTGCAAAAACTGCAATTGGGTATGGCTTTTCAAATGGCCATAAGATGGAGCCAGAAACCTGGGTTGTCTTAGTCTGAGTCTCAGAAGAGAGTGTATCTCTGTTTCCTTCTGTTGGAAAGTATTGCTGTTGCTCCATTTCTTCCAATTGACTGATATTACTGGAATTTAAGTCTGATACTGAACTGTTTTTGACACTGGAATTTGTTATTGGATTATCCCTGGACTAAAAACTGACTGATCTTACCTGTAAATGATTTTTGGACTGCTTATTTTGAACTTTGCTTAACATTTCTGGAAGTAAAAACCTACATTTACTGTACAGTGTATCTGTGTGCTCTGTGTGTATTATTCCAACACTACTCTCTATGTCTCCCTGTATGCGCTCATTCTCCTAACAGGGAATTACCTCAACACTGGTTATGGGCCCAGGCCATATCAGGCTCAGATAACAGAGTTAGTGTGAATGCACAGTACTGTATACAGACAGATGTTTACTGTTTAATTGTGGGTTACTATCCTGGTAAAGATGGCACAAGACACTTCAACAAGTCTATCACTGATAACCCGGTTGGATGGAACAAACTATGTTTCCTGGTCTATGAAGTGCACTCTACTTCTGCATAGAGAAGGTTTATGGAATGTAGTTCAAGACCCACCGGATGTAAATGAATGGGATACAGAAAATGAGGACGATGCCAAGAAGCTTGCTGACTTTAAACAGAACAATGAATGAGCTCTTTGTATAATTGGACTAACACTGAGTGACCAGCAGCTAGTCCATATTCATGGAGAAGAGTCTGCTGCTAGGTGTTGGGAGAATTTGCAGAGGATTTATGTTCGTGACAGTGTAGGTGCACATATACATCTTACACGTAAACTGTTTAGAACACGTCTTCTGAAAGGTGGAGATATCTTAGCTCATTTAAACTTCATGAAAAGAACTTTTCAAGAGCTACATGAAAAAGAACTGATATTTTCAGAGCTGCATCAAGTTTACATCATTCTTTCCTCATTGGATGAAAGTTATGATGATTATGTATCTTCACTGGAAGTCCTGCCCAGAGATAAACTGACATTAACTGACATAACTGGAAGACTGTTAGAAGAAGCAAGAAGATGGCTGGATGGGGACCAACTGAGAAAGGAACAACCACAAGAAGAGAATTTGTCTTCAACTGCCTATACTGTTAGGAACTGTTTTTCTTGTGGGGCTAGGGAACATATATTTAAATTCTGTAAGAAGGGATTTCTTCTGTTATTTTGGTAACCAATTTCCCAAATTTCCCTCTCCTCAGCTGAATTTCTTGTTATTCCCAAAGTACATAAAAGCGTATTTATTATCTTAAACAAAAACATGTTTTTCTTGGCATAAATAGCGTTCTTGTGCTCAAAAATAATGCATATTATTTAATTACTTTGGTTGTGACTGAACATCTTCTGCACTAAATTTAAAAGCTAGCTTATATTAGAACAGAACCGCCCTTTGATTTAATTAGGTTATCCATAGACAATCAAAAATACATGGGCTCATCAATTCATTTTTCTGGATAAACTTTTTCTCAAGGGAGTTCAGTGTATTGTAGCCTTTCTATGAACACAAGACAGGGGTGTTGAGCCACAGTTAGATGGCTTCCAGACAGTCTTACGTTTCAGCCGCTTCTCAGATGGGGGAGCCGCTTCCGTAACTTCCATGGTTCCTGCCACTGCTGCCGCTGTTATTGGAGACGGCACTGGTGAGAGAAGGACAGCTGCAGCTCGGCCTGGCGCTTGGAATGCAGGAACGGGCTGTGCACCGGAACTTTTGCAAACTTGCAGAGCCCGAGGCTGGAACACCAAGGGTAGCAACAGCAGAGACACTCGCTCGGCTTTTCTCACACCCACCCAGCCGCTCAGGATTAAACCAAAACGCAGCGTGCGGGGCTCCCAGGTACCTCAAAAATTTTTTTTTTCCCTGTTGTTACGGGGACGGGGGGAAATGGGAGCGACTCAGACGCTGTTGTTGGAGGTGGTGCTGGCGAGAGAGGCGCCAGCACCGGTGGGAACTGTGGAAGCTACGGAGGCCTGAGAAGTGGCTGAAACGCTGTTGGACATCCATGCTGATGCCACCCACCTGCTGATCCAGGTAAGGGAGGGATAAGGGAGGAGTAAGGGAGCCCTCTGTGCTCCACCATGGTGTTAGGAGTGGCTGATGGTGAGGCATAGCTGCCCGTGGAGCACTCCTAATGGTAAGTTCCCCCCTGCCTTCCCTCCCCAATTTCGCATGTTTTAAACTAGGCCTAAATTTGGGGGGACAGGCTTTATTTCATTTTATGCCTAGAAAACATGCTGGGTCTTCCTATTGGGGGCGTATTGTTGGAGAAACATGATAGATATACATTACATGGGCATTACTCTTAAATAGCCATTCATCTGGCTCTGCATCCTAGCATAGCTAGGATGATTTTCTCAAAAATCATCCCATATTACATGGTTTTGATTGGCTTCATACATACCACAACCGTAGCTACATTTTGTGGGAAAGCATTTATGAGAATAGAAAATGAGGCTGTCGCTGCAGCAGCAAAACCAATGGCATCCATTGCTCGGACCAAAAAACACAGCCCTATGAATATTGGCCCATCAGGTGCTCTGTGCAAAAATCTAAAGAGAAAGATATAGCGAATCACTCTATCGCTTAAAGCAGAGAATCCTGCTTTAATAACAGATGTTATTTAGATAGATGGCAAAGTTGTGGTATATTGACTGGTTTAGCAATATTCTACTATAGAATAAAATAAAAGTAATTTGTATTTTCAGCAATGTTCCAAATCTTAGAAGTACTAAGAAACATTTCATCCTGCTAAATTTATCAGGGTCAAGGTAATTGCCGGAGACTTACAGACTAATACCAAATGGAATGGAGGAAAAAAAAACTACTACTGCTTTTCAAAGGAAGTAAAACAATGAACTCCAGAGATTACCCATCCTTTCCATCAGCGAGTCTGGTTAATAAAAGAAAAAAGTAAGTAGATACATATGCTAAAATAAAATAGCCATAGAAACACAATGCAGCTTTTAGGAAAAGACACTGCATAAAAGAAATATTTATACTCACTCACCCGAAGAGAATCGTGACACATCCTGAGACGAACATGCCAGCAATAAACATAAATTTTGCTCCAATCTGTACAAGCTGTAAATTATTAAAAAATAAATTATTGTTTTGGAAACTTTCTTACATTTTAGAAACAAATGATATATTGACATAACTACATTTGTAACATACAAATCAATCTAATTTTATACAGTGAAGTAAACTAGTGCAATTAACCGTTCTTTACTATTACTAACAGTTCATACATTAATGACATGATGAAACTTTATGAACTACCATAGTATCAGTATAGTAATAATGCTTATGATCACCAAAGTTTATTGAAAAGATCTAGAAAAAGTGACTGACCCATTAAATATTTTTAAAATGGCAAATGCATACCGTGAATCTAATTCTAAATTCACAGCAGGATAAATTGGACCTGATATTGCTGAAGCACCATGGAAAAATCTTTAAATTTCACAGGAAATGCAAGTTATGGTACACTATCAGGCAAAATTTTTGAGCTCTTAGATTTGGTAAGTTCCCCTTCTATCTCACTATAGAAGTGAGAAACTTAATTTATCTAGTTGGCTATCAGCCAGTATTTTCTGGGCAGCACCTCTAGAGATGTTCTTAAGATTCCAATACACATATAATGAGGCAATTGTTCACATTAACTAAAGTCATGTAAAACGTGTAAGTTAAAGCCAAGACTTTAAATTGTACTATGAAACTGATTGGATCCAGTGAAACAGGAAATGTAAGAGCGTGCCTCTTTCTTGGGCTTGGGCTTCAAAAGAAACAAGTATGAGACTTTCATGAACAAAAAAAGTATGGCCAATGTCATAACATTATTGGGCAGCAGGGCCCAAAATTTTCAAAACTGAAAAATTCAGATGTGGGAATATTTTTGTTTTTCTCATATAAATGAGATAGGTTGGTGCCTTAGATTATTTCTTGCTTTTTATGCCAATTTTATTATATTTCCTTGGTATCCTCTGTTTTGTAAACTGCCAGAGTTGCATATTGTATTGTAGACCCAAATATTGCCATAATATGGCAGAAATATAACTTTCAATTAATTAATTGATTTACTTGTTCTTCAGAACTAGCTATGATTTCCAAATAATCTTATAGGTCCGTAAGTGGGGTCCCTCACGGGTGGGATGCTACCGGTTCTGCCCGGTTCTATAGAGCTGGTAGCTCTGAAGAGCAGCAGACACCAAACCGGTTCTGTGTTTGCTGCTCTTTGGCCCACCTGCCTGCCTGGGCTCTTACTGTCCTTTATTTTCTGCTTTTTCAACCTCAGCTGCTTTGCACGGCACAGCTGAGGTTGGAAAATCAGGGAAAAAGAGGCTTTTCAAATGCTGTGCACCTGCGTGCAGCGCTTTTCAGCTATCCAGGCAGCACAGCTTAAAGTTGTTTTACATGCACGTGCAAAAACGTCACCAAACCGGTAGTAACATCAGTTGAATCCCACCCCCTGGGGTCCCTATGATTTCTGGTGGGATCAGGATAGGGATAGTGCAACTCTCTGGATCCTGCTTGACCTCTCACTGGTTTTGATACCATCAATTATACTATCTCACTGGGCTGTCTCTAAAGTTTAGGAGTGAAAAGCCTAGTGCTTCTCTTCCTTCCTGAAGGGATGGTCCAAGTCAGTGAAGATGGTGGGAAAAGACTGACTGACACACACACACACACACACACACACACACACACACACACACCAGGTACATCCAATGCTACAAGGCTCACTGTTTTTTCTACTCTGATTCAACATTTACAGGAAACCATTGGATGAGACCATCTATTGATATGTAACCATGTTTCAACAATAAACTGATGAAATCCAGTTGTACATCTTAACCCCCAGTTAAATAAATAATATTGTCAAAGTGCTATGCAACTGAACAACTGAAGTGAACTCTACATTAGGCTGCCTTTGAAGAGCATTGGAAGCTAAGTTACTCCAGAATCTAGCAGCTTGAGTAACTAAGGATGCGTTTTAAAGGCACTCATATAAGATTTCTACTATGGGACCTGTAGCAGATATTTGTTAATTTCCAGGTACAATTCAGGATCCTGGTTGTCATCTTCAAAGCTCTTAATTTTGGGCTTGGGTAATTTAACCTGTTGTCATTAACATCTGCCTGCCAATAGCAATAGCACTTAGACCTATATACCGCTTCACAGTGCTTTACAGCCCTCTCTAACCTGTTGTAATGACTAGGCAGTCGAGTTGTTTGATCATGAACAACTGAACATGATTATCTTTATTGGAGTCTAGTCTTGCATTTATACACATTTTTAGTTATCCTCCATCACTGGTTAACTTTGGTTACTGCTTAACTTTGGTTACTGTTTAGCACAATAATCCATACAATTAATTATCTCTAGTTAAAGTCTAACATATGTTTACTTCCTCTCTCTAATCCTCCTTTAGATTAGTGACTTTGTTTGCCTGAGTTGTATTTGCTTGGAAACATTCTTTATCTGAGGTTTGCCATCCGAGATTGGAACATTCCTGCAATTACAACTCTACACGAACCATTTGCCCCCAACAATCTGGGTCATCTTACCAACCTCAGAAGGATGGGAGGCTGAGTCAACCTTGAGCCTGGTGAGATGTGAACTGCCCCTTTGCAGACAGACAGCAGTCAGCAGAAGTAACCTGCAGTACTGTATTCCAACCACTGTGCCACCACGGCTCATATAAGATCTAATAGGATGGAATCATTAAGTCAGTGGTGGCTAATTTGGGCTCCCAGAAGGCAATGTGTGTGGCCCCCTCCATGACCCCTGCACATGTGCACACGACCCCCCGTCTGCCCCACGCATCTCTACGCATGCGATACCCCCCACGCCCCATGCGTCTCTGCACATGCACGCGCATCTCTTGAGCACCCCCGGGATGTGTGCCAGATAACCGACAATCTGCTGGCAGGCAGGCAGCACACCCACATGCGCAGTGGGGCTCTTCTGGGCGACATCTCACATGCTGGCAGAAGTGGCTTTGCGTGCCACTTCCAGCATGCGTGCCATCATGGCACTAAGTGTTCTACTGATTAGAATTGTCATCTTAAAGTATGTGTTCAGTCAATATCACCATCCTCTGGAATATTTTCTCTGATGTGAGATCAATCTCTTCCTTCTAGGATTTTTTTTTTTTTTAAAGTATATACTTGGCTATGTTAAGCCTAAGGAATGGGTGCCAGGCTGTTGCAATTACCCTTCAAATTGATAGATTGGTCTTTATTCTTACTGTAAATGTTTTAGTCATAACTCCTGATTGTATAAGAATATAAAATATTATTTTAAATTTTGGTTGTAATGTGTAAAATGCAGTATATTGTGGAGTTATATTGTACACAAAGATGGTAGATTGGAGCAGCCTAGAAACTAGGTAGATGAGACGAAAAGAGGGGGGAAGTGAAAATTTTGCTTGCTACAGATTTGCACTTGTTTATCTGGTAGGAGAGATTGAACCATTGCCATTGATATTCTTTCTGTTGCCCTTGGGCCATGAATTAAGATTCTCATATAGTCCTGAATTCCTTAAGTTACTACATAACTTAAATGTTTTTTTATTTTTTATTTTGGAGACCTGTTGAGAGAGTCAATTTTTACAGAAATCTAAGGGCACATGTTCAACTGACAATATTTAATTTAATATTACTTAATATGTGCTACCATTTAGAAAGCTGACTTTTCCCAGGCATAGTGTTTACAGGTCTGTTTAGAACATTATGATCTATTCCACTGATGTAATGACCTTTTTATTTATCAGGCTATATGATATTTTTGCTTAGTTATCGTGGTATTTTTGAAGATACTTACATATTTTCCCATTATCAACGATGTCAGGAAGTTGAATAATGCAAAACATCCAAAAATAAATCCAACAATGGTACTACTAACTCCTTTCTTTTCTGCCTTAAAAAAGATCAAATACAAAAACTTAAAAAACAAAAGCCTGTGGAATGCACAAAATAATTTCATAACTCAAATTTTACAAAAGGGCCTAAAGGCACTTGGCCTACCACAATACCATAGGAAACGTATGCCTGACTGTTATATAATATACATGTCTCTTGTCTTATTTGTTTTGTATAATTAGCATTTTTTGTGATATGGTTATGTTTATACACTCCCTTTTACCTGTAAGTCTTACAGTATGGTGAAAAATGATTTCAGCATTTCTCAAGTATAAAATAAGAACAGGAAAAAGTGGTATGGTGGCCTAGTGGTAAAGATGCTCACTTTCTACTCAGAAAGTTAAGAGTTCAATCCTAGAGAACAGCAGACATTTTTCTCTTAGAGTGCAAAAAAAAAAAAAAAATCTGCTGCAAACTCCACATGGCATCAGGAAAGGCATCTGGACTGTAAATGCAGGGGGTTGGATTAGATGACCTATGAGGTCCCAACTCATTATCTGTTATCTGCTCAATTCCTCTCTGTCAGCCCAGCTTTATTCTGAATTAAACAGGGGTGTCAAACTTGCTACCTGCAGTCTGGATGTGTCACGCACTGGCCATGCCTACTCCCGTTTTAGTGAAGGGGAAAAAATTGTGCTACATTACATGTCATCACAACTTCGACATCCCTGGACTACGGAGTCGCAAAAAGCAAATAAATAAATAAATAAATAAATAAATAAATAAATAAATAAAGGAAAAAGGAAAAACAAATTTTAATGCATGAATGCCTGTGGCATTGGAATGGTGGCAGATATTGAAAAGTGGTATGAATTATGTCCGTTTTTTGCTGCTTTTGGTACCCCATTTCTCTGGGTTCAGTCATTTGTATAATTATTTTTTCTCAGCTTAGTTGAATGTTTAGCAAATGCTAACAATTTGAGAAAAACTGCACATATATAATGTATGAGTGATTGTACTGTTTATCGCACACCAAAAAGAACATTGTTACAGCACATTGAGGTGATGCAATCATTTGTAACGCATATCCATGATTATGCAAGCGGTTTCTGAGTATGAAAGCAAAGCGAACCTTCTAGTTCCCTTTTCAAAACCAAGCAGCACAATGGTGCTCAGTCCTCAAAGAATGCAACTATACAACTTTGTAGAAACTGCTTTTAAAAGGCTGCTTAAACTCAGTGGAAATCTAATCCAACCGAGAGGCAAGATGTTTAGAAGAATTGCACATATTTGGTTTTTAAAAATAGTAAATAGACAAAGAAAAAAAGCTCATGATATAATTATTTTAAACTAATTCAAAACTACATCAACTTTTTAAAACGTAATTATTATGTTGCTCCTACATATGTACTAGATTGAGGATGGAGACAAAACAATTTTTGTAGCAACAGAAGTTTACAAAGTGTGTGAGTTTTTGTATTTCCTGAACTAAAAATACAAGAGCAAACGAGTCTTTGTTAGATGCACTGCTATGTCACAGAGACCATCATTAAAGAATCTTATTGCAGACTTCTGTTTTAAACACATACATCCATTTACCTCTTTTGGAAAAAATGGTCCCAGAATCGAATAGCAAACCATTGAACCGAAGTTGAGGGATGCTGCTGATATCATGATAAACATCTGCTCTCTGCTTAGCCGCTTTGGTTCCTCATTGGCAATCTGCGATCTGTCATTATCTGAGTAGCAAAAATCTCTCTTAGAAAAGGGAATGTAGCCTTCAAAACTAATAGAACCAAACAAGTACCGGTTTCTGACACCAATCAGCTAGCCCAACCCCCCCCCCAAATGCAGAACCTTATACTTCAATAGGGGTACACTTCGTTCCATAATTTGTCCCAAATCTATTCACATGACTACAGTTCTGATATAAAGCTGTAGTGAAAACAAGAATAAAAGATTTCTAAAACACACTAACTAGATAGTGCATTCTTGAGCAAAGTCTAGAAATACAGAGATTAATATTCAAAATCTGTCTTTCAGTTTGGTTAAGAATGTGAGAATTCTGCTGTACTTTAGTCTCTGCTAATCCAGAGCCCTCCAAATGTGTTACAGCTTCTAGAATTCATATGCTAACTGGAAACTTGAGAAGATTCAGTCCAAACAGTTGAAGAGCACCTGATCGGGAAAGACTGCATTGGTATCAGATTTTTGAAACTAAAATATTTGTCTTGAAATGCTCCAGACTAAATATTAGGTGTAAACTAAGCAATTAGAGAAGAAAAATATGATCAGGATAATATTTATATTTAATTTAACCTTCTAAGAAGTTATTATTTTACATATTTACAATTCAAGTCAGTGCTTCTTTATTCAGATCAAGCATAATGTAATATTGATTTTAGGTGTCTTCATGTACCCTTGACTCTTGGTGAATTAATGGACAGACTCCTGCAGTTTCTTAACAACATTTTCCAGAAGTGATTTGCATTTGCCTCTTTTCTAGCACTGAGAGAAAGTGACTAACTCAAAGTAACTTAACTGGCTTCAGCCTAAAGACGACTACTCACTTAATGGTTTTCATGATAGTTTCATACTCCTCTCTCCCCTCTCCCTCCTTCCTCTCTCTCTCCCTCCTCTCTCTCCTCTTATATTTTGAAAATGGATTGGTTTTTTCCCCTTCTTTTTATCTATTCTTTTCTCCTTTTTGACTTTATAATATTTTAAGCCAGAGACTCCCTTTTAGTTATTTTTTTTAATCTTTTTCTTTTTTTAATTAATTCTTATTATATTTTACTTGGAAAAGGAGGGGGAAAGTGAAAGCTAAAGAAACTTTGTAACATTGCCAACTAGAGGCTTGGAAATATTCTATCTCTCTTTTGACCAAGATAAAGCTGAGAAAGAACTGAGACTTCTTTTCAAGGACATCACCTGTTTGATAAGATAGAGGGAAGAGCATGGGAGAGTATTATTGCAGGTGCTCTTCTGGATTTCTATCAACAGCTGGAGTCTGGTGTTGAAGCTTATAGGAAAAGAAAAGGTGGTAAGTCTTTGGAAAAGAGAGTTATAACAAGAGCCTTGGATAATTAAACAAAGTACAGTGTGCTCTTTCTAATTTTTCTAAGCTATGCTACCCCTCCTCATCAGTTTACTTTTTTTTGTAATAGCTATTTGGATTTTCGGCTCTTTGGAACTTGTCTTTGTTTTTTTTCTTGTCTTTGGAAGTTAAATTTCTACACTTGCTTTTTATTTTAAAGGAAAAGTTTTCATATTAATATTTCCCTTCTTTTTCCTTTTAAGGGAGTAGCCTTTCTCTCTCTCTCTCCCTTTCTGGTATTTTTGTCTTTCCATCTACCTTCCATATTGATTTTTTATTTCTTTTTTTTTTGGTTTATTTTTTATGCATCCTTTTATATTTGAGACCTCTTAATTGGATTAAGGTGTTGAAGAACCTGAAGAATTTTTCCTTTCTTTTTTTAGCTTTTTATTCTTCACTTTTTCACCCTTTTTAGGATTTTACTACTTTTTCTTTTGTGTGTGTGTTTATGGTCTTTTCCTTCAAAAATTCATTTTTGAATTTTTATTATCTAACCAACCAATTGGATTAAGGTATACAAGAACCTGAAGAGTTTTTTTCTTTTTTTATTATTATTACTATTTGGCTTCTTTTTTCCTACTATTTTTATTTGGAACTGCAATTGGTTATTTCACAATTGGATTAAGGTCTAGAAGAACCTGAAGATTTTGAATTGCTCAAAATGAGTAGGAAATTAACAGCTCCTGGTCCCTCAACTTCTACTTCTTCCTCTCCACCATCTCCACCATCTGGATGACAACGTTCAATACAGACAATGTTAAGGCAAGAAAAAGAACAAGAAAAAATGACCCTACAGATGATTATGCAAGGAATTCAAAATATTCAAACAAGATTCAGAGAATATTGAAAAGAGAATAGAGAACATTGAACAAAGAACAGAGAATATTGAACAAAGAACAGGGAAAACCAATGTAAAAGTGGAGAACATCCAACAAATGATGATGAAGTATGATGAGAGACTTCAAAAAATTGAAGAAGATAAACAAAGAGACAAGATTGGAGACATTGATAACAGATTAACTGTGGTTGAACAAGATAAAAGTGGTATGCTGAGATGGGAGATGGGCAGATCAGAATTTTATCTTAGATTCCAAAACATAGAGGAAGAAAAAGGACAAAATCTAGCTGAGATAATGATAGAAATATTGGCTGAAGCTTTGGAAATATCAAAAGAGAAGATGATGGATGGAATAGATGAGGTTTATAGAGTCTTCACAAGATATACGATAAGAAATAGCTTACCAAGAGAAGTTCACATCAGATTTACAAAGAAAGCCATTAAAACACAAATATTGCAAGTGGCAAGAGAGAAAACATTGAAATACAAAGATAAGGAGATTGTGGTCTTGAAACAAGTACCTAGAAAAGTGAGAGAGATGAGAAGGGAATACCGATTCTTGACCAAATTGTTACTTAAAAAAGAGGTGAATTATAGATGGCTGATTCCAGAAGGTTTAATGTTTACATGGCAAGAACAGAGATATAGAATTGATTCAAGAAAGCTGGATCATTTTACACAGAATTTTTCAGAGGGGAAGAAGAGGCAGAAAAAGAAATTTCATTAATTGAATTCCAAGAGGGCTCCCAAATGACAACTGAAAAAGAAGAAGGTGCAGTAGGTGGAAAGGAGGAAGCTAAAGAACGTGAACCAAGATCCACGAGAGCTGTCAAACCTAATTACAAAATATAACCATGGAAGAGAAAAAATTGATTACAGTTAATATAAATGGACTTAACTCAGCCGTTAAAAGAAGGAAAATCTTTCATAAATTAGAGAAATTAAAATTTGATATAATCTGCCTACAAGAAGTACATATTAAAAAACAATATGAACAATTGTTGATACAGCCAAAATTAGGGAAAATATTCACTTCCTTGACACAATGTAAGAAAAGAGGACTGGTTTTATATATTAAAGAGACCATCTCAGCAAAATTGATTTATACTGATAATGATGGAAGAATATTAATGGTGGAAATAATGGACAATAATACAAAAACACTCCTGATTGCAATCTATGCCCCAAATGACAATCAAGAAGAAGTCTATAAAAAAATTACATATGAAAATAGTTGAACTGGATTATGTTAATATAGTTATGATAGGAGATTTTAATGGAATTGTAGACAATAAACTGGACTACACAACACAGAAAACAATAAAGCAAAATAGAAAGACTCTCCCTAAATCTTTTTTTTTAAATGATAGATGAAATAAACTTAAAAGATACATGGAGAGAAAGAAATGCTAAAACTAAACAATACACCTTCTACTCAAATAGACACTTATCATGGTCCAGAATAGATATATGGATGTCAACAGAATTGTTAACTAATATTCCAGAAATAAATATTGAAACAAGTACTTGGGCAGATCACAATCCAATGACATTTAAATGGAAAGGACAAAGAAGAAGATCTAGATGGACGTTAAATAATACTATTTTAAAGGGAGAAGCAAAGAAATCTTGTCTTGCCAAGAAAAGTATAGGACTTGGCAAGAAAACTTAGGCACCCTGACAGGAATCAATAGCATTGCATAGCCTCTTTCGAAGGATAGAGCAGTTAAAATCCACTGGCCTTACATATGATCAACCATGTGGAGAACGCAGGGCTACTTGTAATTCCGGACTGACATTCCTCCGATGGGAGCACTGAGGAGAGGGGAGAAAAATACCCCAGGAATGGCGACAACGGCTCTGGCCCCTCTCACCTGGACTCTCGCCCTCCGGGGGACCCACCGCTTGGTAGCTTTCCATAGCCGCGGATTTCCAGCTGTAAAGCGGCTTGGAAAGGAGCGGAGGCTTAGCCTCCCTGCCTGCCTGTCTGTCTTCTGGAGGTCCACCCTCACAGAGTCGGTAAAGTTCAGTCGCCGCGGTCAGGAACTTTCTAAGCGCCACAAGAGGTCCAGAGCATGCAATTCCGATTCAGCCGGAAGCCGACATTTAGCCAAGGCTGGGATCCCTCCTTTTAGTAAGCCCGCTGCGATTAGGAAATTATCTCATACTTACTCACCGGTTAGCAAGCCAGACTTATTACTATGACGATAACCCAGGCACGGTTCAGCGCCCTTTTGAGATAAAGGGTGAAAGCTTTCTTTCGAGTTACGCTCTGCTCCCGCTGTCTTCTTTAACCGGTATTGCTTTCTTCCGGATTTTATTTATTTATTTTTCTTTACTTCCCAGTTGACGTTAAAAAAAACCCTTGATCTAAGTATTAAGTGGTCCTGCTTAGCTTTTTAATATCAACCAGAAATTAAGTAAATGAGAAATAAACAAATGGGATATAGCCGAACCTTAATTGTATTCTAATGGTCATTTGGAAATGCACTTAGTTTTATATATTTACACCAGGGGTCTTAAAACGACAGCTTTAAGACTTGTGGACTTCGACTCCCAGAATTCTTCCTCCAGTCATGTTAGCTCAGGAATTCTGGGAGTTGAAGTCCACAAGTCTTAAACTGCCCGAGTTTGAAGACCCTTGATTTACACTACACTGCGGTTTAAGTTAATGTATTGAATTCAAGCCAGTGTGGTTAGTAAGACATGATTTATGGCATATTAAAGTTGTCTAAATTCTTCCAAATGCCTTTTACAGTAAATTATGATTGCTTTTAGTGTTTTGCCTTACATTTTAGTGGGCATTTTCTGCCATTCATTCATGTATGCCAATTTATGGCTTATTTATCTACAATGTAGTTAATAAATTACAACTAATTAAAATCCTAAAACCTGCTTTACAAGCTATGTGTTCATTTAATATTTTACATCAGAAACTAGTCACATTAAGTTCAATGTTCCAGTCCAAATGTTGGCTATGTTTGTTATGCATGAGTAACAATTATGATTTATTGAAAATAAGTAATCTTGGTTCCTTTAGTAAACTGCACCATATTAACTGAGCACATGGGTTTGAGTTTGCATAATAGATTAAATGTGATTTGCTAGTTCGTGTTTCAGATAATCACGTAAACCCAGCAAATATGTTGATTTATTAGATTCAAATCCAGATTTCCTGCAGGAACACAAGATGTCCGAGATAGTGTTGCTTCCTCCCCCCCCCCCAAAAAAAATGATCCTGTAGGAGAGATAAGAGCTGAGAGAATCTCCCAGTATCAGTTCTGTTCTTTAACTAATGTACCATTGGAACATTTCATGTTATCCCTATATGGAAAAGAAGGTGCATAGAGTAATAATAATAAGGATCTCACAGATCATAAACCCAAAGAGAGTCTAAATGTTTTAAACTAAATTTGCTCTGTGAAAACAAAATATATTTCTATCTTCAAATCATTTCCATTACTCTATGTTCAGCAATACTTAATAATTATCAATCAGTCTCTAAACATCCCATTTGGGGAGTGAGAAGTTGTCTTCAAAGTGCCCTAATAGATGCAAATTGTCTAGACTCTTTTCAGTCAGGATTCAGGCCTGATCATGGAATGAAAATGGTATTGCTTGTTCTGGATGATGAATTGTATGTGTCAGGACCTGGAAGATAGTAATGTTCCACTTGTAATCCTGTTACATTGGTATTTTAATACCATGGTACTTTAATATGCTTCTAACCAATTTAAGAGTTACAGAATTTGAGGCACTGCTTTGCAGTGGTTCCACTCATTTCATGATAGATGGCTCCAGTTTGTTCCAATGGTGCAGTACTTGGTAGGTCATAGCAGGCTGACAAGAAACAAACAAAACCAAAAAATACAACTTCTTACCAAAGCTACTAAGTTCCAGACAAAGCTTCTTCTTCTTCTTCTTCTTCTTCTTCTTCTTCTTCTTCTTCTTCT
>NW_020769336.1:7169763-7258490 GCF_900518735.1 Pseudonaja textilis
CTTCTTCTTCTTCTTCTTCTTCTTCTTCTTCTTCTTCTTCTTCTTCTCCTTCTCCTTCTCCTTCTCCTTCTCCTTCCTTCCTTCCTTCCTTCCTTCCTCCTCTTCTCTTACCACTTCCAGTGTTGAGGGCGAAATTCTGGTTCTTATTTACCAAACTTATACCCAAACAAAATCTCTCTCCATGTGGTATCCAACCCACCTTTGTCTACCTTCAGTGCATTCTGCAAACTGAAGCTAAAGTTGGAGAAAACATTAAAATATTTAGAACAATTTTATCTTTAACTTGTGAATATTTATCTCTCTGCTGTTAACGTCTGTCAGTCTTCTTAAATGAGCACCTCTAGATCAGGGGTGTCAAACTCATGGCCCTCAGGCCGGATATGTCATGCTCTGGCCACATCTACCCCCGGTTTAGCGAAGGGGAAAAAATGTTGCGATACGTCATGTGACGTGTCATCATGAGTTTGACATCCGTGCTCTAGATGAAATTTATGAATTATTTTGAAATCAACAAAAAAAATGCCCTCAGCTTCAGAAGTGATGCTAAAATTTTGACTCCTTTACTTTTTAAGATGTTACACATTTGAGCTTTTTCCAAAACTGCCATGCAGATTTGTTGTGTGATCCTGTGTGATGCTCAGAAGTAAACCAAATGCATTTTTCTTAGCCAATATTTTATGCAAATTCTACTAAACATAATGACAAGTCCACAGTGCTAATTTACACAATCGCTATAGGAATATATCTACAGTTTTCTTTAAATCTATATAAATTTTACCCAAATGGATTTGCACAGAAATAGCCTTAGAAACTAACAGGTTAAAAAATGCTTTGGTAGGGCAACTTTTGAAATAGGATGCATAGTGCTCTACTACTTCTATTAGCATATTTACTGAAGCCATCACTGTCCACTGAAATGAGTTTTCCATGGAGTTTGAAGTATTATTTCCTCATAAGAGAGCCTTTTATTGGAACCTTACATGTTTATGTTTTACAAATTCATTTCGGCAATCCAACCAAACTTCCTAGCAAAACTTCAAACATGACATCACACAGTTCCACAATTTGCTGCAACTGGTTCAGCACAAAACATCGTGGGCTGTTCCCTGATACCACTAGATGACATCGCTAGGGCTCGCTGCCTTAAGAAGAGTGAGGAAAATTCTCAGGGACAACTCACATCCTGGTCAGCACTTCTTCACTCACCTACCTTCGGATAGGAGATATAGAAGAATAGACAGCCGCACCAACAGACTGAAAAATAGTTTCTATCTGTGGGCTGTCAGACTTCTGAATGGAAAATAACTTCATGTCAACATAGTTCAACAGACTTGTGGGCCAGGTGCGTTGTGCAACAAGGTCACGTAGGGTAATAAGATTGGACTTGGGTTAGGGACTTCTATCCTCACTGTGAGTTGTGTTGGGGGGGGCGTGCACGAAGGGGGGCTCAGCCAATCTCATTGTACACATGTTGTACTGACAATAAAGTAATTAAAAAAAAAAACTGGTTCGCGTTGTTGCCATGCAAAGAGCGCCTCCTAGTGTTAGGTATCAAAAACATTCTGTCCTCCACTTGAGAGGTATTTTAATTGGGGAGGAAAGGTGAAAGAATCAACGAGAAAAACGTAAGATTTTAAATCCAGGACATCGTATGGAGTTCCAAGAACATTTTGTGAACGAGGAACATATACCAAACACTTTGCTTCAATTTACTCTAAAATTTTGTTAAGAAGAGTGTGTTCTGTGCCGCACTCAGCAGTAACCCAAGGAGTATTTACTAATTTTAAAAACTGGTTTAGAATTAGGAATGGTAGGTTTGAGCAATCAACAAAATTATCTATTACCGAGTAATGTCGAATGCTTTTTAAAAAATAGAATTATAATTATACTAAAATAATATTTGACAGCTGCTTGATGTTGACCTGCGTGACGACTTGGGTTTTATTTACCTCCAAGCACCATGCACCTATTTACTAGTTCCCATATTCATATGCTAGCTGGAAAGGTGAAGATGAACGCGTGAGAAATGCAATTCAGTTGCGTGCACCTGTTTTTACGGCGATCTTTTATAAGGCAAGTTTTAAAAAAACCAATCAGGTGCATTTGGTAAAACACTAAAGTAACAGAAATGTACCTTGTCCTTAATAATTTATACATTACACAAATAGCCAATATCTTTATACTCAGCAATCGCTTCTATCGTCCACTCAAAACTCCTGAAAACTCCAGCCTCCCTCGTGCCTTTCGGGTGCTGTACTAGCCGAGGAATATACTTTCGGCAGTTAGCATGGACACCTATTGGCAAAGCTCTCAATCAGAGGTCTTCAAACTTGAAAGCTTTAAGACTTGTGGACTTCAACTCCCAGAACTCCTCTTCCAGTCATGTTAGCTCAGGAATTTTGGGAGTTGAAGTCCACAAGTATTAAACTTGCCAAGTTTGAAGACCCTTGCGCCTCAGTGCTTCAAAGATTCCCTCCGCTCCGAATACATGCGGCGTCTGAGTTCGATATAGGATGGCGCCTGGTTCTGTTTTTAACCTTTGAAATTCTTACCAGTTTCCCCTCCCACGGTCCTATTCAAACAGGCAATTGAGTCAGACACCTATTTTCAGGAGCGAGGCTGGGGTCCTTGCGGGGGTAAAATAGGAGCCCGGAGGCTCCACCTCTTCCTTTTCAACGCGCGACTCGTGGAATTGGTAAGGTAAGCGCGCGTTTTGGTAGGCCAGAAGTTCAGTTTTATTTTTATTTTTTTAAAAAGGTTATTCATTTCTTTTCTCTCTTCGGGACGGGGTGGGGGAGGAAAAACGGGGGGTGGGGTTTCGTCTTCGAAGATTTAACGGGGATTTGTCTTGTTTTCAGGAACTCCGGGTGGGAGCATTTACCACCAACCATGACCGAGGAAGGGTAAGTGGTGCGCGAGGCGGAGATACTTGGAATGGTGTGTCCACGAGGCCACTGGAGGGCCGGCGCGTGCTTCCGGGGCTCGCCTTGTGCCCTCGGCCCTCCAGCCTTGGTTCCGTGCACAGAGCGCTGCCTCCTGTCGGCTGGCTTGCTCCACGTGGTGGGGCCCAGGGTTTTTTCCCCCAGCGCACTCTGATTACTGCCAGGAGCATTTTTGTTCCTGTAATCGCGCAATATGTTTGTGTGTGGGGCGTGTGTGTGTGTGTGTATATATACTTATATATGTTTTCGCAGGTATTTATATGTATGGTATTTAGCTTTGTTCGGGTATGTAAACTATAAAGACGTGGGAAAATACCAGAACAATCTGAATTACATACATATATATACACACACATATGAATTTATATTGCTGCCTATTTGCCATGGTGACTTGAGGTGGCTTACAGAATGTAACCATATTTAAAATAAAAACTAATAAAAAGAATCAAATTAATAAAGTACAACAGAACAAAATCTGGAAATCCCCCATGACAGCAGATTACACCCCCAGGCCCACTTGCAGAACCAGGTCTTGTGTGTGTGTATGTATATGTGTGTGTGTATGTATATGTGTGTGTGTACATATATACACACACACACATCTATAGATATATATACACACACACTCAGAATATATACCTATTAATGTGTTCCACCAGTGTGTTAATAGAAGGAAGTGATATAATAAAGTTCTGGCATCATTTGAGATGGAATAAGGGCTGGATAGGAAAGTTCTTCAGTGTAATTTGTATGGATTACAATGGAGTAAAGGCTATAATGTAACAGGAAATAGCCACAGCCAAACTAGAGCAGCTGTGAGGAAAAAAATAGCATAATGTTGGAGTTTCAAGTAATTAGGACCAATTTCTTCTACTTTCTTTGAAATGCCAGTCTGCTTTTTTAATAGAATTTTATCCTGCCCTTTTTTCATATATACAGCTCAGGGTGATTAATATACCAATGCTCCATTTTCCCCACAACAACCCTATTAGGTGAGTTGGGCTAAGAACAGTTGTTCTGGCTCGTCACCTAACAGGTTGTTCATACCTAAGGCAGAATTACATTGCAGTCTTTTCTAGGCTTGTACCTTAACTGTTGTACCAAACTGGCTCTCAAGAATAAAAAGGCACAAAAGCTTTTTTTAAAAAAAAAATTGTGCCTTTTATTTTCTCACCCTCTATGTCAGATGATGGTTTTTTTTATATATATTCACTAGGTACTTGTTAAAATGCATATTTTATAGACTTGGTTTTATGTTCTGATGGCGAGAAGTGGCATAGATGTGTTTTATGTCCAGGTACTTGTCCAAATCATTGTAATCAATGTTTCTCAAATTATGAAATGGTTATTTCCCCCCTAATTTCTAACTTATTAAGGACTCTTAATTTTCCTTAGTACTCATAATTCATATCTGTTTTGAACTTGTACATCTTTTTCATTGTTCAGACCTTTTGCATCCTTGTGTTTCAGGTTACCATTAGAATTACAATCAAAAATAAGGAATTTCTATGTTATATGCGTTAGCTTGCTTATTTTCATACTTTTGTTATATAGCATTACTGCTGGAGGCATAATGGATGTCAACACCGCCCTTCAAGAAGTGCTGAAAACTGCACTTATCCATGATGGATTAGCTCGTGGAATTCGTGAAGCTGCCAAAGCCTTGGACAAGTAAGTGATTTAGATTTTTTCCAAATCAAAGCGGGATTGTACAGCCTATTGCTTTGATTTTGTATGCGATTCATGTTTGCATGCTACTTGTCCTTAAATATGTATTTAAGAACATACATATTCTAAATGTTAAAGTCTGTTCTTCCAGTAGTTCTGTTGTCAATGTGAGGTGAAATCAAGTGTGGGACTTAAATTGCAAATTTCCCTCCTCACACTGCAAGATAATTGCTGACATTGACTCAAATATTTTGTTAAAGATTAGCGTGAAGTATGTTATGATAGATCAATTCCATGTTTAATTCAGTTTCATTTGGGTTCAGTCTTGCGTTCCTGGTATGAGACAAATTGGGTGAAGGTCTTACTTTTTATTTGCTATGTTTTCATTAGAGTTTATGTCTTTCAAAATACCCTGAAAGATGCTCCAGAATGAAATTTAGGGATCTTTGGCAGTTATATTGGAAAAGGGAATAAAACATGCTGCTGTTACTGTTTCCTCCAACAATACAGGTGGTCCTCGGCTTAAAACCTCAATTGAGCCCAACAATTCTGTTAAATGAAAAAAATTGAAGTGAGTTTTGTCCCAATTTATAACCTTTCTTGCCACAGTTAGGTGAATCACTGAGCTTAAGTTAGCGACATGGTTGTTAAGTGAATCTGGATTCCCCATTGATTTTGCTTGTCAGCAGGTCACAGAAGGTGATCATGTGACCCCGGGACATAGCAAGCATCTGTAAGTAGGAGTCAGTTCCCAAATGTCTGAATTTTGATCATGTGATCATGGGATGCTGCAATGGTCATAAGGCACTTTTCAATCCCATTGGAACTGGGTCACTAAATGAACTGTTGTAAGTTGAGGAATACCTGTATTATTCTATACACACTAGATTCTAAAAACGTGTAGCAGTTTGAGCCCAACTTGGAGGGTGCTTGAAGAGGGTGTGGTATGTTTTGGAGAAGCTGTATCTTTTCCAGGGCTTTGTAGTTGCTTTTCAGGAAAATACTTTGTTCAGTAACAAGAAGCAATGCAACTCCTTCAGCATCTTCCCTAACACAAAATACATTTTCCTGGGACCATGCAACACTCTATATTTTAAGGATCTGCCGGCCATTGGATGTTTAAATCAGTCACTTCGAGTTGTCTGTGAATGGATTAAAACACAAATGCTTCAAATATGTGCACTAAACTAGAGCATATGTGTGATCTCTGGACAGAGACAGCATATGTGTGCCAGTAGACTTGATCCAGAGAGCGATAAAGGGGAAAGGAGGGCCAGTAGTATGGTGATGGTGAGGTCCATTGGATGGATATGTGGAAAGTGATAGCAGAAAGATAAAATTAATTAAATGTAACAGGGAAGCAAGGGGTTGGGAATATGGGAAAATAGCCAGGTAGGTTGACCTGGTATAGTTTAATAGTGGGATGCATTTAAGATTTCAGCCAGAGGGCCAAGATGATGTAATGTCATTCTAACATTTTTAGAAAGTGTCTAGGTGAGCGGCAAAGATAACTACAGTGTTTGAATGATGACTATGAAAGTCGGATACCCCTTCACTCTTTTTATGAGTGACAATGATAGTCTGACAAACCTGTAGAGAAGAGTTTACTTTGTGAGTAAACAAGCCAGGAACGATAGCATAAACTTTGAATGACTAAATGGTTAGTTATGCTAGATTTACCCACTTCTAAGTAGTAAACGATTTTTTTAATGACTTAAATTAAAACAGTTCTATGATAACTGATTTTGATTTTAGAATTGTATGAAGACTTCCTTTCATTAAGATATTTCTAGTTAGTGACTAGTATTAAAAATTGCTCTATGAATTCACGTATTTTAGCTGTACCCTATTGTTCATTTTTCTATATCGCCTTCCCAAAATCTGTAGGTAAAGCAAAACTAGGAAATGATTGAAAATTATGACTTGGGCTCTGTGAGTGTAATCCCCTCTGTCTTTATATGTCACACCTTACAAATAAATTAATTCAAATAACTATGTTAAATACGTTATCTTACCAATTTTATTTGATAATTTTTCCATTTTAGACGTCAAGCCCATCTTTGCGTTCTTGCATCCAATTGTGATGAACCTATGTATGTAAAGCTGGTTGAAGCTCTCTGTGCTGAACATCAAATCAACCTGATAAAGGTAATAGCTGGTTTACCTAGAATTGTTAATGTGAGACAATCAAATAGTTTATAGTAAAATCACGCAACTGTTCAGATGTCTTGGTTAAAACAAGCTAGTGATGCTGTACAGTGATGATAACTTGGCTCCCTCTACTGAGAATTGTGAGGAAAACAACCACAAATTGTTACCCTGTTGGTCTGAGTGTACAGCTACCTTTGATTCCGTCTTTTATTGCCTTGTATTGTTAGCACTTCTAACAAAGTGCAAATCTCTCTTGACAGGTTGATGATAACAAGAAGCTTGGTGAGTGGGTAGGTCTCTGCAAGATCGACAGAGAAGGAAAACCTCGTAAAGTTGTGGGTTGCAGTTGTGTGGTTGTTAAAGTAAGATGACATGTTCTTTTTATTTTAGATTATTTGTATTTATTCAATTGTATACTTGTACAGGGTCCTTAAAACTGCAAATGCTACATATCTTTGAGCATTGCATTTAAAGTACAGGTAGCTTAATGACTGGTTACTTAGTGACTGTTCAAAGTTATGGACCTCCCAAAACCTACCTAGGACTCTGTTCCAGAGTTCTAGCAATCAGTTACACCCACTGATCATGATCGCGTTTTGGACATGTGACAGCCAGCTCAGCTTACATTTAAAGCTGTTTTGCAGCATCCTGAAATCATAACACTGTAAAAAATTTTGCTAGTTTCTGGCAAAATAGCACCCATTGAAGAACAGGTTCATTTAACAGCCATGAGCAAAAAAAAAGTGTAAGATTGGACACAGTCACACAATGGCCCAATTAATGGCCACTGGGTCTTAAGACTAATTCCTAACTCAATTACAGTTGTAAGTTGAGGATTAATTTTATTCCTGCTATATAGAAGTTGCTCCATTGCTCATAAATAGTAGAAAAAGTTGGAAAAACCCTTTTTGTGGGGGGAGGGATGTTAGTTTGTATAGATAAGACAATAAGTGTGGCAGAGAGAGAAGGGACAGCTTCTTTTGTAATGTTCTATTGCCATTGCAGTCTTCTAAATTACTACAGTTGTTTAGTACACCCAAGGAGCTGCCAGTAAGACAAAATCTGCTTAACCTACAAATGTTCTGCAGAAGATCATTGCTGGCAATAATAATGCCCGAGTACGAGCCTTGAAGACTTTGTAGTCATTGAGGTCCCAATAAAGGCCACATTGATATTCTATGGAAGGATTTTTCTTTCAACTAAAGGATATGGTTAACAACTGTTAATCTAAATTGCCTTTTTTCTTGATTCTGCAATTATAATAGAACAGTAAATATTTACTAGTCTGGACACTGATTAAATTGTTTAAATCAATAATTTACTGGAATAGTAATATATTGTTTTGTTGTAGGACTATGGCAAAGAATCTCAGGCCAAAGATGTCATTGAAGAATACTTCAAGTGCAAGAAATGAACAAATAAAATACATTTGAGCTGACAGTATATTTCTATTTTGCTGGTTTATGATTCTTTCAATTATTTATATAAACTTACAACAAACCTACAAAGACTGAGTGATGAACAATGAAGAAAAACACATGGTACAATGAAGTATAAAAATTATCAGAGATACAACTATATAGTCACATGGCAATCTACAATTGCCTTAACAAGTCAAAAGTTTTTTGAAATACAGGTAGCTTACCAAGCACTTGTAGTGACTGAAGCTGCAACAGCATGAATGAATAATATTGAAAGGCTGGTCCTTGAACTCTGGCCATTGCAGTGTGTCCCTGTGGTCACATGATTTGTGCTCTGAGCTCTTAGTAACTGGCTTGCTTTTTGATGGTTGTGAAATGATACTGTCACTATTTGTGACCTTTCCTGTTGGCTTCCCACAAGCAAATTCTGATTTAAGAAAATTTATATGGCTGCCTAACTCACAGTGACCTCAGGCTGCTTATTCCAGCTGTTTACATGCTGACCTAACCTAAAGTTTTATTTTTACGAAATAGTCAGAGCCTGCCATGGTTTGCTTACAAGCAAACTTAATTTTCCAGAGGTCACAGTTGAATACAATGTTTAAGAATATTTCAAATGGAATGAGCTACAAAGAAGTCCCATGATAATCACTGATGAGTGATTCTCAGTTGCTCAGCCAAAGTAGCAATTTTTGTGCTGAACTGGAGTAACTTGAATTAGAACTGCTCCATATTTTGTTAATGTTTTATTTAAAATTAAAAATCTGGAAGTGGTGCAAACCACAATTTGTGTTTTTGCATCTTTTGCATTTATTTCTTGGCATGAATTTGGTATAGAAGATTCAATTCCATAAAAAAAAATCTTGTTGATTAAAGAGATTTTTGTACAGAAAACAGGCTTGAAAAACATTTTTGGCACTGGAGAGTAGGTCCTCAATATCTTAAATACTATGGAATGTAAGTGAAATAAGGGTGACACTGCTGTAACAGTGTTGGGCGGGGTGCCAAAGAATAAAGAGGGAAATAGTATTCAGTTGCAAAATAATGCGAAGCTGATCATTTGTATAAAATCAAGCTTGTGATATGTGCAATAACAATAGCATAAAGAAAGGTAACATGAAGTTGGAGCTAGTCAAAAGATGGTCAAAGTTTATTGTGAATGAAACAGATTGCCATGTCCACCATTCTATTAAGGATAGCTGCTACAGGGATTCCCCAAGCTCCTGCATACACAATATTTTTTACAATTTTTTTTCATACACATATACATGTACACTGCTCAAAAAAATAAAGGGAACACAAAAGACATCCTAGATCTGAATGAAAAATATTCTTATGAAATACTTAGTTCATTACATAGTTGAATGTGCTGACAAAATCACACAAAACTTATCAATGGAAATCAAATTTAGGAACCCATGGAGGTCTGGATTTAGAGTTACATTCAAAATTAAAAAAAACACTACAGGCTGATCCAACTTTGATGTAATGTCCTTAAAACAAGTCAAAATGAGGCTCTAGAGCGTGTGGCCTCCACGTGCCTGTATGGCCTCCCTATAATGCCTGGACATGCTCCTGATGAAGTGGCAGATGGTCTCCTGAGGAATTTCCTCCCATACCTAGACTAAAGCATCCCCCAATTCCTGGACAGTCTGAGGTGCAATGTGGCATTGGTGGATGGAGCAAGACATGATGTCCCAGATGTGCTCATAGGATTCAGGTCTGGGAAACGGGCGGGCTAGTCCACAGCATCAATGCCTTATAGGAACTGCTGACACACTTCAGCCACGTGAGGTCTAGCATTGTCTTGCATTAGGCGGAACCCAGGGCCAATCACACCAGCATATGGTCTCACAAGGGGTCTGAGGATCTCATCTCGGTACCTAATGGGAGTCAGGCTACCTCTGGCAGGCACATGGAGGGCTGTGCGGCCCCCTAAAGAAATGCCATCCCACACCATTACTGACCCACTGCCAAACCGGTCATACTGGAGGATGTTGCAGGCAGCAGAACGTTCTCCATGGCGTCTCCAGACCCTGTCACGTCTGTCACATGTGCTCAGTGTGAACCTGCTTTCATCTGTGAAGAGCACAGGGTGCCATTGGCGAATTTGCCAATCTTGGTGTTCTCTGGCAAATGCCAAATGTCCTGCACGGTGTTAGGCTGTAAGCACAACCCCCACCTGTGGACGTCGGGCCCTCACACCATCCTCATGGAGTCTGTTTCTGACCGTTTGAGCAGCCACATGCACATTTGTGGCCCGCTGGAGGACATTTGGCAGGACTCCGGCAGTGCTCCTCCTGTCCCTCCTTGCACAAAGGCGGAGGTAGCGGTCCTGATGCTGGGTTGTTGCCCTCCTACGGCCTCCTCCACGTCTCCTGATGTACTGGCCTGTCTCCTGGTAGCGCCTCCATGCTCTGGACACTATGCTGACAGACACAGCAAACCTTCTCGCCACAGCTCTCATTGATGTGCCATCCTGGATGAGCTGCACTACCTGAGTCACTTGTGTGGGTTGTAGACTCCTTCTCATGCTACCACTAGAGTGAAAGCACTGCCAGCATTCAAAAGTGACCAAACCATCAGCCAGAAAGCATAGGAACTGAGAAGTGGTCTGTGTTTACCACCTGCAGAACCACTCTTTATTGGGGATGTCTTGCTAACTGCCTCTGCTTTCCACCTGTTGCCTATTCATTTGCACAACAGCATGTGAAATTGATTGTCAATCAGTGTTGCTATCTAAGTGGACAGTTTGATTTCACAGAGGTGTGATTGACTTGGAGTTACATTGTGTTGTTTAAGTGTTCCCTTTATTTTTTTGATTTTATATATATATATATTTTCACGGGTACAGGTATGTAGGTCTAGGTGTGTTCGGGTCTTTTCCAGTGTAAGATTAAGACTATCTTGGCGAGTGGGACCTCGCCGAAACGTTGCCAAGATAGTCTTAATCTTACACGGGAAAAGACATGAACACACCTACACCTACATATATATAGACTTATTACATGCAAAGCAAGATAGTTCAAGGCATGATTAGTCATAATTGAGATGATTATGGTTTACAGCTCATGAAAACCCCAAATCCACAATCTCAGAAAATTAGAATGTTACATGCAATCAATAAAACAAGGTTTGTACATAGAACAATATCGGACCTCTGAAAAGTATAAGCATTCATATATACTCAGTACTTGGTTTGCGCCCCTTTTGCAGCAATTACTGCCTCAATGCAGCGTGGCATGGAAGCTATCAACCTGTGGCACTGCTGAGGTGTTATGGAAGACCAGGATGCTTCAATAGCGGCCTTCAGCTCTTCTGCATTGTTCGGTCTCATGTCTCTCATCTTTCTCTTGGCAATGCCCCATAGATTCTCGATGGGGTTCAGGTCAGGAGAGTTTGCTGGCCAATCAAGCACAGTAATCCCACAGTCATTGAACCAGGTTTTGGTGCTTTTGGCATTGTGGGCAGATGCCAAGTCCTGCTGGAAAATGAAATCAGCATCCCCATAAAGCTCGTCTGTGGAAGAAAGCATGAAGTGCTCCAAAATCTCCTACTAGATCGCTGCATTGACCCTGGACTTAATGAAGCACAGTGGACCAACATCAGAAGATGACATGGCTCCCCAAATCAACAGACTGGAAATTTCACACTGGACTTCAAACATCTTGCAGTGTGTGCCTCTCCATTCTTCCTCCAGACTCTGGATCCTTGGTTTCCAAATGAGATGCAAAAATTGCTCTCATCAGAAAAGAGGACTTTGGACCACTGAGCAACAGACCAGTTCTGTTTTTCTTTAGCCCAGGTAAGACTCTTCCAATGTTGTTTGTTGTTCAGAAGCAGCTTGACAAGAGGAATATGACATTTGAAGCCCATGTCCAGGATCCGTCTCTGTGGTGGCTCTTGGTGCACTGACTCCAGCCTCAGTCCACTCCTTGTGAAAGTCTCCAACACTTTTGAATGGCCTTTTCCTGACAATCCTCTCCAGGCTGCGGTCATCCCTGCTGTTTGTTCACCTTTTTCTTACACACTTTTCCCTTCCACATAACTTTCTATTAATGTGCTTTGATACAGCACTTTGGGAACATCCAACTTCTTTTGCAATGGCCTTTTGAGGCTTTCCCTCCTTATGGAGGGTGTCAGTGATGGTTTTCTGCACAACTGTCAGATCAGCAGTCTTTTCCCATGGTTGTGCTTCCTACTGAACCAGACTGAGAGACCATTTAAAGGCCCAGGAACCCTTTGCAGGTGTTATGACTTAATTAGCTGATTAGAGTGGGACACTTTGAGCCTAGAATATTGAACTTTTTCACAATATTCTAATTTTCTGAGATTGTGGATTTGGGGTTTTCATGAGCTGTAAGCCATAATCATCTCAATTATGACAAATCACAGCTTGAACTATCTTGCTTTGCATGTAATGAATCTATCTCACATATTAATTTCACCTTTTAAGTTGCATTACTGAAATAAATGAACTTTTGCACGATATTCTAATTTTTTGAGTTTCACCTGTACAGAATGTAAAACAGTTCAATGCCTTTTCTTAAGACCTCCCTACCACAATACAATAATCTTGAATCGTTAGTAATATTCTTAAAATGAATATGCTTTAATACATTGGGAATTGCAGTTGCCAAAGGTTCTGCCTACATGTATGAGCAAAATTTATCGAGAAGACCATCTTTCCCAATTACATCAGACTGTCTCTTTAGATCTGGTAAAGAAAGTAATTACCATTTGCCAGGGACTTAAATTTGATGGAGGCAAGCAATCTTAGTGGCACTCGTCTTGTGGGACATTTTACTACCCTCCTCCCTAGGTTAGGTTGATTCCACCCCTATTGATATTCAGTAAGTCCCTCAAAACTTGTGATTTTAATATTTAACTTTAACATTGTATATGCACTTTTTTGTTGGATTATTTTTTTTTTATTGGACTGCCCAGGGTCACCTTCAATGCAATGGGTGGCCATATAAATTTCATTTAATAAAAATCAATACACTTTTGTTCTTTAGAACTGTTTGTGGAACCGAGTGTTTTAATTTAGAATTTAAATGAAAGCTACATGCTATCTATTGGATAAGATAGCAGCACTCCTGTCTAATGTTGAACTTTTTTGAGGATTGTGTTACACAACAACACTCTTGTGTTACCAGACACGTTTCCATGTGTGCCTGGAATGCAATACAGAACTGTAATGAGATATGAGATACGATGTGCCTAAAGCATGTAGGTTTGTCTTGTTGAGGGAATGGGGATGTTAGATACAGCCAAGTCCAATAGGCTGTATGACAAAACCATGCGGAAGGGACTTTATAGAATTTTCATTTATCTTTTGCAATTTTTGTACACCAAGAAAAGAAATAGCATTGCTTGGAGAATGACTTTTTCTCATAAATGTCCAGACAGCCTTTTTAATCTATTTGTTTTATTTACATATTTCTGTAATATATGGCATGAAAAGAAATCAACCAAAGGCATTTGAGAAAGGATGATTTTTTGAGGGGGAAAGATGAAAAGGTGAAACAGCAGGTGGCAGCATTGATATAGGTCAACAGCAGTTAATGCCTATGCAGGGTAGAGGAGACCAGACGGGTAGTCTTGAATAGGAACCCAGCAGTCACTCCGGTGTTCCTTTCAATTGCCTTCTTAGGAAATAAATTAGAATATTTTAGAATTATGTCATGCATTTCCTTAATACATGGACTATAAGCTATTAAGCTTGTATTATGTGCTTTACACGAGCATTTAAAAACCAATGGCATTTTACTTTTTATTTTATTGATTTTATTTTGTCATGCGATTACAAGATAATAGGTATAAGTATAAACATAGTTATGAATACATGAAATGGATACGTATAAGAAAAATAAAAAGAAACAATAGGACAGGGACCGTAGGCACATTGGTGGGCTTATGCACGCCCCCTACAGACCTCTTAGGAAGGGGGTGAGGTCAATAGTAGACAGTTCAAGGTTAAAGTTTTTGGGGTTTGGGGAAGAAACCACAGAGTCAGGTAGAGTATTCCAGACATTGACTACTCTGTTGCTGAAGACGTATTTCCTGCAATCAAGTTTGGTGCGATTAACCTTGAGTTTGTATCTATTGTGTGCTCTTGTATTGTTATGGTTGAAGCTGAAGTATTCATTGACAGGTAGGACATTTGTTGTCTGTTTGACAGGAATGCTTCTATCTAGTTATGCAGGTATCTAGAGATACCATAAGATTTTAGTTTTAGTAGTCGTTTGTCGTGTACCACTGAATCAAAGGCTTTACAGAAGTCTATGTAAATTGTGTCTATTGCTTTGCCCTGATCGAGTTGTGTAGTCCATATGTTTTTGCAGTGTAAGAACTGCAGATTACAGGATAGTTTTTTTCTGAAATCAAATTGTTTATTAGAGAGTAGGTTGTTTGTCTCTAAGTGGAAGATAATGGATTGGTTAATAATTGATTCCATGACTTTACAGGTGACGCAGCATAATTTTCAACTAGGCTGGGGTCTCCCTTTTTGAAGACGGGGATGACCGTGGCTTGTGACCATAGTTTTGGCAAGGAGCTGGTCCTGAAAGATTTTTCAAAGATTATGCTTAGAGGTTCTACTATGGCATTGGATAGCTTTTTAAAGAAGTAGGCACATATTCCGTCCAGTCCAATAGATAGAAATGGTTTTAGATTGCACAGTGCTTTTGCAACAATGACTTCTGTAAAATCGATATGTATTAGATCATTGTAGTTGTCTGTGGTTCGACTAGGAAATACTGGGCCTGATCCATTGCTGTTTACAAATACTGAGCCAAGGAATTTGTTAAAGAGGTTTGTTCTGATGGTGTTGTCATTGCAGTCTTTACCATTAGGTCCTTTCAGGAGTGACTAAACTGCCTTTGAATCCAATCAAACTTGGAAGCTTCACACAGCCATTGTAAAGAGATCTTCCTGTATTAACTTGCCTGGACACACCATGTCAATAGAATTCAATAAAATTGCAGCATACTCTCAGAGTGCCATGTAGTTGAAATTCCTGGTTAAACCCATAATGTACTGCTTGCTGAAGTTTTGCTATGTGTAATATAATCTCTACATGAGCATTGGGCATGAAGTATTTTATTTTTTGCTTAAGCCAGAGAACGTGAAATTAAATTTATCAGTTGAGGAATTTGCACAAGAACTCATAAATAGTTCTTGACTTGCTTCTTATGCCACATGGAGAAGTGGGGGGGGGGGGGGGGGCTTAGAATGTATGAGGGAGAAGAATTTTTTAAAAAAGTCTACAGCTTGGTCCAATCTCACATGCTTCTACAAACTGACCTTGAAGCAAGTAAAAAGAGACAGATTTTTTTTTACAATTCTTTAGGCAAAAGTAAAATAAAGTTTTTAAACAGCTAGTATTTATTTCTTTGAAGAAAGCCTTCTAATTTCTTTCTCTGCTTGTGTCCCCTTGTCACACCAACTTGCCTTCACAGCTTTATCAAACAGCAGATACACCTTAAGCAAAATGCAGCAATCCTGAATCCACATCATTCAGAAGGACAGAATCCTGGTAGCTCAGATAAGTAGTCAGTTCCCAACATCCCTTCCCTTTCTGATGAGAGAAAAGCAATTTTAAAATCATGTTGAGACTCTAGAAAAAGTGCATAGAAGAGCAACCAGGATGATTAGGGGACTGGAGACTATAAGGCATATGAAGAACGGTTGCAGGAACTGGGCTTGGCTAGTCTGGTGAAGAGAAGGACCAGGGGAGACATGGTAACAGTCTTCCAATATTTGAGGGGCTGCCACAGAGAGGAAGGGGTCAAGCTATTTTCTAAAGTGCCTGTAGGCCAGACAAGGAATAATGGATGGAAACTGTACAAGGAGAGATTTAACCTGGAAATAAGGAGAAACTTTCTGACAGTGAGAACAATCAACCAATGGAACAGCTTGCCCTTGGAAGTTGTGGGAGCATCATTACTTGAGACTTTCAAGAAGAGATTGGACTGCCATTTGTCAGAAATGGTGTAGAGTCTCCCGCTTGGGTGGGTGGGTGGGGTTGGACTAGATGACCTACAAGGTCCCTTTCAACTCTGATTATCTGTTAACTATAAAACTCTTCCAAAGAGGGGAGAGGGCAATTAATGATCTTCTGGGCAATGACGTTAAGTCTCTGGAGTGCTGTCCTATCTGCCACTGTGCAATTGGCAAACCATACAGAGGTGCAGTAAGTTAAAATACTCTCTGTGATGCAGTGGTAGAAGGTCACCAGCAGTTTTTTTTATTTAACTGCTTTCTGAGAAATCTCACGTAGTATAAGCTCTGCTGGGCCCTTTTGACCAGGGCTGCAATGTGAGCACCCCAGGTCAGGTCCTCTTTTATGGTAACACCCAGAAACTTAAAACTGGCCACTTGATCCACTCGGTCTCCATTGATAAGCAAGGACTGGATGTTTGATCTGTTCCTTCTATAGTCCACTATAAGCTCTTTGGTCTTATTGGTGTTGAAGACCAAGAAGTAGCACAGGTCATACTCCTTCTTCAACCATGTAAATTACTTTAGGACAGTCATTCTATCTTATTCCAGTGGTGGAATTCAATTTTTTTTACTACTGGTTTTGTGGGCATGGCTTGGTGGGTGTGGCAAGGGAAGGATACTGTAAAATCTCCAGTCAGAGGTAGTATTTGCCGGTTCTCCGAACTACTGAAAATTTCTACTACCGGTTCTCCAGAACTGGTCAGAACCTGCTGAATACCACCTCTGTCTTATTCCTACCTATTTCATAAGGCTGATATTGAAACAATTGAAGGAAAAAGTGCTATGTATGCTGCCTTAGACCCCAAAAGATAAAGCAGAGTATAAATGTAATGTATTATATATGTGAAAAGAGATATAATTAGTGCTAAGGTTTATTAAAATACTGTTTCTGATGTTCCAAATTAGTTCCACAGTTACTTGGATCCTGCCTTTTGCATGTTACATCTGAAAATGTTATTTCCCCCCTTCTATATTGGTAATTTCCAGATTTTCTCTCTTTCATGCATCTTTTTAGCAGGCAATTCCATGTTAAGATACATTGGTCAGAAATCCTCATAGAATTCCATGTAGTTCCTGTCAAATGCATCTATTATCACTGAAGGAAAAGAACATATTTAGTTTGGAATGTACTTCTGCTATGTATAATTTGCATTTGGAAGCCCCTCAGCACAGCATAATACTGTATATACATTCAGTCCAGCACATGTAGAAAAGCTGGAACAAGGAAAGAATCTCCTCATCAATATTTCATATTATATTTCAACACAAATTAAATGGCTACATCAGGTGGATAATTAAATTGCAGTCTGCCAAGAATCCTGAATTTAAAACAATAGTCTAGTTGAGTGGAAAGTTTATACTTTGAAGCAGACACTTAGTCTATATTAATGAATGTGAATAAATGGGCAAGAACAGCTGGAAGCTATGGAACATAATGTGTGTGGGTTTTTCCTGCCAGTATTAGCTTTATAAGAGCAAAGTAAAATATGACACAGTCATGGCTGTCTTTCTACACCACTGAACATGTGTGGCCTAAATAACTTATTAAGCAATTTCTTCTTTTAAAATCTTATTCGATCCAAAACTAAAATCTGGAAAGTAATACTTGCAGATTAATATTGTGGTACATTATATGGCTCGGTAACTACCTGCAGTATTCCTTTCCTGGACACTTGGGAACACCATGGGCTGTAGTGCAAAACATTTCAATCTCGAATGTGTCTGACCTCAAAGGAACTATCTCAAGTATTCTGAACTCAAAGCAAATCATGGATAAATAAAACTTTGGAGTAATGTTGTTTCAGGTATTTCAACTGTAGCAATTGGGCTGTTGCTTTGTAGCTTGTAGCTTGACTGGGCTGCTTTTTTTAAAAAGCATAATAGGAGCCAGGTTAGTTGAGGCCAAGTCCATCTTGACCCAGTTGCTGGCTTCTTACAAAGGTCAAGCAGATGCCTCTGGGGTGCTGACATCAGAGGATGGAGACCTTTTCCTTTCATTGTTCCTGTGCAGCTGGTATTGGAAGGCGTCCTACAGATTTATTGGTTCCTAATAGACCTCCATGCATTAATCTAACCTTGTTTAAATGCACCCAAGCCACTCCATTTTGTGCTAATGGATTTCTTAGGCCACCTTTACAACTCCCTTTGTGGTCATTAAATTGCCTACTCCTAGTATTTGGAGAAAGTTGGAAAACTTCTTCCTGATAAATTTTCTCCAAACGAGCAATCACTTTGCTTGCACATTTCTGCCCTTTTTACTAGCTCAGCTACATTCATTTTTAAAAGTGGTGGCTGGAACTGTACACAGTGTTCTGGGTGCCAATGTCCAACAGATCTGTATAAAAGCATTATAATATTGGCAGTTTTAATTTCATTCCTTTCTTAAAGAACCCTAATATGGAATGTGCCTTTTTCGCAGCTATCACCCAATGTGTCAACAACATTTTTGAGTTATCCACCCTGAGCCCAAATCTTTTCTCTGGCTAATTGTAGACAATCCAGACCCCATCACTATATATAAAAAATACTGTGCTAAGTTTTGTTGCCCTGCTCAGATACCAGCAATCATTTATCACTGCCTTCAATGTTTATTTAAAGCAAGTTTGCTTCACCCTGTTGCATGGCTGAAGTAGCTGGGTATATCCTAACCTTGTATTTGAATGTCCAGCATGCAAAGCCTTATACTTTTAAATCATCTTCATTATTAAACACATGCAGTACTCACCTCGCTTCTCTACTTACAACAGGTAAGACCTCAGAGAGTTTTAATTTCAGATGGATTGTGTCTTATGGAAATACATCTGACTTGTATATTTTCATTGTCAAAGCTAAAAGAAAAGTGCATTAAAATGGCATGCATAGTGAAAGAATATAGTTTAAAAATATTGGCTTGAATTATGTTACAAAACTCAACTCAGTGCCCAAAACCACATGAGGTATCAGGCTTGTATATATCCAAATGCAGACTGAGCGCCACTTCAATGATGCCTTGAATGGCTAGAAAAACCTGAGTGGGTTATCAATGTCAACAAACCCCCAGATGGAGTTACAGTTCTTAATGCACTGTTTGGTTATACCTTATTTGCTATAATACACAACAAAGATAATGTTCTATTAAAAATATACAGGCAAAAACATTTGTTAACCAGAATAGTTTAAAAAGTAGATTGGATTTGACAATGAATTGTAAAGTGCAGATTCAGCTTTATGGATGAAGGTTGATGGATGGAAGCATTGAAAAAACAGAACAGCATTTTTTTAAAATCCAGCTTTGGAGTCTTGGTGTGTACTGCAACTAGTGAGAGTTCAGTTGATTTAAGATGAATCATTGCTTACAACATGTAATGTTTCATATTGTAGGATTTCTTAAAGGAATAAAAGATAGCCAATGAGCTTACAATATTTATGTAGCTAATGCACACTGGGATAACCTGGATCTGAAGGGGAAAACATAATTTGGAAAACAGTGAAGCATCAGCTGATACACAATCCTAGGAAAACATGCCCCAAATTTAAGATGTTATAATAGGTATTATATGTCCACCTGTAACAACTCTAAATTGCATTTTGTCATTCAAATCTACATCTCTGTAAAGGTAGTCCCAGTAAGAAAGGGTAGTCCCCTTTCATAGGACAAATGACCAAGATAACTAACACTTGTAAGGCATATTTTATACATCTGCCCAAACTAGTTTTGGCTCCCTAATTGGTACATGAACTATTTTTCAAAAATTGCCAAATGTGTGCATTGTTTTTGATGTACACCAAAAGGGCCAACTTTCAGCTAGGCCAAATCTATCATTAAAAGCTGATTTTTAAAATCAGTTTGAATGAGCTTCATGGTGTCTAGGGTGGGGAAAGAATCTGGACCCCTCCTCCCTCCACCCCTTCCCAAATTCTTTTTTTAAAAAACAAATTTTATTAGTTTTTAAAAACAAAGCATAAAACATAAGAACATAAAACCTCTTTTCTGAAAGTTATTTGTAAATTTTAACAAAGCAAATAAAACTATTATTACCCCTTCCCAAATTCTTAATTCCTATCCTGTGTACTCATCATGATAGAGATCATTACTGATGTTGCAAGATGGAAAATGCCTGATTGGCATTTTTTTCCACAACCCCACAGCCAAACTCTTTCATGTACAAAACAGACATGATTGATGGATGGATCTATGCATGTAATATATGGTCCACAGTAGCACTGAGAAAGATCATTGACTAGAAAGAGTTAAGCAAGTGTTAGTACAAAAGGCAAAATAACAACAGGCCAAAACAGAACTACTGGAGTCTCATAAAAGTAACTGAATGTTGCTGCAATCACTGACTTACAATAATCACAAATAAAATTAAATGAATAAAATAAAATAAACACGAAAGTGTTTTGTCTGTGGCAGGCTAGATTTAGCCCTATAGATAGACCAACATTTTCTTGAAGAGAAGAGAAGCTCATTTTTTAAATCTACTAGATTAGTTTGCTTGCTCATTTATCAAGAAAGTAGATCAGATCTGCCAGAAATAAACTAGCTTGTTATCAGTTAATCACCATAATTGACAGGTCAGTCCATGTCCCAATACAACACAACTTAAAAAATATTTAGCAGTTTCTTAACTGTTTTCCTGAAAACAAAATTGTGCTCTTTGGAAAGCTTGGTAAATTGAAATTTGTTCTGAGAGCAAAGTTTTAGTTGTAATATTGCAAATCTGAAAATAACCATTGTGTCTGGCAACAATAGCCTCATAGCAGGAGCAGAAGTCCTGAAAAGTGCATTAAAATGTTTATAACTTCTTAGCTGAAATGCACACTTACTAGGGAAATGTCAGATGCAGAAGAATTCAGCTTCTCTTCAACTCCAACAGTGTCCCACCCAAAGAGTTAATGTCAAAACTGATTGGAGTAAGCAGGTGTTTTGGGAGGCATATATGCCCCACATTTACATGAAATTATGCATGTATCTTACACTCTTTCACTCCATTATGTGTATATTTTGCCCATTTCTATCTAGTATTGATTTGAGAGGATCCAAATAGTACAACATAAATTTCATAATGCAAATTTAAATTTCAAATGTAAGTTTAAAACAGATGGATCATTGTTTGGTTACTTAAAATTTCAAATTATTATTTCCAATTGACAGTTTTACTCCACAAGCAATTATTTCATCTATTGAATTCTAATTATGCAGTTATGATTAATACAAGTTTATTACACTTCCATTTCATCTTGCTTTCATTGAACTTTCATGAGAAGAGTACTACACTCCTCTGCTCACAACAGAACACCCTATATCACCAGGCTTGAGATTTGGGGCTTGGATAACCTTGAACTAGGCCGCCTATGGTTAGACTGAAGCATAGCACACAAAATTATCTGCTACAATGTCCTACCAGTCAATGACTACTTCAGCTTCAACCACAACAATACAAGAGCACACAACAGATACAAACTGTTCAACCGTGGGAAAAGAGACTCGAGACCAGTATAACAAGTCAGCTCTTTATTTGGTATATAGATCTGTGCAGGACCTGCGAGCTGTGGCAGCCCTTCATATAGGGATTGCCGACAGCTCGCAACCAATGACGGCTCTTTGAATCTCCCGCGATCAGTGCGGCCAATCGCAGTTGATTCATTATGAGCCAATCACAGAGTAATCCGTTTGGACCAATCAGGTGAGGGTATTCCAAGAATGCTAATATGGAACACAAACTCAATGTAAACCGTTTCAAACTGGATTGCAGAAAGTACGACTTCAGCAACAGAGTGGTCAATGCCTGGAATCCACTACCTGACTCTGTTGTTACATCCTCTAACCCCCACTCCTTTAACCTCAAATTAACCACTATTGACCTCACCCCATTCCTAAGAGGTCTGTAAGGGGCATGCATAAGTGCACCATCGTGCCTACTGTCCCTGTCCTATTGTCCCCATTTATTTGTATCTATTTCCTGTATTCTTGCTCATATTTATACTTATATCTATTATCTTGTAAGTGATTGACAAAATAAACAAACAAACAAACAAACAAATATACTTCTAGTGCACTGCTTCAATAGGTGCTCTGAACTGTAGGGGAAATTATCAATATCTGTATACTATTTAAAGCCCCCCCGTGCACCTGCTTGTAACCTTCAATTAGCCTAAACGGTTCATGATAGTGCAAAGATTTGAATCAAGGTACCTCAAATGAGGGGCTGTCACAAAGAAGAGGGGGTCAACCTATTTTCCAAAGCACCCAAAGGCAGGATAAAAAGCAATGGATGGAAACTAAGGAGGAGAGAGGTCCAACTTAGAACTAAGGAAAAATTTTCTGACAGTTAGAACAATTAATCAGTGGAACGAATTGTGGTTGCTCCAACACTGGAGATTTTCAAGAAGAGATTGGACAACCATTTGTCTAAAATGATATAGGGTTTCTTGCCGAAGTGGGGAATTGGACTAGGAGACCTCCAAGGTCCCTTCCAACTCTTATTATTCTGTGAAATCTTTTAGCTGAAAGAATGCATACAAAACCCAGGACCTCATTAGTCTCGTATAATTGAAATTTCAGTGATCTTCACACAAGTTGTATTTGCAAAGTTATGTCTAGTGCAGCATCACCACAGTTAGCCACAATCACATGTTCATCATTCCTGATGCTCCAGGCCAATTTCCCACAAGCAAAGTCAATGGGGAAGCTGGCAGGAAGACGGAAGTTGCTCCCACTGCTTTTTTGCCCACCCATGGTCATTCTCTTTCTTTGTTTAGGTAAGGAAATCTCTCTGAAAGGACGACCCAGTGGGTCATGAGTTGCCAAACTGCATCTTCAAATTCTGGGAATATTTAAGCTCCTGGATGATTGATTTAATTGTCAAAGCATTTTTTTTTTTAGCTTATGCTGCCAACTGCTTTTAATAGCAGAACACATTCCAACTGATCACAAGGCGCATTCTTAATATTTCATTGTAATTGCTAGCAAAATATAATTTCACTCTAACATATGCTGAAGTGATAACAAAGTACCCTTTTTCCTCCAGCAGGAATAAGAATGTGGACCAAAATGTGCCTGGATGGTTCCAATTAGTTGGAGGAATGCTTAATGTAAAGCCTCACTTGATGAATATAATTAAAGTCCCTGACAAGCCAATAAAGTGGAGTTAAGAATACAGTTACATTGTATTATATAGAGAAGTAATACTGAGTTTGAGCCATCAGTTTTAGTTATGCTGTCCTATTCTTTTATATATGAAAATAATAATGGACCAGTAATGTGATTTTCTTCCATCTGTAAACATGGAGTGAGACTCAGAAGGGATCGCATACAGATGAAATGAAATAGTCTGGTTGCCAGTGTTTCAGTTGCCAACCAGAATTTGAAATAAACTAAAAAGCAGAGAGCTCATTCAAAGCAGGGGTGTCCAACCTTAGCAACTTTAAGCCTGGTTGGAGACCCCTGATTTAAAGCATACAAAATCAGAAATCAACAAAGGGATACTGATGCATTTTAATACATTAATCAATGTTTTGTTTGCTACAGTACCACAATAGATTGTGTTATAAATTCTGGGCTGATACTACAGGTAGAAAATGATCCTGGGAGCCATCTGGATTATGTTTGCCCTCATTTGGTGACTTTCCAACTGTTCTGTAGCACCTATCTTTGTAAGTGATTACCTGTTGGTGTTGCATTTTCTTTTTACTACACTATATATAATTTGACAGCCAGTTTGGTGTGGTGGTTATTGCACCTGGGAGACTGTGAGTTATATGTGTGGAAAACATGGCATTAAAGCCAACAAAGCCAACAAAACTCAAAAACTAATCTAACCCAAATCCACAGAACCATAATAATGAAAAATCACATTATATTAAAAAAAATATCTTGGTGTTTTGTATTTTAATCTTCCTTGAATAAACTAAAAACTTTGAAGAAAAACAAACCACACTGATGGTATTAACCAGCCTCCAGATTCCATGCCTGAGGAAACATCCAACGTTCTTGAATGACTTATAAAATGCCAGCACGATTGAGACCAAATGAATCTCATAGAGTATGATGTGACAAAGAAGACACTATGAGCTACTCTAGATAGATAAAGCCATTGTACTGTAGTACTTAACAGTAACTTTAACATAATGGAACCAAACAAGACCTGAGATTTTCTCAGAGGGATATGCTGTATATATGATTGGGAATTTTGCAGAGTAGGTTGAAAGAGGGAAGCCTATATAAATATTACAAACAAGCAAGCAAAGAAACAAACAAACAATGAATGAATGAATGAATGAATGAATGAATGAGTAATTGTTTAAAGATTCAACTGAGGAAAAGAGCGAATACTTCCTAGAGTTGTTCTACTTTCACTCATGTTTCTTTCTTAACTGGCTTCCTGCAACCCCAGGGGGAACAGTTAATTTAAATGAAAAAATGATCATAATAGGCATAACAAGATTGTTTACTACTGGTTTTATGAATTAAGAGGTTATTATTGCCCAATTGCATTTTAACTGTTACTGGGCCTGATTTCATTACTAATTCTTAATTCTTTTGATAAGAATATAAGAACATAAAGGTTTACAAGGCAGCCTACACAAATTCCCCTCCTGCAATATAAGCAATTCCAGTTGTGATGCTTGGGAATCTAAACTTATTCAGTCCTAGATGATGCTGCTTGAGTTATTTGTTAGCTACCCGATAACAGCAAAAAGCAATAGATTAATAGATTATATGCTGCCCAACTCTCAGCAAGTCTAGATGGTTTAATGGCCTTTAAATGTGCAATCGTCTTATCCCATCTCTCCTTCATTAGATTATCTCTCAGCAGCAGACATTTTAGCTTACCGTTTAAGCACAATTTCTTCTCACTTTTTCTTCTTTTGGTAGCTTAGTGAATCTATAATTGCTTTTTTCAGGCATTAATACTAATACCCTGTTCAAAGAAGTGATTTCAGACAATTCCTTCCTTCCTCTATCACCCAGGGCACTGATAAATTCATGATCTGAATCTGAGAATACTGAAATCTATCAAGCCTCTTTTTGAGTCCTCTCAGCAGAATTTTACCAAGGGCATTTTGTGTCACATTCCAAGCAGGTCTGCTATGATTGATGTACTTGGCCTTCTCTACCAGTGTGCTAGGCGTATTTATGCTCTGCACAGCACCAGTGCAACAACAGGTTACTTCCTTTTCTCATCCCCCTTGTGCAATTCTTCAATCCACCACTTTACTTTTCTGTCTGGTATTTCCCATCTCATGCTAAAACTTTCCTCTTTGCCTTTTCTCATTTTGTAGCAGCTCATTCTTTTAAGGGGCTTCAACTCTCTTTACTTTGTAACGCTCATTTTAGTTTATATCTTGCTGCCAGAAACTATCGATATGGCTTTCACCTTTGGGGAAAATATTGAAGAAATTCTGTTTGGAACCCCCAATTAATGAAGTAGTAGGAACACAAATGTGGGGGTGAAAAACAGGTCCATTAAATGTATACAGATAGTCCTCAACTGACAACTATTCACTTAGTGACTGTTTGAAGTTACAACATACTCTTATGATCCAGTTTAGAAGTTCCAACATTGCCCCTCCGTAGTCATGTGACTGTATTTTGGGTGCTTGGCAACCTGCCTGTTTGCAACATCCCACGGTCACATAACTTCAATTTATGACATTTTTTTCCAGAAACTGGCATTTACTTAATTTTCATTTCTTTATTTTTATTGTTGTAGCTGCCTAGAGTAGCTCCATGGTGAGATAGGCAGCAAATAAATTTAATAAATAATAAATACATTCACTCCTGGAATCTGAGAAAAGGAACTAGTTCCCTTGCCATAGCCAAACTGTTTGCCAGATTCTCAGGTTCTGTCTCACCTTTCTTCTTTCCAAAAGATGAAAGAGTACAAACTCACACAAACACAGGCAGGCAAGCTGGCTCGGACTTCACAGAGTTAATTCTTTGGAATTGATAATGTCCTTGGCATTCCAACACACTCTGCCTGCCAAGTCCGAACTGACAACAAGTAAAAAGCTACTTCCAGAAAATTACAAGGCAGACCATAAAATCATTCACAAAGAAAACCTGAAGTAAGATTAAACTTTGTTCTGTACAAAGTTCCAGCCGACAACACATCGACTTTTATCCCCTGTGGGGTGTGGCTCAATGACTCAGCTCACTCTCTGATCCTCCCATACCTCCTACGTTGCTGCCCACATTTCTTCCTATGACGCTGCTTAGGATCAAGCCAACATTCATCCTCTTGACTCCCTGTCAGGGGCTGCTCCGATATGCCTTCCTCCTGATTAATCTCAGGCTGTTCCTCTCAGTTGCCTGATAGAACCTGAGGTATTATCAGGGAGGAAGGCATTGCCAGAGAGGAAAGTCCTGGGGAGGAAGGCATTCCCAGTTCCTCCTCCTCATCTTCTGAGTCCTCTTCCTCTAACAGCACAGCCTTGGGAATTGGAGCCATAACATTCTCATATATTTGATTTCTGTCAAGCACCAGGAAAATCAAGAGATCCAGACAGTCCAAATGCGTATAAAGATTTATTGTAAGCTAGGCTAGAGCTTTCTACAAGAATCTTAACTATTAGCGGCCAAGGGAAATTAATGGGGGATAAGAGTGGAACAAATTCAAGGTGGGCTGGACTTAGATCTCTTGTGGGCATGAGGGGACTCATGACTGATGATGCATTTGACTCCTCCCTTAGGCTCAGCCTAGTCATCTCCTATAGTTTCTGGACTTCAGTGAGGGCTGAGCTCCTCAGGTCCATCACCAATGAGGGAAAAATCTACTATAGAGTTCTCAAGGCACCATAATCAGCACTCACTGAAATCCAGAAACTTGGATTCTGCTGCAGGAAAAGCAAGAAGCACCTAAGGGAAATTGCCTCTTTTGCCAGTCACAGCCAATTTTTCCTCAAAGATAATAGATGACAAAGATTAATAGATTCTAGAGATCTTGAGAATTCCCTTAGGGATTGCTAGAATAAGATGGAAAAATGTTATTTTAAACTGAGAACATATAAAGATGACTTACAAGTGTATCACTCATAGGGTAGGTCTTGGTTTCTCTTAGGGCCATCCAGGGGTGGGATTCAAATTTTTAACGACCGGTTCTGTGGGTGTAGCTTAGGTGGTGGGCGTGGCTTGGTGGTCATGTTATTGGCTGGGCGTGGCCAACTCAATATCACTCACATCGAGGCAGGCATCTCCTCGCCTGGCCTCTCATGATTGTAGGGATGCTGCAACAGTCATAAGTGTGAAAAACTGTCATAAGTCACTTTTTTTCAGTGCCATTGTAACTTTGAATGGTCACTCCACACAAGCAAAGTACCAGCAAAGGAGGGGAAAAATCTTCAGAGAAGTTCCTGAGATAGGAAGTCTAGTCCTGCCAAGAATGTAATAAGGGTTAACAGAGAGGCAGTTTCTATAAGCAACACCAGAATGTTTCCTTCCTGCCTTCCTTACAGGATTAGGCCAGTAATTTCTTCTAACAACCGGTTCTCTGAACTGCTTAGAATGTTAACTGGTTCTAGCGAACAGGTGCAAACTGGTAGAATCCCACCCCAGGGGTTATCTGAAGATTTCATTGCAGCCATATGTAAGAACTGAAATAAATGCTGCTGTCATTCTTTTTTTCAGCAAAATCCTAGATCAGTGTTTCACAACCTCAGTGACTTTAAGAAGTATGGACTTCAAGCCCCAGAATTCCCCAGCTGGTAGAAATCCACAGATCTTAAAATTGCCCAGGCTGAGAAAAATTATCCTAAGCCATTGGATTTTCAAATGCAGAACTCATGTACTCTAGTGTAAACCATTATAAAATACTTCTGAGATCCGGATGGCAGAATTGACTCTGCTGGATGTGTAAGGTTTCTACAATCTTGCTCCCCAAAAATACTTTTTCAAATATATGTTTTCAGTCTAGCTGATGGACTGTTTTTGAGGCAGGAAGGAATTTTGAAACTAGAGAGTAATAAGAAAAGAATTATTTTAAAAAAAGTTGCCCTCAGGGCCAAAAGCTTTTATTAAAATTATATGAAAATCTTTCCTGCTTTTTGCATTCCAATTCAGTCTATTCACTTTACAGATTTTGATTATACAGATTTTGATTATTAGCAGGTATAAGCACTTTTTTACTTTAAATACAAAATTAGCAATGAAAATTGACTAGCGAAGGTTTCCATGGGTGGGAGTTATTCTAAAATCTTTTTCCCAGAATGGAGCATTAATTTTAAATTTAGTTTTTAATTATTTTTCCATGGCTTTAAACTTATCTGTTACCTTTTTAATAATTTGCTAAATGTTGTCTTTACCATCCAATGGAATTGTATCAATATAAGAAATGCCTGTTTTAAAAAAAACCCACAAAGGTCCTATTGACAAAAGGCAGCATTTGCTCTTCTATCTAGTGTAGCAAAATTGTCTCTGCTGCTTGTGACTTTTCATTTAAACATCTTGCAGAATTTTATCAAACATTTTGCTTCTTCAGCTATGATATGTGTTTCTGAAAGGATGGCTAAGTCATCATGGCTGGAACTCACATATCCTCAGACAAAGAGATTTTGGCAGAGATTCAGTTGCTTTTTTCAGCCTTTCCGGCTGGAAGTTAATAATGAGCAATCATTCCTAGTTTTATCACACCAGGAATCTAATATTGCCATCTGCCCCCAAAAGTCTCAATCTTTGAAGTTCTTTGAAGATGATGTAAGGATCTGAAGTTGCTTTTGTAACCATAGTTCCTTGCCTGAGATGAAATGGGAAATTATTATTAATTAGAATGTTCTGCATGGCAGTGCAATCTTTAGGCTGACATCCAAGATCTGGTTCAGCACTGAGGGTCTTGTTTTACAGTTAACATTTCTGCTTCAACCAGGGAGAGAGAGAGAGAGAGAGAGAGATTCCAGTTTTAACCTCTGGAGAGCAGTCTTTATTTATATAATATACACAAAGATATAAATTATCAAACAATTATCTTCAGACAGGTTAATAATCAATGTAGGAAGAAAACCCTAGTTTTTAAAAATACTCCTCAGATTTTCCAATCTCTTTACAAGATCTAGGTATAACAGGAAGAAACTACCCACATTAACTGTACATTACTCTGAGGATGCAATTCGTTAGAATCCACTGCACTTCAACCAAAAGAATTGTAAACTATTTACTCTTCCAGCAGGTGGCAGCAGTCAACAAGCTCCAATAGTTCTTCCTTTTTCTTTCTTTCTTTTTTTCAGTATTGCAAAACTAGGCTGGACAGCTATTGTTTAGTGGATTAATAGGAACTGCAGGTAATGTATCTCAAGTAGTACTCAAGATTCTTACATTCTAGTCACTATTTCTAGTCAGTAGGATCTACTAAATTCAGCTGGTCTAAGTAGATGATTTTTAAGACTGTATCAGGCACAGTACAAGAAATGTACTATTTAAGGGAACAATTAATTATATTCAGATCGTAATAACTTGGAACCAAATATATTGTACATCCACTTAGTTTTACACATCATTGACTAATTATGTGCTATCAGGTCAGTGTCAGCTCTTAACAACCACACAGACAGACCCAGGGATGGGATACGACAGGGTTAACTACCAGTTTGGGATATATGAGCTTTCCTGCCCACTGTGAGCTGTGCGGAGAAGCAGCCTTTGAAACAGCCCTCTTTTCTTGTTTTCTTAATTGCAGCTGTGCTTCATTCGGCAGCTGAAGTTGAAAAATCAGGAAATAAAGATCAGGTAGGAGCCCGGATGGGTGGCTGGGCAAAAACATCAGCAGACATAGAACCAGTTCTAGGTCTGCTGCTCTTCAGAGCTATTGGTTCTACAGAGGTGGACAGAACCGGTAGAAACCCACCCCTGGACAGACCTTCTTCCTGATAATGTGTCTTAATTTGGTCTTTCAAGTCTCTCAACATGTACCCATTTCTGCTATAATCGAGACCATCCATCTTACTATTTGTTGTCATTCTCTTTTCTTCTACTTTCTCAGTATCATGAACTTCCAGGGGATCTGAGTCTTGCCATAATGTATCTAAAATATGATAATTTTAACCTGTCAAATGAAACTCTGGATTGATTTGTACCAACGTTCATTTGCTTCCTTGGATATCCATAAAATCCTCAAGAGTTTTTTCCAATACCAAAATCTAAAAACATCACTAGTCCTTCTATCCTGCTTCTTCAAAGTCCTATTTCACATCTACAATTCTGAATTCCATGGGTATAAGTAAAAATGGGGATCTGAATACCTTTTCCAGCGTCTTCATGGCTCCTCTTCCAAGTGCTAGTCTGTGGTATAGTTCTTTCTGTTACTTCACTGATGATACTCACCCTAAAAGGATGTAGATAGTCATCCTAAAAGACAAAAGGTATCTACCAGTATCACTTCGGTATCTTCAGTATCTTCACTGCCAATTCTAAAGCTGGTAACTCTGTTATTAGTTTGGTCTTCTTCAACTTAACTGTACCCCCATTTTTTCACTTTGCTCTTTGACTTTCATTACTAGAGCTTGCAGATCATTTGCAGTTTCAACTATTAGGATAATTGTAGTCTTCACTTAGCAATTAGAGCTGGGAGCAGCAAGTCCATCCCTTAGCACTGAACAAAAAGACATGTGGATGCAACAGATTTATGATGTCAATTCCCATTTGGTTATTAAGTAAGACATCACGAGATTGCAACTTGTGATTATATTTTTTGGCTTTCTCTGTTATCCACAATGCAGTCCCCAAAGCAATAATTTTCTTCTGAAACCAACACAAACTTGGACTTTTTTCAAACATTTGGGATCTTCCTGAGTTGGATAATATGATTGACTGTCTCTTTAAGGCTTACTGTAACATGAAAAAACCATTAAAGCTTAGAATAATACCAGTTAAAAAGCTGAATAGACAGAATCAATTAATTACTCAATTGTCAATACCATGGAACCACGTAGGAATTAATATTAAAAGGCTAAGCCCATTATGGGATAAATTTAACTATTTTTCTACTTGAAAATTTTTCTTCTTCTATTCAATTATGCCTGATTCTTGGACACAGCCTGGACAAGTTCCTGCAATTATCTTGACAAGGTTTTTCAGAAGTGATTTGCCATTGCCTCATTTCTGGGGCTGAGAAAAGTGACTAGTTAAGGAACTCAAGCTCTCCAAGTTTCTACTCTGGTACCTTACCATTATACAAAACTGGCAGAAAGAGAGAGAGGGAGAGGGAAGGAGGGTGGGGGGAAGAGGGAGAGAGAGTTATAATTTAATATTCATTTAAAGCTAGGAGATTTTTTAAAATACAAGTTTTGTTTCTCAAGCTATTTTTTTCACTGTTCTGGGTGGTTTTTTTTAAAGTAACTACAGTAGTAAACCATTTCATCATTTTTCCAGTCATTTGCTGTAAAGCAATTAGAGGAATGATGAAATAAATTTCTCAACTTAACTTTGAAAAGAGTGGAAAAGGAGGCAGCTCCGGGAAAGAAAAACAGTAATTAAACAAAAACGGTTTTGCTAGGTTTCCAACCAGCATTGTTCTATATCCTAGACAAATCTCATAATTACTATTGCATAACTATCTTAATGATAGCTCTAGAAAATACTGAAAACCATGGCAACCACCATCTCAGTTGAGGGAGGAGGGGCTGTTCCTTTCTCTACAAAGCAGCCAATCAGATTGGCCTAGAAAAAAAAATAATGTGCCATAGGCAAAGCAGACAGCAATGTCTGAGGCACTGAAAGCAGGAAACAATACTTTGAAACAATATTTTGAAGGGCAGGAAAATGTGCTTGGAACGCTTTTTTATGGTGTGACAGGACAGGAGTAAATACAGGGCAGTATCATCACTGCCTCCATCAAAAACAATTGGTAACTCGCATTTGCAAAGAGGTCACCTGGCAGAATGAATAAATCCCAAGATGAAAATCACACGTTATTGATTCAGCGACTATAAGCAAAGTTGTGTCTTTCCTGCAAATCGGATGCAGAAGAATAACTATTTCCAATGCTTAGTCTAGCTTCAGACATGGAGTCGGAGTGATCTACTTCTGAACTGGGCCCTCTAGTTGGAAAGAACTGTTTGGGTGTATTTATAGCATCTAACCCAACAGCTTATTAATCTTTTAAAAAAAACCCAACAACAATGTTTTCCATCATAGCTGGCCTGTTTTTGCTTTAGCTTTCCCTTGAAGGTTTTATTATGGAAAAGGCCAAAAAAAGAGAAACTAGAGGAATGTGAAGTCTATTGTATTCACCATGCTTTGCTAGCTGGCCAGCTAGTCTATATTTAGGCTGTATTTCTGATTTTTCTCTGAATTATATCCACAGTAGCAGAAGGCTTTCCTAAAGTCGCTGGAGAAAAGAATTTATGCAGCAACTGGTTAAAGAAACCTTCCAATTGCTTTCCATAATTAGCTTCCAACTGCTGAGTTAGTCCTTTACATGGCAATCATTTAAAATGTTTTCTGAAAGAAAGGAAAATATAAAAAGAAGCCAAGAACAAGATTAGGAAAAGGGAGTAGAACTTGAGGAGATCCCAGAGCTAATAATTACTCTCTGCCCTTCCATAGAGGCTGCATTGAGAGCAAATCAATTTGTTTTCATTTCCAATTAGTTATAGTTCAGTCTATTTCACTTATTTCTATCTTCTGGTAGTCTTATATTTGTGGAATCTTTAACATTCTAATTTCTTATGAAACAAAAAAAAATGCTGCAATAATTTAATTTGGGTGTTTATTATTAATTTACCATTAGTGCAACCTGTACCTTAGTCATAACAAGCTAATGCTTTCTACAGAAGATGTTCAAGGGAGCTATGTTTTTCCTTCCTCCATGCCTCACTGTTTCTCCACCATTGAGCTGATAGAGGATGATACTGGTTTTGCTGTGAAACCATGTGCTGTCGTTGTAATTAATAAATTGAGCCAACTGAAATCATCCAATGTTGGGCCTGATTTGTACTTAGAGGAGGGACTAACAGGAATTCTTGGTCACAAGGAAAGACAGAGAACTTAAATAAATAGAAAGTAATAACAATCCATTCCCCAAAATATTGTCTAGAAAACAACAGGGACATGCACGTATAGTTTTCTACACGAAAGAAGCATTTTCTTGTTTTAAAGAGGTGCCTCTGAGACACTGTTGACTCCTGGAGAGAGCATGGATAAATACAATTTTCTTGGCAGCATTTTCAGAAGGATTGGACTCAGTCTTCTGTTTTTAGCCTGGTGCCTTTACCACTATGTCAAACTGTCTTTTGAAAGAAGCTTTCCTCTCTCTTTTTACTTCGTTATAATCACCTACTGGAGGTTGGATACACTGGGACATAGGGACTTTCTATTTGGTGCACCTGAAAACCATTAGAGCAAAGAAAAACTAAATCTAATTATATTGCTTTGTGTAAGAGGTGACCAGGTTGAGGCTGAGGAAGGGGTCAAATGCATCATCTATCTCGAGTCCCTCCGTGCCCACAAAAAACTTAAGTCCAGTGCATCTTGAATTATGTTGACTGTTATTTACCACCAGTTTGTTTTAACCAATAGGAGTTTAGTTTCTTGTGGAGAGCTTTAGCATAAACCTATACATTCATTTAAATTGCCTGGACTCCTGATTTCTTGCGCTTTACACTTTGTGTGTGTACATGTAAGTATTTGTGAATAAAATTTGCTGGCAGCAATTATAACTATGTAACCATTGACATTTAAGTTGAATGTTACATTTATCAATAATGCTTATTATTTCTATTTTATAGTTTTAAGCTAAATGTTTTGATTTGTCTTTCACTGTACTTCATTTTATGTTTTAGAGAAACATCACCTTCTTACCCTACATCTTGAATCTGATGAGCTAATCAAAACTCACCTAGATTATTTTTAAGTCTCTGAGATATTTCCAAGGCAACTCCATCTCATTTTCATCATGCCCTGAGAACCAGATTGGTGTAGTGTGTTGAAGTCTGTCTGTCTGTCTGTATGTATGTATGTATGTCTCTCTCTACCCCCCTTAACAACAACATAACAACAAATCATACCTTATCACAATGCTGTTGTTTTGTGGGATGACTATTACTATGGCATCATTGAAAATATCCAAATTTAGGGTTTAGATTACCCAATTAGTACTCACAGCTCTTTAGCATCTTCCCTTTCTTCATTTGTCTACACAAAGTCCTTTCATCAATATTCATTCAGCATTTTATATTATGCTTTTTTTTTAGCAAGCTTCTCCTTCATTCTCAAATTGTCCTCTCTAATCCACTCACCTCTGGATGTGTGGGGTTATAACTCCCATCATACCCTATCAAGTTGCTCCATACCTGTGTTTTTTCAAACATGGCCACTTTAAGATGTGTGGACTTCAGATCCCAGAATTCCCCAGCCAACAGGGTTATCCAGACATCTTAATGGGACCAAGTTTGAAAAACACTGCACTAAATCATTTTAAGAATTATAAGTGGAAATCTAAAGCCAAATGGATTGTTTTCCCATTTTAGAAGACAAATGTTTCATAGCACATTCCACAGCTAAGTTGATTTCTTGGTACACAATACCAAATTTAAAAATTGTCTTTAATTAACTGTTGGATAAATGAAATTAGTACTTATAATTGCTTTTCATTTTAGCTTGCCAGATTGAAATACATGTGACTTACAAAATCTGTCTAAGATACTTTAAATTACAAAACGGGCTGAACAGTTGAATAGTTCTCCAGGACAAGCAACTGTAGAAAAATAATCAACAGCTTTTCCATCATCAGACAGCTTTATTTCCTTCATAAGGTTGGGGTGGTCTCTGAAGTTCTCAGCAGAAACGGATCAGACCAAATCTGAAACAAATTGCTTTGTGATAATCCTTTACTGGCATGAGGTACGGGTGGAAGAGAAATTAACTAGAGCCTCATAGCAAACTTGGCTGCAACAGCATCCTGAGTAACAATGTTCTAATTTGCTGAGCCACCCATTTGTGCAAGCTTATCAAGACATTACATTTTTATTTGGGCCATTGTGTGCCAGTGGAAATGATTTATATTGTTGTTAGCAAGCTGATCTACACTGTTAAGCACTATTGTTATTGTTTCTATTGAACTGATTTATCCTATGTAATAATATTACTGAGATCTGCTTAATCCTTTCCTTCTAAATGGAGTGCCATTATGTCTACATTTTAAAAATGATTTTAAGATTGCTTTTGTGTATGTTCATTAGCGTTGGCCCCATGATTTAATGTCTAAATCAGTAACTTTAATTTTTTATGAGATCTAGAGCCGCCATTACAAACATAATTTTCTCTATGTAAAATATTTCAAATTTAAAACTGATTTAAATTGGAAACATATGCTTCAAGCCCAATTTTTTTTTCATGTTCAGAATTGATGTTTCAATTATTGGAACAGTCTCAAACTTGAATTAGCCTGGTTTCAAGGTGTAACACTCTGTTTCATGCTTAGACCATCCAGAATGGTTACACCATTATTACTTCTTTTCTGCTCTAGATTTCTATATAAATATTTCCAATATATACATATATACCAATACCTCCTGTAGTGGTGGGATTCAACATTTTTTACTACCGGTTCTGTGGGCGTGGCTTGGTGGGCGTGGCAGGGGAAGGATATTGTAAAATCTCCAGTCATAGGGGGTATTTGCCGGTTCTCCGAACTACTCAAAATTTCCGCTACCAGTTCTCCAGAACTGGTCAGAACCTGCTGAATACCACTTCTGCCCTTCTGAGCTTTTTTTTTTTTTAACCAATTGCACTCGCAATACTTATTGATGTCATCTATCCATCTTGTTTTAGGTCTCTTTCTTCAACACCATTGCTTTGTACACACCAGGGTGGGATTCAATTTTTTTTACTACCAGTGCTGTGCGTGTGGCTTGGTGGTCATGGCAGGAGAAGGATACTGTAAAATCTCCATTCTGTCCCCACTCCTGGAGGAAGGTTACTGCAAAATCCCATTCCCTCCCCAACTCACTAACCTGCTTTCCAGCTCTGTTCTCCTGTGCAGGGCAACAAAAGAAGACCCAGTCAATCAGCTGGGACTCAGGAGGCAAAGAATAGATGGGAGCAGGGCCAGTCAGAGGTGGTATTCTGAACTACTCCAAATTTCCACTACTGGTTCTCCAGAACTGGTCAGAAACTGCTGAATACAACCTCTGGTTCACACACACACACACACACACACACACACACACACACACACACGGTATAGATATTTTTATGCTATGTGTATGGAATTAGAACATTGCTTTCTTCTGCAGACAGCACAAACCAAAATTCAGAAATGTAGCTGCAGGAGTCTGGACAGGTCAGGGTCTTGCCAGACAAAAACTTGGCATCACTTAAATATTCTTGGTTTTGGTCAGAACAAATTCTGGAACGTCTGGCAGGGTTCAAAATGCTAGTGTAGTACATGTTGTTCCTCTGATCTGCCGATGTGCTTGCCTGTTTATTGTAGTTAAACATATTCAGCTCCTCATGCACATGCCTAATTGTTGCGAAAGTGCATCCAGTCTGATCTGAATTCTTGATTCACTTAGATGTTGGTAAATCAAATTGAGTGCATAAAATTATGGATTTGATCAGAGTTGCTTGTCCAATTGGTTTGATTCCAAGGTTTGATTTAAATGACTTTTTATTCAAAAATAATATTTGTCCAGGCTGTTTTGGGAATGGGGGAGGGGGGGCATATAAATGTGTACTTCTTTAGAGAAATAAATAATCAAATATAAGATTTAGAGGCCTGTAATCTCTCGGTAGAAAGGCTAGAGATGCCTTCAATCATTATAGCACAAGAAAACAAAGAAAAAGTATAGGTATCTTGCTAACTGAATTTTATTTTGTGAATTTTGTAATCTCTCACCTCATATACTGTAAAATTTCAGAGTAAGATAACATAAACGTATAAATATCAAATTATTGGGAGATTCCTCTCCCCTAAGTAAATTATTGGCCTGTATTCACTCCTTCATTTTTCATAGGATAACAGAAAAGAATTAGAAAAGCTTATCAAGTTATAAATTAATCACAAAGTACTTAAGATAGTGAACACTGCCAGAATGATTGTGTTACTGCCTTTCAATCACATCTGACAAACATCAGTCTCTTACCCGGCATAGTTTGTGATTATGATTAGCCCAACTCATTCTCCAATATATTAATTTGCAAATGTTTATAGCTTGCAACAAAACATTATGGAATCTTCTTGTTTTTGTTTTTGTTTTAAACTGAGTAGAATAAGAAACAGCTGCAAATTAGTCTCCCAAATTCACTAATAGACATTAGATATTTAAACAGAAAATCATAATACTGATTTTACAAATGGAAAATTGGTCCTTTTTGCTGATGAAAATTGACATTTGTAGCCAAAAAGCAAGCAAGTAAGCAATGCAAGATGACATTTGAATAGAGCAGGGGTGTCAAACTCGATTTCATTGAGGGCCGCATCAGAGTTGTGGTTGACCTCGGGAGCTGGGGGAAGGGTCGTGGCTGGAGTGAATGTGGCCAGGGTGGGCGTGGCCAGCTTTTCTGCCTCCCTCCTTCTCTTTCCCATCTCCCTCCCTCCACTCTCTCCTTTTCTCCTTCTCATTCCCATCTATTTCTTTCCTTCTAAGGCTGATTATGTTCCAGCCTGGATGATGGCTATCAAGTTATAGATTAACACCTGGCAGGCCTTGGCCAGGGCTGAGGCACTGGGGGCTGATCCTTCGTTGTCTCAAGGGCAGCCCTGCGAGCCAGATCTAGTCACATTGTGGGCTGGATGCAGCCCGCGGGCCTTGAGTTTGACACCCCTGGAATAGAGGATCAGGTGTCTTACCACCATAATTAAAATAGAGATTTGAAATTTGGACAGAGAATTTTTTTTTCTATCCAATGCATTGTTCTCCAAAAATTTCTCTTATTGATCAGAACACATAGGTTTCAAATGGACTTTAGGTCTGGCTTTTACGATTTTAAGCTTAATATTATGCATCAGAAACATTTCTCTCGATGAGTCCATTGGTGGGTTATTTTATTGCAACATTTGAAGCAATTGGTTTTCGATTACTCAATATGGATTTGTTGTATGTTTAATTAGGAAGAGGTGTTATCTTCAGCAAGGATTCCTTCTGTCAGCCCGGATTCTATTTTATACCTGCAACCTTGCTATTATTGAGATTTATGTTTCCATAATACTGTATAAAATGTATTGCAATACTTTGTCAGCTGTTCTAATTGTGGAAAATCAGTTTGTGACTCTCCACTAGATTCTACTATCCCAAGGATCTTCTGTAGCCTGAAAGTTATTTGTATTCACTGGTTTCAGGAAGCATAATCTTTAACTCCGATTGTAAAGCACTGACAAATAAAGTACAGATGGATTTCCCCTTCCTTTTTTTCTTTTTCTTCTTCTTTTTTGCCTGCAGGGTTCGGCTTGCCCGCTCAATTCTCTCACTTGTATCTTTATTCGGAACATTTTTCACTACCAGTAGTTATTGAAAGCTGTTTATGTAGATATGTTGCAGGTACTAAAAACATGACATTGAACATTAGTCATATGGGGTTCTCTCCTTTGATCAAAATCCCTGACAAAATAGGGTTGGCATGTAATTCTCGGCGTCTAGTTGTACCACCTGGAAAAATTTGCTCTGCCAATCAACAGATGCCAGACAGATTGTTCCAGTTTCTTGAGAGATGTTTCAGATAAGGAATCAGGTTCAATAAACGATTAAACCTGAGCTGGCAAATTCCATCAGGTACTTTTTTTCTCTCTATGGGATGTATATGTGTATGTGTGCTTGTGTGTTGGAAAGGCACGTGCAGCTTTAAAGATGTGTTGGACACAGCAGTGTGTTAAAATTGAAATGATTGATGATCATTCCTTTAGGGTATGTTCATGTCTTGGAAAAAAATCTTGCAAGTTATTACAGCTATTTGCAAGTTATTAAAGGCTACGTTAGCAATTCTTCGTGGCTATTTAGTTATTAACGAAGAGGGGGGAGGAAACACACACAGAAGTTTCGGCAGTCTTGGGTCTTTGTTTCTGATTACTTTAAGGCTTAAACAGATTTTCTTTGTTGGTACCCAGTTGTCATTTATTTGATTTTGGCCTTTGATCTCTGTTATGCTGCCACATCATAAAAAAACACACATCCCTGGTCAAGTTCTGGATTAGGCAGTTCCTTTTTTTTCTTCTTTTGTGTGTTCACCAGGCAAGCTGCACATACAGAATAAGGCTCTTTGTTTTTGATAGAGTCCAGGTGTTTATCGCTAAAACTTAAGTAATGGATTTGACCACATGCACACACTCACACGCACACACACACACACACACACACACACAGAGAGAGTGCATACTGGGGTGGAAAAGTAAATGGCAAAACTGTTGGCAGGACAGCTCAAAGCCTGCTTTCCAGGAACCAAATACCATTAGATAAAATGAATTATGTAGAGATCTGAAAATTGAATTCCTGAATTATCGGCTTGCTCAAACAGTGAGGATGAGGATGAGGATGAATAAATCCATACAAGTTACTACTATTGTAGTCAATGGAGACTTAACTGGAGTTGTGCCTCTTAGATTTGGTGATAGTAATAAGAGCCAATTTGGAGAAGTGGTTAAGGCATTATTCTGAACCTCCACATTACCAGCCCACCTGGAGAATTAATAAATTTTCTTCCAAGGGGGTCTGAACACAATGTCAAATCCAGCCAGTGACCAAGAAGACCTGGGAGTGACTGGAGGACAAGATTCCTTGCTGTTAGAGGCAGCAGGGGCAGCCGACTTGTTAGCAGAATTAAGTCTTGGTGAAAAACCAGCTGTAAAACCCAAATGGTCCTTGGAGTCATCTGGAAGGATCCTGAGGAAAAGCCTCCTCCAGGAGTGACCACTGCATGCTTCCGATGTGGGAAGGAAGGTCACCGGGCTGCAGACTGCCATGCCAAGCTAGAGCCAAAGGGGGTGCTAGGAGGAGAAAGAAAACCTGAAAAAAACCCCAGCAAAGCCTCGCAAAATGGCGCTTAAAGCAGAGGAGTGGGGAGGAGGGGGAATGGTTATGGGAAGTGAGCTGGAGGTGTTACAAACCAGAACTGTATAAACTGGGGGGGGGGTACATTCTTGCTTAGGTTTCAATCCCATGCTATGCGCAGCTGCCACCCTTTATCAAACTGTGTCAAGGTCAACGGACAGAGGCCTCATCACCACCTGGAGATGCCCACATGATGATATACACAACTTTTAATTGGATGAGCCGATTGAACTATGGGGGGTGGGAACGTTGCCATTACTTTGTATATGTGATTTAAGCCCATTTACTCAGATTCAGAATTCTTTTGTTGCTACCACTTGATTTCCAGTAAAAGATATATTTTCTCTAATGGAGTCTAGGTATTTCTTTCTTGGATTTTGAATGGAGCACCAGCTGACACCAGCCTAGAAACTGGGAAATTGTGAGTTCTAGTCCACCTTAGGCATAAAACCAGCTGGGTGACCATGAGGCACTGGGAAGCAGGTAATGGCAAGCCATTTCCAAAAATCTTGCCAAGAAAACTGTAGGGACAAATCCAGGCAATTGCCAGGAGTCAAAAAGAAAATATTCATTTGTACAGCCCAACAATGGGATTCATCTAGGCACTGAAAATGTGTCAAGCAAGAGTTTTGTGTCAAGGCTACAGTGAAAATAATGCACAGAATGCACCTGATCCTGTTAAATTTCTGGGTAGAGATTCCAAATGCCCATTTTGTATATATATTTCCTTGGATCCACTTTCATTTTTTAAAAAAGGGGGGGACATGCCATTTAGACGGTCCAGTTTGCACCTTCCAGAGCATCCAGTTGTATTCCAGGCACAAATGAACAGATGCAGTTTAATTGCTGCTGAAAACCTAACGACTTGCACCTGTCATGAGCTCAGATTTGGGGTTGCATGTTTGGTGGTATTGGAGAAACACCCCTCCCCTTTCTCTGCTCCTCCAGACACTTGGTTGAGCTGTTGCAAAATTAGCTTGCTATATTTGCACAGAGAGTCTTCATTTGGCACAGATTTCTACATCTTCCAATAGTAGCATGTAGGAACTGAATTGGGCATTAATACAGACAATTGCCCATGCAGAACTGAATAACTTGTTTCATTCTTCACTGGGAATTTTACCAGATCAAAGTGCAAAATGTAGCTTAGGTCAGTTGTGATACTCGGGGATTACATCTATTTTTCTGTGGCAACAGTATGGAAGTGGCTTGTGAAAATTCACTATGACAACTTAACTAATTTGTCAGCAAAACCTGGATCCCATGACTGATCAAGATAGCCCTGAGCCTTTCAGACTAAGTGCTGAAACGTGGCTGGTATTCATGAAGTTTTGGCTGAAGTTTACGAAATCTATGAAGTTTTTATTATTCTTCTTGCAATGAGAAAAAAAACACACATATCCCTGAAAATCTTATTCAGTAACTTCTGTCTTTGAAATTTCTCAAGATACATCAAACATATCTTCCATGCTGTAAATATCAGAATGTTTTAAACAATTGGGAAAAAATGAAATTTCTTTAATAGTGGGAGTTTGTAATCCATATCCTAAGCTCTGTAGAAATTTGCAGTTTTAAAATACTTTATTCCACTCCCCTTTTCCCATATGTGCTTGGTGGTGTTTTTTTTATTATTATTATCTATATTCTCTCTCTCTCTCTCTCTCTCTCTCTCTCTCTCTCTCTCTCTCTCTCTCTCTCTCTCTCCTATCTATCATCTATTTATATCTATCTATCTAGTTATCTATCTATCTATCTATCTATCTTCTATCTATCTATCCCCTTCGCTTGCTATATTAATCATATCAAATAAAACATTTATTGTCAATGCACAATATGTGTACAATGAAACTGAAATGGTAACTCAATGTTACTTTCTAATGGTGATCAGGAATGCAGCTAATCAAATAAAAGAAACCATGTTGGCATGGATGAAAGGTATTGGGCATAGCATAAATTTGGACAAATGGCAAATTTTATGGGAACAAAACAAAAAAAATAACATTGGCCACATCATATAAAGAAAATTTATACAAAACATTTTATAGATGGCATATTTCCCCAACAAAATTGGCTAAAATGTAGTCAAATTTATCCTCTATTTGTTGGAAATGCACTAAAGAAAATGGATCATATTATCATGTATGGTTGACTTGTAGGAAAGCCCAGAATTTTTGGCATAACAATCCAGTGTTGGTTAGAAAAAACATGTGAAACTAAAATTGAATATAAACCGGAATTTTTTTTATTGGGAATCAATGTAGAGAGATACAACAAAGATATAATATATTTAATAATACATGCAATTACAGCTGCAAGATTAGTTTATGCCCCAAAAATGGAACTGTAAAGAAATTCCACATGAAAAAGAACTCATTAAAAAAATATGGATACGCACAGAAATGGACAAATTGATGCAAGAATTAAAAAATAAAGACGAATGTAAATTCTATAAAGTATGGGAAAAGTTTTACCATGGTTGGAAAAAAGGAAAGATGCAAAAGGTAAATGAAAATAAGATAAGGATGTTTAAAATGATAGATCAGGATTATTAAAAATGACTAATGTTAATGTATGTATTATATATTATGTATATAGTATATAAGTATGTAGTATTCATGATATGAATTAGTTATGTAACACAACTTGGTGTGTCAGGACGATTACACCACATTCACTGTTTTTAAATGTTTTTCTTCTTTTTTGTTCAATAAAAATATTTTAATAATAATAATAATAATAATTAAAAGGAATGCAGCTAATCGTGCCTCATTGAAAAAAACGGAAGTAAGCAAAGCAATTTGTTTTTCTATCATGTTTGCAATTCTAATACTTTGCATCACTAACAATTAATTTTTCCACATTGCTCTTGCTTGGCAGTACAGTAGTTCGTAGCAGATAACAAGCAAAGCTTGTTTTTAAATGCACTTTTCTTTCCCTTTCTAAAAATTCCTTCTGGGGTTATTATCATCATTCACTTTTCAGTGGCCTAAAGTAATAACATCAAAAACTTCGGAGCAATTTTTTTTATAGTGCAGCTGCTTTATCCAGCATTTAATTCAGTTAACAATATTTTAAACTGTCATGCATGAAAGCATCCTTGTTTTTGTCAGGCAGCCTCATTTCTCAGAACATCCAATCATTGCAACTGTTCTGTATATTCAGTGAATATTCCATCTTCCATCTGCACTGGGCTAAAATCTCAGGAAATGAGGGCCAGTATAATCCAGAACATTGGAAAAGAGTTGTAGTTGAACATGGAGATATATAAAAGCCATATCTGTTCTTATAGTGAGTATCGAAAATGACAATAGGCTGGCACAAACTGGATTAACCCTACAGTACTCTTCCAAACATTTTAAAGAGATTTCAGCCCATTGACTGAATATCACATAATTTTTATTCTTCTCAATCCTATCAAAAGTTGAAAGAAATTATGTAACATGGCTGTACACTCTACCTGTCTGCTAGTTCATAAATATTGACATATACAACTTTGAAAGACCTATAGGAGAATCTTTCAAGATCTATCAAGCATCAAGTATATTGCCATCTTTAAGATGCAGGATAGATATCTTTTCCCCCCATCACAGACTTCTTATGTCACTCTTCCAAATTAAGGAAACTCTTATTTCAGAAACAAAGTATATTAATTTCTGAAATATAAAAACCTGCCATACATTATTTTGTCAACAAACAGTTTGATTAAATTTTTCTAGTTATTATTTGGATACCTTATAACAGGGGTATCAAACTCAATTTCATTGAGGGCTGCATCAGGGTTGTGTTTGACCTTAGGGGGACAGGTGGGTGTGGCCAACTTGAGTCACTTGTGTCAGGGGCACAAAGTGAGCGAAAATGGGCTCCTGAGCTCCGTTTTGGCTGCAACAGCCTCCTGCAACCTTCTGCTTACTGCCATTTCCGCTGGTAGAGGTACCGCAGGCTGGTCCTTTGCTGTTTTCAGGGCAGCCCCATGGGCCAGATCTAAGCACCCTGTGGGCCGGACCTGGCCCCCGGGCCTTGAGTTTGACACCCCTGCCTTATAAAGTCCTTAAACTAAAGGGGAAGAGTTAGGAATACGGATCAGGATTTTCATTTAATCTGCTTTTTAATTATAATTGTTGATTAGTCCAGATTTACAATCGGTAGGTGTCTAGGATGAAGGTATCTGCCTAAATACTCATGCAGAATAGGATCAGCAGAGAGGAAACTGTTGCTTGCAATAACCATTTTGCACAAACGTCTTATAAGTGAACATTGTTTAATGACAATAGATGTTTGTCATTTAGAACTTGACTCAGTCATAGGATAAACAGAATGATCCCAAAGGGAACATAACATACCACAATAGATTTAATTTGGGGACTATTTCTTCCTCTCTCTGAGTGTGTGGGCTGTCCAGATCATTCTGTTTTCAGTCTACACTTAGCTATTCCAACAGCACAGCAAACATGAGTTTGTAGCATGCGTTTCCATTCCTGCTTCAGCAGAAATCAGAAGATTACATTCAGGATGACCACAGCTCTAGCCCATAGATAGAAGGAATTTAATTCTTTTCCTAGCTCCTACTTACATGTATTGGGGAGGCAAAAGCTGCCATTTACAGAAGACCTACCCATAAAACATGTGCATATGTCCTGAGAACTGAAGGTAGATTATGATATGGATCCAGCTGCATCTCATAAACCTCCTTAGATTTGCTGCCAACTCTTTTTGATGCATCCCTATTCTTTCAAGATGGTGTTCAGAAAGCAAGTGAAAGATTGGGATATGGCCAACTGTATAAGGCAAATGTTTTTAGAATTAGTGAAAAACCTTGGCTTCATCTGTTAGTTTGATTTAAAATATATATGTATGTATATATGTACACCCCACAAGCCATTTCTCTTCCTTTGTTCCTAGTGTTAGTTTTGGATCATATGGTTTATAAATTCTATAAAATGAATAGAAGCATGCAAAAGAGAGGGCTTCAGTCAGTTTGGAGCCTTTCCTGCTATATGATTATAAACATTTGCCTATCTTTCTGTTTGGGATGAAAGATCCTATTTCCACCTGAAGGACAGTGATTAAAAAAACACTCTACATGCTTTTTCTACACCAAGCTAAGATAAGGTGTCCCTGACCAGTGGTAAATACTATTTTGAGTCAACTTTTACACTTAATGATTACAAGAATGTATCTATGGTTTGTTTGCTTGATTTTCCTAAGCAACTATACAGAGCTGGCTTGCCACTGCCTCCTTCTTGTTCAACAAATCATGGTTTCAAAATTTTTTAGTGTTTTATGTGAACACAGTCAGTGTGCGTCCATCAAGAGGTCCCATTGCTGGGTAATGTGGGAGATTCTAGAACTTTCCCATTACCACCCACTTTGATACTTCCTCTGCAAAAGGCACAATGATTCAGCTCAGAAATTATACCGGTCCCTATCTACAGGATTGTTCCTAGCCATTTATCTAATTAAACCCGAGAGGGTTAACAATTCATTCCTGGAATACTAGTCAATTTCAATCATCTGTATCTAGTGCATCTTTAATCTTAGCCAGGAATGCCTGATTAGAAGAGGTTGCTTAATTCTCATGTGGAATTCAACTGGGCTGCAAGTATTGTAAACAAAAGGGTTTTTCAGATGTGGTTGGGAACTTTTGAAGTGGATGGTTTTGAGAGAGGACAGTTGCATGGACAGAAAATGTATAGTTACCCTGATCTACAACATTTGTATTGTTTTAGCTGAACATGTTTATAGATTATTTAGCGTAAGTTTTTCTTTTTCCTGAAAGTTAAAATATGATATAATGAAATGTGTTTTTTAAAAAAATAGACATCATGATAATAATATAGTATTTACAATAGAATCTATATAGTTAAGCATAGTTGAGCTTGTAATTTCATTTTCCTAGCACCCATGTTTACCAGAGTAAGGGTATTTGGAAGTCAACACATTTTTTCTTCTCTTGTACCTCATATTTTCTTTTCCCCTCTCTTTTTCCTTCCCTTAATTTCTTATTTTTTATATTTTTTGTATTTTATACATTGATAGAACAAAAAAATGCATGAAATAAATAGGGTAAGGGGATAATCTAAACAGGAGCTATACATGAAAATTAGTAACTTTCATTCAGAAAGTTTTCATTTTGGCATGAGAAATGGTCTATGTCAGGGTGGTCAAACTTGCAGCCTGTGGGCCAGATGAGTCACACACTGGTCACACCCATGCCCAGTTTAGCATCTTCTTTAGGGTAGATTCTTTTTCTTATCATTCTTCTTACTGCAATTTGATAGCCAGCACATTAATCCAAATGTCACAGGACCAGATCAGCTCATCACCAAAGGCATCATTACTGTATTCATTTTGCACAAGCCTTCTGATCAGAGGTGCAAATCATGCCCCATATCCAATAAATGTACTATCAAAGCTTTGATAGATAGGTAGATAGCCTCCCCCTACCTTTTACATATTAACTTTCTGGTCTTGTTAATCTTTTCTAGGTACTAGCCAGTATTTTGGGGTTTACAGTGTAACTGGAAGTCCTTTGTTTGAACTTGTCTACTCATACTTTATATAATTCCAGGAATATGATGTATAACTCCTGCAGATCTGATACTACAAGGCAACCCATGTTGCATTTGCCCAGATCAATACCTCAAATCCATACAGCCTGGTGCACCATAAATATTGCTAACAGGAAGAAATATATCAGTGGTGCAATGTCACTATATCCAGAACTTCCATACAGTTTATGAAGAACCTCCAAGTAAATTCAGCTGCTCCTGTTCTGAAGAGTCCCATGACACTGGTGCCTGACTTTATCCTGTGGCAGACATGCAAAAGCATAAGATTTGGAAAATTGGACCTTCAAAGGGAAATACCATGGGATTAATCCAGGGGAGGGATTCTTCAGGTTTGTACCTGTTCGCTAGAACCTGTTGTTAACATTCTAAGCAGTTCAGAGAACCAGTTGTTAGAAGAAATTACTGGCCTAATCCTGTAAGGAAGGCAGGAAGGAAACATTCTGGTGTTTCTTACAGAAACTGCCTCTCCATTAACCCTTATTACATTCTTGGCAGAACTAGATTTCCTATCTCAGGAACTTCTCTGGAGTTCTTTTCCCCTCCTTTTCTGGTACTTTGCTTGTGTGGAGTGACCATTCAAAGTTACAATGGCACTGAAAAAAGTGACTTATGACCATTTTTCACACTTACGACTGTTGCAGCATTCCCACAGTCATGAGAGGCCAGGCGAGGAGATGCGTGCCTCAATGTGAGTGATGTTGAGTTGGCCAGCCAGTCACATGACCACCAAGCCATGCCCACCAACTAAGCCACGCTCACAGAACCGGTTGTTAAAAAATTTGAATCCCACCCCTGGATTAATCCACCAAGGAGCCTGGTGGTTCAATGTGCTCCAGTTACAAAACTTGACTAAGGTTTCTCATGGAGAGGAATGAATGTTATAAGTAGACCTAGCTAATGTTAATCCAACTTCAGCTATCTTAGGTAAAATAGCCATACTCTCCTCCTTATGTATATATTTGATATTCCAAGGAAATACTGTACTTCTGCTATTAAATATTTTATTGATTCAAGACTTTAAAGGAAGTTGGTTATAGGCTGTCCTACATAAAGTGGCTTCAAGCAGCGATGAACACACCTGATTGCAGATTCCTGAAATGATGTGATTTCCATATCAACAATGCTGAATACCTAGGAAGTTGGCCTTGGAATTGCAATTATTCTAAGCAGCATCTTTTATTTTAAGTTAACTCATTTTTTTTTTGCACACATACATTCATAGATGCTTACATAAAACATTCCTATTGCTAAAGTTTTATTTTTTTAAAAAATGGAAATGTTTCCTATTGTTATTGTTAAAATGGGGATTAAGAAAGTACAGTAATGCCAATCTGTTACAATGCAATTAAATATTAAATATTTAATTGTGATACTTATATGCTTTTTAGTCCCACCCAACACTTTTGAATCATATAGAAGCAAAAACAGTATATATATAGAAAAGATTAATAAAATAAAACTTTACCAATGTAACAAAATACTGGACCTTCAAAATCATTTGATTATTTCATTTATTCTGATTTAGAGTACTTGAAATAAATTTGAGACTCGGGTAGCATTTTGTAGGACTTCAAGATTAATTTTCTGTGTGTATCTTTTCCATAGTACAGCTTCTGCTGCTTTCCCGTACTTTACAAAGTATGGTTTTGATTATGCTGGATCCATACTGTTGCATTTTTAGCCTGGGAAAATTCTATCCAACCTACCAAAAAAATTAAAAAAATTAAAAAAAATCCAATGCTTTGGAGTTCTTTAAATATTTTCCTGCCACTGTTTACTTTTTGCCATGTTTGAAATACTATGAATGACAAAATATGTATGATTTGGGAGATATATGATTAGATATCCCATTTAAAACAAAAAACAAAACTTAGGAGTAGGAACGTATTCTGATTTGGTATAGATTCTGAACCAGTCACAGAATGGCATAAATTCAGGTGGTTTTTAAGATAGTTAAGGCATGACAGACTTGTCTAACTTGTCCTGTCTCCACTTAAAAACTCTCTATGGTATTCAGTCGCTAATGTGTTATTTGAAAGCTCGGTATTCTAAGCACTCAGTGGGTGCAAAGTTAGTCAACCAGTGTTTAGATGTATATCCTACCTTTCCTTTAAAATCACAAGGTGGCATTAGTACTGTTCTCTCTTCCTATTTTTCCATATAGCGACAACTCTGTGAGGTAAACTGGCTAAAGAGAGAGCAACAGGCCTAAAGTTACTTTGCAAACCTTTGCAGTTAAGGTGGCCTAGAACCTGGGTCTTCCAGTTGATACCAGTCAACTGTTACCCTATACGGACTCTATTCTATCCTGGATGGTTATAATATATTGTTCCTACTATGCTCAGAGGATGGAAACCCAGTTTTTCCAAGTAATGTTCTAAACTTGGGAATTTTGTCTTCTTTGAATAACAAAATTAGTTGCACTATTTTCCAAGTTTGGTATCCAGTCATAAGAGGGTTGCATAATTATATTTCAAGCTAACTCTTGGGAGCTCAAGATATGATAAGAATAGCAGGATGGGCTCTTAACACTTCAAGTCAGTCTCCTGATCTAAAGACTTTGTTCAAAGTTTCTGTTAGCCCTTATGGGAGGAAAGTATACATACCCATATGTTGCTAGCTTCACTGCTCCATTTTTGTTTAAGAAAGGAAGGAAATCTTATTTTCTTCTGAATTAAACTTTTTTTTTAACGAGAAAACAAGATTATACTTATTTTGGGCCAGTAATGAATTCTATGTAATCTTTCTTGAGTAATCAATAGCTTCTATTTGAGTAGTTAATAGCTTCTACTGAAGTTTAGTGTGTTTTTGAGCTTATAAATATATTCATCATAGCTACTGAACATGGTTCAGTCCAGAAGGATTTCAGTGTTGATATAAAAATGCTTTCCTATTATATTTAATGTTATGTAAGATGTCTCAGATGGATAAAGGAAAAGTCATACGTTTAGGGAAAAAAAATTGATCAGGAATCAAAAGGAAGCCCGCCCCCCTTTTTTGTTACGTGATTGAAAGACTTGTGAAAAGAGTTTCACACAACTAGTGGAGTTTTCACAGTATTGTTAAATGGTACATTTAAGGAAAGAATCTTCCAAAACTAATTTGTAATGGGACATTGGAGGATGCTGTTCATAGCAGAGGTGATATTCAGCAGGTTCTGACCAGTTCTGGAGAACCAGTAGTGGAAATTTTGAGTAGTTCAGAGAACTGGCAAAAACCACCTCTGACTGGCCCTGCCCCCATCTATTCTGTGCCTCCCAAGTCCCAGCTGATTGGCTGGGTCTTCTTTTGTTGCCCTGTACAGGAAAACAGAGCTGGAAAGCAGGTTAGTGGGGTGGGGAGGGAATGGGATTTTGCAGTAACCTTCCAGGAGTGGGGAGGGAATGGAGATTTTGCAGTATCCTTCCCCTGCCAATCCCACCAAGCCACGCCAAGCCCATAGAACAGGTAGTAAAAAAAAATTGAATCCCACCACTGGTTCATAGTATTTGTTAGATCTGGGAGGATGGTTCAAGAACGGAGGCAAGACTCAGATAACAACAGCTCTTTATTAGTGACTTCAGATCTGAGCAAGAATCCCAGCTGCAGCAACCCCTTATATAGGGCTGGCTGCCTCTAGGCAGCCAATGAAAGCGATTTGAGTTTGCCGCTCTTGGCAGGGCCAATCGCGGCAGCCCGTTTACTAGCCAATCGGATCAGTCTGCGGTGACCAATCACGATCTGCTATTCGCGGGCCAATCAGAGTTGCTGGCTTTCGAGCCTGCTAGTCCGGAACACCTCTCCCCTCTCGGTTCCTTTTAAGGGGTGGAGTTATATAGTCTCGTAGGTAGGCAGGTCTTCGCACCTGTCTACCCGACTTATGCAATTCCAATTGTCCATGTTCAAATTCGGGTTCAGATGGACTGTTTGCTAGATCTAGCAGGAATGGTGAACCGGTGCCATGGGGCTCTCCTCTGATGCCCCCGCTTTGTTGCTCCGCCATGGCTCCCCGGGCTTGCTGAACCTGCTTGGCTGCTGCTTCTTGGTGAAGTGTTCATCTGCCCAGGTTCTACTACAGCTGGTGAGTATTGCAAGCTATGGTGTGGTGATCTCGGTGTTAGTTCTGAATAAACAGGTGTTGGTTCTATTTCCGGGCTCAAGGCTTCCCCTCCCCCCCTGGTGTCGAGGCTGGGGTCAGGGATGGAAGTTGTGGTCAGTCTGGAGTGTAGCTGGTCAATATGGCATTTCCAGCTCTGCCATCAGTGGTCAGTAGACGGTAGGAGTGGGGACCCGTGACTTGAGCAGGAATCCAGAGGGGATCCCCAGAAATTTTTTTTGCAAATACAAGGTCTCCTACCTTAAAAGTGCGATGCTGCTGGAACCCAGGGGCTTTTCCGGGGTGTAGGCAGGGTGCAAGCAGTCTAGAGGCGATCTGAGTTTCCTGGCCATCAGAAGTTCAGCTGGGCTCTTGTTAGTCATGCTGTTAGGTGTGATGTGTTGAAGAAGCAGCATTCTAGTGACTTTATTGTGGATGTTACCTTGTTCCATTTTCTGTAGGGTTTTCTTTGTGAACTGAGCCATTCGTTCAGCCCTACCATTCACCGCTGGATGAGCCGGCAATGTGAGTGCGTGTTGGATGCCCCGTTCAGCTAGGTATTGTTCAAAGGCTAAGGCAGTAAATTGGGGCCCATTGTCAGAAACCAGGACATCGGGTAGGCTGTGTGTGGCAAAGAGTCTGTTCAATTTCTTGATGACTGCCTCTGTAGTGGTTGCTTTCATTTTATTGACTTCGAGCCAGTTAGAATACGCATCTACAGTTATTAGGAAAGTGTGGCCTCTAGTAGGTCCCGCAAAGTCAATGTGAATGCATGACCAGGGACCTCTGTGTGTTTCCCATTCTGCTGGTGGAGCTTTTGGTGGGGCTGAGTGGTTTTCCTGGCATCTGTTACAAGAGGCGACCCAGGTTTCAATTTGTTTGTCCATACCTGGCCACCAGGCATAATTTCTTGCCAGCGCTTTCATATGCACGATGCCCAGGTGTCCATCGTGTAGCATTTGCAGGACTTTTTTTTGTAGTTTAGTTTGTATGATGACTCAGTCTCCCCATAAAACGCACCCTCTTTGTGAGAAAAGTTCTGTCTGTCTGTTTTTGAATGGTTTAAAGGTTTCCTTGGGCTCGTATTCTGGCCATCCCCTCTCCACCCAGCCAAGAACTCGTGCCAAACATGAGTGTCTTTTGGTTTCGAAGGCGATGTCCTGGGCCGTTAGTGGAGGTGAGGGAATTGTCTCGATTTGTAATACTGGGAGCATGGGAGCTGGGTCTTCCTGTGGCTTGGTTAGTGACGAGCGGCTCAAGGCATCAGCGTGAGGAATAGATTTCCCTGGGCGATATTTTAGTTTATAGTCGTAGGCAGCTAGGAATTCCGACCATCGCGTCATTCTGGGGGAGAGAATGTGTGGGGTAGGTTTGTCGCCCGCCAGAATGCCAAGTAATGGCTTATGATCCGTGATAATGGAAAATGGTCTCCCATATACATATTCATGAAACCTTTTAATCTCAGAGACAATAGCAAGGGCTTCCTTATCTAGGTGGCTATAGTTTCTTTCTGTTTTTGACAGAGTTCTTGAAAAAAATGCAATTGGTGCCTCTGAGCCATTTGGTAGGACGTGGCTCAGGATGGCCCCCACCCCAAATGGTGAGGCATCACAAGTAACAGTCAATGGGAGTGTCTCATTATATTGAATGAGCACTGCATCAGAGGTGAGGAGGTCCTTTACTTGCTGGAAGGCATGTTCCTCCCGACGTCCCCAAATCCAGGAGGCCCTTTTATAGAGTAGTCTATGAAGGGGCTCAGCAACAGTCGCCTTCTGGGGTAGGAAGATGTTATAAAAGTTAATAAGTCCCAGGAAGGCTTGGAGGTGAGTTTTGTTTTTGGGTCTTGGGACATTTTTGATAGCTGCCAATTCCTTTTCTGTGGGGTGGATTCCTTGTTTGTCAAGAAGGTAGCCAAGAAACTCCACCCTTTCTGTGCATACTGGCACTTTTCCTTCTTAACCTTGAGGCCAGCATCTTTGAACCTTTGTAGGACTGTTCTGAGGTGTTTCTCTAATTGACTTTTTGTTGGGGCTGCTATTAGTACGTCATCAAAATAGGGCACGACCCCTTTTATGCCTTGTAATAGTCTCTCCATCAGGCTTTGAAAGATGCCTGGGGCTACGCTTACTCCAAACTGGAGCCTGTTACATTTGAATGTACCATGATGTGTGACTATAGTTTGGGCTTCTGCAGTTTTGGAATCAACTGGCAGCTGTTGATACGCTTGGGCCAGATCTAATTTTGCAAATATTCTGCCACCCCCAAGTGAATGTAGGAGATGCTGAACGACTGGTACCGGATAGGCACTCTGCTGCAGTGCGTGATTGAGGGTGGCCTTGTAGTCACCACAGATTCTCAAGGACCCATCAGGCTTTATGGGGGTAACAATTGGTGTCTCCCATCGGGCGTGGTCAATGGGCTCTAACACGCCTTGTGCAATTAATTTGTCCAGTTGCTCATCAATTTTGGGTTTGAGAGCAAAGGGAGCTTGTCGTGGCTTTAGGCGAATGGGCGCAATGTCGGGGCGAAGATTAAATGAAATAGGGGACCCCTTGTACTTGCCTAAATTTTCGCTGAACACTTCTTGGAAATCGTGGACGAGGGATGCCTCCCAGTCATCGTCTTCAGTATGATGGATGCCAGCCATTCCAATTCCTAATGGTGCGAACCACTGAAGACCCAATAGACATGGCTGGTCTCTGTCTACAATGGTGAGTGGTAGAATTGCATTATGTCCTTTGAAAGAGACCTGGAAATGGCTGGTACCTGTGACTGGAATCCGGTTGCCTTGATAATCTTTCAGTATGAGTCTCTGACTGCTGAGGTCTTGGCGTTGGATGTTGGGAATCAGTTGCTTGAGTGTTTGCTTGAGTGTTTGCTTGAGTTGCTTGAGTGGATAGTGAGGACCCAGAGTCTACTTCCATGATGCAAGGTTTATTTTCGATGGTGACCTTTACATGGATTTTTTTAGCATCTAGCGATGAAGCGTGGCCGATGGAGATGGTTTGATGAGTCTCTTCTCGTCTGGGTGTACCATTAAACCTTCAGGGTCTGCTGTACTGGTTCCACTGGTTGCTAGGGTAGTCCCTCTGTGTGGTGGGGTTGCCATCATTCCTTTTCGGGCTGCTCCCTCTCCGTCTGGGGCTGGAATTTCTTTTGTTTCTGCATACTTTCGCAATATGCCCTCATTTTTCACAAAAACGACACATGGCGTCTTAAGAATCTGCATTCGGATCGAGGATGGTTTCCCCTGCATCCGGTGCATTGGTAGTTGGATTTACGACCCCGCTGGTCCCGTTGCTCACGTTCTGACCGGAGTCTGTGGACTTCTTCCTCCTCGCTGTCTGAGGATGACTCGACATCTTCATGATGGGTGGTCGGTGTGTACTTGTCTGAAGGTTTCCCAGCATTGTTGGTGGGTTGGCGGTTGATTCTGCTGATTCGGAGCATTTGTGCTGCTGATTTACGAGTGGCTTCAGCTGCGGTGGCATCTGCTATGGAATCTGCAAGCGAGATGTCTCCCTTGGCCATGATCTTGCTCTGGACAGTTGGATCTCTAAGGCCAAGGACGATTCGGTCTCTCATGGCTTCTTCGAGATTGGCGAAGCCACATAAACCGCCCAGGTTCCTCAGGTCTGCCACTAAATCCCCAACGCTCTCACCTTCACACTGGTCCCTCTGATAGAACTTGTGTCTGCGAATGAGAGTTGGTACTGCTGGGGCGTAATGGTTGTGCAGGATGGGAGCAAGGGTGTCCCAATCCATCATTTTAACTTCAGCTGGTTTCGCTAATGCTTTAGCCATCTTAAAAGTGGCAGGTCCACAATGCGTTAGAAAAATGGCTCATTTCTTGCTGGGCGTGGCATCTTTAAGGTTGTTGGACTCTAGGAACATTTGAAACCTGTCCATATATGAGTCCCAGTCCTCGCTAGCTGGATCGAATGGGGCGGGTGGTATAGCGCTGCTGGCCATGTCGCCGTTGTTGCGCTCTGTCAGCCACGTGCTCCTTCAGCTAGCTCAGTTTTAGTAGACTTCGTTGCCTCCGCATCCCATCCTCGTCGCCAGTGTTAGATCTGGGAGGATGGTTCAAGAACGGAGGCAAGACTCAGATAATAACAGCTCTTTATTAGTGACTTCAGATCTGAGCAAACTATCCCAGCCGCAGCAGCCCCTTATATAGGGCTGGCTGCGGCTAGGCAGCCAAGGAAAGCGATTTGAGTTTGCCGCTCTTGGCAGGGCCAATCGCGGCAGCCCATTTACTAGCCAATCGGATCAGTCTGTGGTGACCAATCACGATCTGCTATTCACGGGCCAATCAGAGTTGCAGGCTTTCGAGCCTGCTAGTCTGGAACAGTATTTTAAGACATTTAAGGTATAAAGCAGAAAAACTAAATGATATCAGTGGGTATGGCTTCTCATAACTTTTGGATCCTCCCCAGTCCCTGATTCCTTCTATTGTTTTCCCATTTTCAGTTCATTGAATGAGAGTAGCAGAAGGAGACACTGGATGAAAGTCGTCAACTCTGAAAAATAAAGAAGATTGGTTTGTAGATTTTAAATTTAAGATTTTAAATATGGAATCATCATTGTTTTTAAATTTTAAGTCATTCTTCATTTTTATAAACTGCCTAGCATTGATTAAAAAATAGCTATGTTTAATGAGATTAAACTGTATTTTTACATCTTTACAAATGTTAAAAAACAAGAACCCTAATCCAGGTTAAAAACAGCCCTTCAAAACAACCATAAAAATCTTCCCAATGCTTGTTGTGGATTTTGGACAAGACTATTAAAACATATTTATATAATCACATGCCAAGAAGTTCTCAAATATTAAAAGAATTTGGTTTTCCTTTCTAAGAAAGAACCCACCCCCCAATACTGTAAAATGAAACTATTGCTTGCAAATGTAACAATTCGGAGCCAAGGTTTAACTTCATATTTAGTAGCCAGGGATCTCCTTTTTAAGAAATTATTCACACATGAGTGTGTTCCTGCTATGCACAGGGAATCATCAGACTTCTGAAAGGCTATTGATTACACAGGAAAAAGCTTTTTAACTCTTGTTGAGTTGCCAGGAAGTGAGGAATCCTCCAGGAAAGCCAAGTGAGATCCAGAAACATCTTGATAGATGTGTGATGCTCAACTCAGTTTAGAGTTACAGCTCTCCTTATAAAAGTATGTCAATGTCAGGATCATGACCTGGTCTGTTTTGAGGTGTTTCTGCTGCGTAAAACTCATTTGCTAGAATAGGTCCCCACTGGACTGAATTATAGAATTATCAGATGTTTGCAAACTATCACTCACTGAGTTTTAGAAAATTTGAATTTCACTGATGCTTGTCGAGCTTTTTCTCATGGCAGACTGATGCGCACTATCTAGAAGAGGACATTTCTGTAACACAGCTTCATTTTGTTCATATTCTTTTGATTTTTAAAATAATGTTTTGTTTAAGGGTGAATTTTAGAAGCCTGGAAGACCTGCACACTGTGTGTGTGTCTTTTAATTTTTAAATGGATTCACACATTAAATAAAGATGGGATGTTATATGCAAAAGTTGGGAAAAGTTGCAGGAAAATTTGGAATAAACGTTACTTGGAAAATGTTTTTTTCCTACACACACACACACACACACACACACACACACACACACACATGAAAAGAGGGCTTCTAAGCTGTTCTTAAACACATTGACATATTTTGGGAACTAAGTATACATGTACACGCAAATTTTCCTATGCTTTCTGAATACATACCTAAGACTTGCAGTTGGCTCCTAATTTCTCTGCCAAATGTACCTGTAAATACATCAAAATCAGAGGTGGTATTCAGCAGATTCTGACCAGTTCTGGAGAACTGGTAGTGGAAATTTTGGGTAGTTTGAAAAATACCACCTCTGAATGGAGATTTTACAGTATCCTTCCCCTGCCACGCCCACCAAGTCACACCCACAGAACTGGTAGTAAATTTTTTTGAATCCCACCACTGATCAAACTGTGCATCATAGTATTATGATGCATACTATTCCATCCTTATATTTCTTTTCTGTAAGAATTCCTTTTCATATTATATAAACCTTTGGTGCTACAAACAATGCTATGAACTAGCATAAAAGGCAAGGTATTTATTTTTAAAAAATAATTAACTTTATGTTAGACTGTCATGTTGTGTTTCTTTAAGAATTAGATCTGATGTGTCATTTTATTCACAGTTCAAGGAGCGTAGCTCTGACTGGCATTCCTGCCTATTCTTGTCTTGATATGCTGCTAGTAGCTTAAGCAGAAATAGTTTTTAAAAGCAGAGCTGCTGTTTTGATTAGCCAAACTAGCTAAGCCAAACCTGACAATAACGCATGTGCTTTAGATTTCCCTGGTTCGAGGCACTGTTTACTCTGGCAGCTCTATCATTAAGTGAAGCTTTTCCCCCCCTCAGAGCTGTTACATGGTAGACTGATATTGGCTGACCCTGAAGCAAAAATATGAAAACAGCACATTTATTTTCTCCCTAATGCTGAACACACATGCAATGAGGCATACTTTGGCCTAACTTGGACTTTTTTCCAAAATAATAATTCTTTCTTTCTTTCTGTCCATCTTTCTTTTTCTCTTTCTTTCTTTCTTTCTTTCTTTCTTTCTTTCTTTCTTTCTTTCTTTCTTTCTTTCTTTCTTTCTTTCTTTCTTTCTTTCTCTTTCTTTTCTTTCTCTTCCTTCCTTCCTTTCTCTTTCCTTCTTTCCATTCCTTTCCTTCTTCTTTCTTTTCTTCTTTTCTTCTTCCTTCTTTCCACCCTCCCTCCCTCCCTCCTTTCATTCTTTTTCCTGTAATTGTGGAAAACGAACTTTTTCCAAGGGCAAAATTAGCTCAGATCCAGCAAAGTTTCTCAAGCTTAAACTGTGATAGTGATTTGGATCCAAATATAGGCTGTCCTCACTGAAAAGTTTGAAAAATTGCTTCCTTAGAGACATGCACTAGTAGTGAGATTCAAAACTATTTCTATGACACTGTGTCTCAGCAGAGCCTTATCAGCAGCTGTTCCGTAGAATATTGGCTTATATGCATCTGCCCTTAAGAAATGACTAGATTCAACAGCTGAATTAGATGCATTCAACTGTTGGAAAGCAGCAACCAGACCTGTTAATGAATCAAAGATTTGGAAAGTCAAATTTTCCTGCTTTAGCTCTGCCTGTTGCTATTCCCACTGATAAAATAATAGTGTCAATAAGCTTACACTTATAGCTTCCAACACTCCACCATCCAAAAATTCTGCTGTCAGTGACAGTGACCTAATTTTAAGAAACAATGGTCATAGATAGGAAGTGACAAATAGTACATTTCTTATGTGAACTTATAATGATTTCAACATCAACTTCCCATATAATTGAATCTAATCCATAGTTTTATCCTCATGCATTGCTACCTAAATAATTAAAAGCAATTTAAGAAAAGCCTGATGAAATATCAGCTGAAACATTATCTCGAATCTATACTCTCACTGCTCTTTTGGGCTGACACTAATCAACAATTTCTCCCCACTCCAGCCTAGGTCAAATAGATTTTTTTAAAAATAGAAAATATATTTCATAAGATCTATGTATGATTTTTAAGACTCAAAATCGGAATTTTGATTTATACCTATAAGATTGTAGGAAATCAGTGCAGAGAATATAATCCAAGGCGGGAATGCCAAGAGCTTTGAAGGGTTTCTAAGATCAAAGTTCCATCTCTATGATGGTCAGTCAGATCCCTTTCTGAAGCACATGAAAAAGATATATTCAGGATCCAGGCATGTTGTTCTTGATATCCAAACTAATCTATAAACACTGACTTGTAGCCACTTCCCCATACATGTCTATGGAGATTCTCAGTCATGTATGAGGTTCCCCATACATGATTTCTCTCTAGAACATGGGTATCAAACTCAATCATGTCATGGGTCATATTGCTACGAATCACAATGGGTTTTTTGCCTTTGCAGAGCCGGGGTCAGCAGCATGCGCATGACACATCTGGCCCCACAGACTGCCAGTTTGACACCCCTTCTCTGTAACTTTCTCTGTACATTTAGCTAAACCATTTTTAAAGATGCCTGAAGGGGTACCCAATCCTACAATTTCCTGATGTCAGAAAACTGGTGTAGGAGAAAATGACCTACACCAGGGATGTTAAACTTGCAACATCACTTTGCTAAACTGGGTGGGGGTGGGACCAGCACATGACACATCCAGTGTGCAGGACACAAGTTTGACACCCATGACTTACACCATAATGCAAGTCCAAAATGACCCATCAGAAGTTCATTTTCAAAAATTTCTTGAAATAAGAAATTTTAGCCACATCTCAGCATATTAGATCCTGCCTTATGTGATCCACATTGCTCTTCCCCATCCAAGCATCTGTGACTTGGTCAAACTGGAAGCCCTGGATATCTATGATTTTATTGTTTTCATTCTGCATTTTATGTCAGCTTTTCAGTTTTTAAAATGTTTAATTTTTTTTTAATGTGCATGTGTAAGCATCCCTGAGAAAAGTGTTTGAAAGGGTGACTTCCAAATGTACATATGATAGATAGATAGATAGATAGATAGATAGATAGATAGATAGATGATAGAGAGATAGAGAAACAGAAAGACCAACAGACATATAGAAGAATTTCAACCAGGTAGTTGAACATGGCAGAAAGCCAGTGGATGTTAATCGACTGAATAATGGAAATGTTTCCATTGGGCAATCTAAGTTGTCACTTGAGAAGATATGCTTCTTCAGCTTAATTGGGTTGGTAGTATCCAGTGTTGGCTTTTCCTATTTCTCATCAGCTGCAACAGAGAAAAGAAAGGTTAGAAGAGAAACATGGCACACTGAGCATGAACTTAGAAGACAGAAATTTGGCTCAGCTCTTTGCTGCTCTTGAACTTCTGCTAAGTATGTGATGAAAGAGAGTTTTCAAATGTGCCAGTTGTGGAAAGGTTAATAAAATAAAACAAAAGTAATTTAGAGTATTAACATTTCAAATTTTGTTGATTTTCTGATTAAAAATAACAAGTTGCAAAGGCCATGGTTGCTAAGAATTCACCCTTTTAATTTCTGTTTTTGTATTGTTATTTTTGGGGCTGCCTATCTGGTCAATATTTTTAGTTGGAACTATGCAAAGTCCACGTTGCAGACAATGGTTATTCCCATAATGCATAATAATGCATAATAATGCATAATAATGCATAATAATAATAATCATCATCATCATCAGCTGAATTTTTACTAGAAGGCAAAATCCAGCAGACATAATGGGTCATAAATACTTTGTGGTGGGCAAGCCATATCTTCTGTTCTAAAAAAAGCAGGGATGAGATTTTCCCACCTTTGCCAGAATAATTATGCTAGTTTTGTCCAATCTGAATTTGCCTATATAAGTTAAGAATTATGAAAGTTGAAACCTCAGGTTGATGTAGGCATAGAGAAATCATCATGGAGATACATAAAAGTTAGAACAACTCTGTTTTTAAACAGTAGATTGAACCTGACTATGCAAAATCATATCGTCCAGTTCTTCTTTCGGCAGAAAAACAGCCAGTTCAAAGGGTGAGAGTTAGTACATTTTTCATCTTGTACAGAAGTGTCTTCCTAGGAACACACAATTGTCTTTTGGCCACAATTTCAAGCATGGCAAATCCAAAATTTCTGATAGACAGACAAGTTCCAAGTTTTGGGAATATAATTTAGAAACACATCAACATCTTTAAATATTAACCAGTTCACCATAGTTATGAATATCCAACCAATAAGAAGCAAGAGGCTGGTTCAGCCTCTAAAATTTTCTTTAATACATTCAAAAAAAGAAAGGTTTTCAAAGCATCCAGTGAATCTGGTCCAAAAAACATTCTGCTATCCAACTTTTTGGCAGATTGTATTCTTTTTGTAACCTTTCAGAAGCTTTAAAAGCATTGTTGATAAATACCTATTAAGGATAACTATGCTATTTTCATCCTTTTCTTTTCTTTCTAAACAAAAGCTTTACCTATCAATTTTAAATAGGGATAATTCCTAAATTTCTTCGGAGATTTGGAGTTAAATTTAAGTTTTCTTATTCAATATCATACCAAAAAGTCTGATTGTTTTCAGTGCTGGTAATCAAACAACCAAGTATCTGGTTACTTGATTTCAGAGATGACAAATAGCAACTCTCCAATTTGGGCTATTTAACAGATTTAACATATAACCAGAGTTGGAAAGGACCTTGTAGGTCATCTAGTCCAACCCCCCCGCCCAAGCAGGAGACCCTACACCATTTCTGACAAATGGCAGTCCAATCTCTTCTTGAAAGTCTCAAATGATGATGCTCCCACAACTTCCAAGGGCAAGCTGTTCCATTGGTTGATTGTTCTCACTGTCGGAAAGTTTCTCCTTATTTCCAGGTTAAATCTCTCCTTGTTCAGGTTCCATCCATTATTCCTTGTGTCGCCTACAGGCACTTTAGAAAATAGCTTGACCCCTTCCTCTCTGTGGCAGCCCCTCAAATATTGGAAGATCGCTATCATGTCTCCCCTGGTCCTTCTCTTTACTAGACTAGCCAAGCCCAGTTCCTGCAACCATTCATTGTATGTTTTAGCTCCAGTCCTCTAATCATCCTGGTTGCTCTTCTCTGTACTTTTTCTAGAGTCTCAACATCTTTTTAATAATGTGGTGAAGAAAACTGGATGCAGTACTCTCGGTGTGGTGTTACTAAGGCTTTATAGAGTGGTATTAGTACCTCCCTCGATCTTGATTGTATGCCTCTGTTAATACAATTTAGGATTGCATTAGTTTTTTTGGCTGCTGCTGTACACTGCTGGCTCATATTTAGCTGGTTGTCCACTAAGACTCCAAGATCCCTCTCACAGTTACTGCTGTTGAGCCTGGTTTCACCCAGTCTATATGTGTACTTTTGGTTTTTCTTGCCTAAGTGTAGGACTTTACTTTTCTCTATATTGAAGTTCATTTTGTTAGATCCGGTATCCTAGTCTGTGAAGATCCATCGAGATCTTGAGCCTATCTTCTTGGGTGTTAGCTATTCCTGCCAGCTTAGTATCATCTGCAAATTTGGTAAGTTTCCCTTCTATTCCCTCATCTAAGTCATTGATGAAGATATTGAAGAGTACTGGGCCTAAGACGGAACCTTGTGGTACCCGGACTACTTGTTGAGTACGGTTTGCCAGCCAGTTGCAAGTCCATCTAGTGGTGGTGCTATCTATTCCACTTTTTTCTAGCTTACTAAGAAGTAGGTTGTGGTCTACTTTGTTGAATGCCTTGCTGAAATCTAAATATATTATGTCCACAGTATTTTTCTGGTCTACTAATTTAGTCACTATGTTGAAGAATTAAATAAGATTGGTTTGGCATGATCTGTTCTTAACAAACCTGTGCTGACTGCTAGTTATTACTTTGCTTGTTTCTAGATGTTGGCAGATCTGTTTTTTTATTATCTTTTCCAGTATCTTCCCGGGTATTGATGTTAGGCTAATTGGTGTATAGTTTCCTGGGTCTGCCTTTTTTCCTTTTTTGAAGATGGGAACCACATCAGCTCTTTTCCAGTCCTCTGGTAGTTCCCTGGTGCTCCAGGATTTTTGAAAGATATGGTGCAGTGGTTCTGAGATGACCTCTGCCAGCTCCTTTAAAACTTGGGGATGTAATCCATCAGGCCCCAGTGATTTGTTTTCATCAAGATCAGATAAGTATTCTCTTACTATTTTTTTGCTTATTTTATCTTTTATTTCTGGTCTGTCTTTTACAGCTATGTTTTTGGTGGGTTGAGCTATAGTTTCTTTTTGCATGAAGACAGATGCAAAGAATGAGTTAAGCAGTTCTGCCCTCTCTCTGTTGCCTGTTACTTCCTTGCCATCTTCTCTCTTTAGCTGACCGACTGTTTCCTTGATTTTTTTCTTGTTATTTATATGTTATTTATATGTTGGAAGAAACTTTTTTTATTATCTTTGACTTTTGTTGCAAGTCTTTGTTCATTCTGAGCCTTTGCTATCCTGACTTTGTCTTTGCAGATTCTGACTATCTGCTGATATTCTGCCTTAGTTGTATGTCCTTCTTTCCATTTTTTGTACTTATCCTTTTTTTCTTTCAATTTGCCAGAGAGATCTTTATGTAGCCATGCTGGTTTCTTCTTGGATTTCATGTTTTTCTTTCTCAGTGGTATTGTGATACTATAATACTACACATCATGTCCATACAAAACTAATGTTAATCTGTCCAGTGGATATATTTTAAAATCAAGAAAATTGCTTTTTTTCAGTTATCATCTATAAATCACAATCTTATAGGCACAACTTTAGAATTTGGCCATTACTTAGCATTAAAATAATGAAATTATCAATTTATTTAATAAATAAACATGAAATTAATTTTAACAACTCTATTAAAATATTTACCAAACTTGAGGGGATTTTGTTCATTTTTAAGCTTCATGGGTACTTTCAGTCCTAAAGTATAATAAAGTATTATACTATTTCCACCACACCATAAATTTTTGTTATGTAGTTTTAATATTCTTATCCCTCAAATAGGATATTTTCCTAGGAATTATTATGATCAGGCACAGATGAAACCTACACATGTGTTAAATAATCTGTGCACCCACTGCATAAGCAAGCTACATCCATATTTTAACAGTTCTTTAGTTATACTAACTAAAGTTAGTTTAGTTAAACTAACTTTAGGATTTAACAACATGCTCATAACATTGATGATTTCATTTTAATCAAGGTTTTCTTGGACTCTAATATTTATAGCATTTGTTTCAACACCATTCTTCTAATGTAACTGTAATCAAAATCCCTAATGACATCTTTAAAATACTCTACACTATTCAGTTTAATCCCAAATTGCATTTGTTTTTACTTGCCTTCACTATAATGGAGTCTCCTTGTTTAGCTCTTTTGACTTACTTCCAGTCCAGAGCAAATTTTTATTTTCATCAATATTATTTTTTTTCTGGTTCTTTTCTAGTTCTTGGCCACTATGATTATATTCTCTGAAACTATCTTTTTATTTCATCATTCCACTAAGCCTACTTTTTCATATTTTCTCTTAGCATGACTCCACACATTTAGATGAATCTCTGTAATATAATTCCTTTATTCTATTCCAATTAACTTTCACATATTATTTACATTAATACTGTTGGGAGAATATTTTCTTGTCTAATACCATTTTCCCATCTAGGACTTATAGTTTCTTGTCCTATAGTCATTTAATCATTTCTTTTACAACTTTCCTTTTTCTTCCATTCCTATTCTTCCTCCATGATCCATAATTGATGTTTCTGAGAAATATTATTTTGTTATTACATTATAGAATACAAAGAACAGCCAAACACATTGGTATTTATACACTATGAACTAGAAATTACTAACACAGCAATGATTAAAGTTAATTGAACCTTTCAAAATAGAAAACTTGAACAGAAGAAAACAAAATTCTGGGATTATACCTATGTAGTATAAAACATGTTATTTCAAATTCAGTTTCTAAAATTGTCTGTCTGTGCTATTTATGTCTTCCAAATATTTTGTTGGGGGTGGGGAGGGAGATTGCATATCTATTATATGTGGTAAAGTATTTCTTTTGCTTCATGGAACTTAATATTAATTCTGTTGGGAAAATACTTTTTCCTTTATACTGTAGGACTCATAGTTTCTTGTCCTACAAACATTTAACATACCTGTTTCCTTCATTTCTTTCCTTTTCTTTCATCCCCTTTTCCCCCTCAAGATCCATATTTCATAGCTTAGTCTAGTCAATGTATGATATCTGACTGGAAGCTTCTTATCTGAAAGTTAGCTTCATTATACAGCTTTTTTCATGATATATTTAAACATAAAAAGTTTTCCTTTTTCTTCTCCAAGTATATAGATAAGATGTTTTAAAATGTGGCCTCTTCTGGTTTGAGCTTCTTTGGCAACAGACCGAAGCCTCGTCTCTGTGAGGTTTCAATCCGTGCTCGCCGCTGGAGCACCTGAGCCAGCTGGTTTCGGGGCTAAGCCACCCCGTAGAGGTGGTGAAGAAGGGGGAGACTGCCTGCAGGGTTGAGGAGAGCTGCATCTCTCCTCCCCAGCTGGCCATTACTCCCTTTCCCGAAGGTGGTTGTAGCGGTGGTCAGAAATGGCCACCACAAAGAAGAACTCGACCAGAAAAGAATATGCAGGAGGAAGATAATAAGAGAAAGTTTTGGTTGACCAGGTCAAACAGCAAAAGCAACAAATAAGGTACCCTGGAATTAAAACTATCAAAAAAAAACCCCAATAACATTGTTCCTTAAGAAGATTTTTAAGCTGCAAAGGAGAGAGAAAAGGGAAAAGATTTGGTTTTTTTTTTTCTCCTTTTCCTATACTGACAGCTAAGAGACTTAAACAAGAAATTGGAAAAAAATCCACTTTGACATTAATAGGCATTTAATGCTGAAAATAAAAGTCAAAGGGATAATAAAGATTTCTGGATAATCAAAAACTTTTGAAAACAGGAAAGGAGAGAAAAAGCATAAAAGGGCAGGATCTGGAAGGGAGGAGACTGCCTGGAATTAAAAAGAACTTACAGCAAAATCTCAACAAGACTTCCAAAAGATCCATTTTAACTGAAACATCGCAACAAAAACCCCAGGATGAGAAAGTGGAAAAAGAAATAAGAAGAAACAGCTTGGGACTATTTGGATTACTTGATGATCTCTGGATTTTTGGTTATTGTATTTGAATGACTAAAATCAATGGGGTGGTTGTTTAAAACTGTTTAAAATGGCTCCACTTTTAGAAGAACTGAAAATCGAACTTAAAAAGTACAAAGAAGATGCACAAGAAGGGAGAGGTTCTTTTGGCTTCATATTTCAGTTCTTAGAAATGGAGATTTGGAATTATGAGTAACAACAAGAAATGCCTGCAGAACAAGAAGATTGCAACAAAGAAGAAGCCATCTTTAATGAACAAGTAATCTTAGGTGGGGGAAAAAAGGAAAGGGGGGAAAGAGAATGGAAAGTTTAAGATTGGGAAAAACTACCCCCCCCCCCAAAAAAAAAATAGAGTGAAAAATAAGTATAAAACAGAAGAGGGAAATGCAGAAGAGAGAATTAGAAGTAAAGAGACAAGGGGGTAAAGTGGGGAGGGAGAAGATGAGAGGAAAGAAAGAAAGGAAAAGAAGTTATAAAGGACAGAAACAAAATATAGAGAAACAGGGTCTATTTAGAGATAATGGGTGAAAATTTAATGGAAAAAGGGATTCTGCAAAGGTACATAAGATAGTATTGTTATATTAGAAATAGAAATAATTTTAGAAAATATGCAACAATGTATGATTAAAATGTTTGATAAAATAGCTATTGTAATTCAGTGGAATGCTTGTCAATAAATAAATGTAACAAAATAAATATTTAATGATTTACAAAATATATCTGAACAGAAATAAGGGAAAAATTAATTATGGAGATTATACGTGTCTTTAATTACATATATTTATAATCCTTTTTAAAAAAAGAATATAGTGTGTATTATAAGAATGTACCAAGCAGAATTCGATTGGAAGTTATGTATTATGTATTATATTGAAGGTCATAACCTTAAGGTATATATTGAAGTTTAAATAAGAATTGAATGGATGTAATTAAAAGATATAAAGGTGTCGTACTCCAATTAGTAACTACAGGAGAAAACTTGTTTAATGAGAAAAGATAATATGAAATTGAAACAGAACAGACAAAAGTATAAATATAATGATTTGAATTGAGATGAGATGAGATAATCAAAATAAAATTGAAAAAATTAAAAGAGGAGAAAAACTATATAGAAAATGTAGAATAGTATAAGATATGGAATAAAACACAAAAAGGAGCATGAAATTGAGTTTTGTGTCTCTATAAAGAAGTTCAACCCGGGACCATGCTATTTTCAAAAAAGATGTTTTACTTGTATTTTGTATGTGTGAAAATCCAAATAAAACTTTATTAAACCAAAAAAAAAAGATGTTTTAAAATGCTTGAACTTAAAATTTTGAATTTAAATAATAATAAAAAACCCTTGGTGAACTGTGGGCCTCTTCTGGCATCTTCTTTAACAGAATAGCATTAAATTTACAAAGGTCAATTGTGGGTCCTAAAATTGCTATGACAATTCATTTGGTGGTCAGTAAAACACATTCCAAATTTATCGTCTGATTCTGTCAAATATGGCTGAGTGTGTGGGTCATAAGAAGACATATTTCTGTTATAGGACGGCAGACAGATGATTTATACACTGTGCAATTCAAAGGGATTTCAAGGTGGTTGTAAAATACTTCTTTTAAGGAGAGAAAAGCATTTCATTTATTTGAGTTTAACGTTTAAAAACAAATAAAAAAGAGCCAGGCATATTTCCTCCCTCATTTTATAGAAAATAAGATAAATGAGATTAAATTCGATACTGAGAGAGGGGAAAAAAATGCATGGCTTTTGGCCAGCTCTGAAGCTGATTCCCTCCATGCCTCCTCTTTTATTTATCCTTAAAACCTGCTGTTGATCCCTGCCAAAGTAGAATTGTAGTAACTTACTACAGATTTTGCTTTCAGTTAGGGCTGAAAGAAGAGAGAGAGAACCCACAAATGAAAGAAACTCTTTAATCAGATAATTGACCAACTTGTAATCTTAGCTCTTTTGTGACACACCAGTTGAATTTTTTTCCCTCAATTTCCCTTCCATTTGGACACTTATAGAGCTCCTCTGTCTCATGAGTCTCCAGGGAAGTTTCCCAGACATTTTGAAGTCCTGAAAAAAGGGCAAACTCTTAGACAGAATGATTACCTGTGAACACACAGATGGCACCACTTCAGATATTCAAGCTACCTGTCATGGGAAGGAATTGAGCCATTATGTGCAGTGCATCAAATCTGACAGCAAAAAAAAAAATCCTTCTAAAGGTACAAGAATACTAGCTGATAAATCTTTAAAGCAGCCATGTCTTTTGCCAGGATCACATGATGTTAAGGAGAGTCATATGGGTAGGGCTAACTTCTGGTTAGAATGTTTTTGCACATTCTGAAGGTTACTTTGCTACTAACAGTTCATCATCATTTCCTGAATTATCATAATCTTTTAGTCCCAAAGGTGCTTTTGTTTCCAAGAGGCAATTGGACTTTCTGGATTTTCTTTGAAGATGTTTTACTTCTCATCCAAGAAGCTTCTTCAGCTGCAACTGGATGGTGGGGAATGGAAGGGTTTTTACTCCTTAAAGACAGCTGGTCATTTGCATTCTTTTTGTGGGCCACCGGAATGGTGCAAATGGATGTGCAGCAACTCACTAAAAGAATGCAAATTCTGCAAGGAGACTAAGTCTTTCCATTCTTCACCATCCAGTCAGAGCTTAAGAAGCTTCTTGAATGAAAAGTAAAATGTCTTCCCAAAAACTCCAAGAAAGTCCGGTTGCCTCTTGAAAAAGCACCTTTGGGACAACCATAACCTGGACTACTGAGAATCTCCATAGACATCAACTTTTAGCCTTTTTTCTCTTAATCTGCAAAAATAATTACGTGTTGCCAAGTTTCTGTCAGTACTTAGTGAACACATCAACATTCTCCATGAGCAAAAATGCTATACTTGGATAAAAATGTGCTGCCCTAGGCTTCCTTAGAAAGCATAAAACACAATCTTAGTTCTGGCAAAACCTCCTTTATTTCTACAGCTGTGAATTACGTTCATTCTCAGCCTGCAAGGCTTCACAAACAGTCTTTCAGGGGAATTTTTATAAACACCCACCTTATCACACTTAAAATGCTGCCAGAGAATTAATTGCCAAACGCAGGGCAAGGCCAAACTTGACACAGAGTCAAACATATGTCCTATGGGAGGGCCCAATCATCTCTGAGTGTGGCCTTACTCCTGAGTTGATTCTGCTTTCTCAATTGTTCTTGTCTTCTGGTAGCCCTGCACATGAGCAGGCTGAGAACTGGTTCCAGAAACTCCCCTGCCTCACTGCTGTCCGAGTCTGAAGGCAGCTGATGATTGCCAGCCTGCTCTTGCCCCATCCCTGCTTCCAATGCAGAGCCCTTGTCCGAGCCCTCCTTAGCCTCCAAGACTGGCCCAGGTTCCTCCCCAACCTCCTTGCTACTGTCTGACTCTGCTGCCAGCTCCATTACCCGCCGGCAGGCCAAAACAAAAAAAATTGAAATTGCTATCCCTTAGAACCTTAAAGAAAACTTGTAATGGGTTAAAAAAGTATCTACTCAGAATTTACAAACAATTTAATGATAATAGATGGCCAGTTTGAATGCTCTTTCTTTTATCCACAGAGAACAGCTAGACTGTGTCATTCTACTCACACTTTAACTACATATGTGAACCAGGGGTGGGATACAACAGGGTTAACTACTGGTTCGGGATTTATGAGCCTCCCTGCAGGCTGCGAGCCACGTGCCTGTAAATCGTCATCAGCAGCTGCCTGCAGAGAAGTAGCCTTTGAAACAGCCCTCTTTTCTTGCTTTTCTAACTGTAGCTGTGCCTCGTTCAGCAGCTGAAGTTGAAAAATCAGGAAATAAAGATCAAGTAAGAGCCCAGGTGGGTGGGTGAGCAAAAACATCAGCAGATATAGAACCGGTTCTATGTACGCTGCTCTTCAGAGCTACCGGTTCTACAGAGATGGACAGAACCAGTAGAAACCCACCTCTGATGTGAACTTTAGAATGACTGAACATTGCTTATGAAGAATATTTGCAACACAGACCGCTGCATGACATGAATAATGAACATTTCACATATAATCTGAAAAGGATCATTAAAACCATTGATGTGTGGGTTCTTTGCAAACATGATATATCTTTTATAATGTAAAGTATCCCTCATCTTTTTTAAAAAAATTTTTTATTGGTTTTTAAAACCAAACATAAACAAAACATAAAAACATCAAGCTATCTTCCATAAGGGTACATACAGTGTGCTGGTTGGTTTACAAATTGTTTTGTGCTTCCATTTCGTAGTCTTCAATTACAATTACATTACATATAATCTCATATTGTCAATCAAAGATTAAATACCTTAGTATCATTATTAATCAATCATTTGACTATACTTTTATTCATTCATGTTTTACAAGATAACCATAATTTACTTAATGTATTTTATAACAGTTCATATTATCATCCCAAATCTATCCTAAAATCATTTTGTAGTTTAATAAGAAAGAAGTACATCTTTATATATTTATTATTTTCTAAAAATCTACATATTTCATTACTGTACTTCGTTGTCTAACCATTGACAGAAAAGATCCCAAATTTTATAAAATTGTTTATCCTCTTGTTCTCTAATTTCAAATGTCAATCTACTCATTTCAACACATTCCAATATTTTCTTAATGATTTCCTCCTGTGATGGTATTTTCTCATTTTTCCAGTTTTTAGCAAATACAATCCTAGCCGCTGTTAATACATTTACAATCAGGTATTTCAAGTCTTTACTATATATTTCAGGTAAAATTCTCAATAAAAATATCTCTGGTTTCAAGTCTATATGTTTTTTCATCATTTTTTCCAACCACATGTGGATTTTAGTCCAGTATTTTTTAGCATCCGCACAAGTCCACCACATATGGTAATATGAGCCAGGTGTCTGATGACATTTCCAACATTTTTCAGATTTATTCTTGAACATTCTTGCTATTCTTGTTGGGGAAAATGCCACCTGTAAAACATCTTATACAAATTTTCTTTATATGCTGTTGACATTGCCATTTTATAATTTTGAGACCACAATTTTTGCCATTTCTCTAAATCGATCCTATATCCAAAATTCTTCCCCCAAGCAATCATAGTGTCTTTAACTTGTTCTTCTAGTTTAATTTCTAATAGATATCCATACAGTTTTTTAATCACCTTTTCATCAGTACCTGTCAAAATCTTATCTAAGTCAGTCAGTTTATCATAGAAACCTTCTGTTTTAGAATCTTTATCATACCTTGAATGTATTTGCGCATATGAAAACCAATGCATCTTTATACCTTGTTCCTCCAGTTTTTGCATAGATTTAAGTTCATCCTTTTCATTCAGTATTTCACCATATCTAATTGTTTGTTCCTTTTTGTATATTATAGGATACAAGAATGCTTCAATAGTTGATAACCAGACTGGAATTTTCAAATAACATTGTCTTTTAATCTTCTCCCAGTTTAACCACAGAGACTCCCGTATATAATGTCTTCTAAAATACCCCTGTGTTTTAGTTCCTTTGTACCATAAAAAAGCATGCCACCCCAACAACAAATCATGTCCTTCTAATGTCAACAATCCATCCCTCATCTTTTTTAAAGGGCAAAGCAAGAAAGCTTGTGAACAGAACCTTCAGGAATCTTTACAGTAAAACATAGATCAACAAATTGTGGCTTAATGAACTATTGAACCTGGTATATATAAATGCCTTAGAAAAATATGAAATTATTCTTCTATAGATACCTCAATTTTTCCCAGTCAGAATTTTCATGCCTTATTCATATGCTCAATGTATACAATGAATGAATATTATGATAATGCCCCTCCCTTAAGAAACAGTGAAATGCTTCTTATTGTACTATGAAAATTTTCTCCAGCCTTCTCTAATGTGATACATCCAGGTAGTTAGACGCAGGATGATATAAACCATATCATATAATTTATAATACTGTATATCTGCTTTAAAGACATGAAAAGGCTTTCTCTACTTGTTTTTGCTGTCCAGAACTGGTAGAGTGGTCATCCTTTGGATCCTTTCTGTTAATCAATATCATATCAGGGGATCAAAAGTCATGACTTCTATATCATCCCCCATATCCTGTGGAACAACATCTTAAACATCTGATCATTTGAGCATTTGGGTCAAGACAATTAGGTAAGCCTTGTTGTTAGCTTGCTTAGTTGCTGTTAGTTTCCTTACTGATTGTAAAATTACTTCTAGAACACTGACACCTGTTAAATTGATCTCTAGTCTCTAGATGGTACTTTTTATTTGTTATGTTGTTGGTGAAATTTTTTTTGTCCTCTACCCAAAATTCTGAGATGACCAGCCATACAAATACAATCAACCCCATGTCCAGTAAATTTGCTTAGGGAAGCCCACTGCATTTAAAAAAAAGAACTATAAAAAGAAAGTGAGGATGTTAATACATGGGGAAGGGAAATTTTTCAAAACATCAATAAAAAAGACCTTGAGGTTGAAATGTAATGACTTGTTAGGAACTGGGCCATGCATGTGAATGGAGCTTCATCTGCCCACGTATAGGTTTAGGTAGCATGTGAAAATTGTTTTCCAGGAAACCGGTCCCTGATGCCATTTGGGGACCTCTGAGTTAAAGGATCCCTAATTGTAATTCTTAAAACTCCTTGCCAACATTGGAAGAAACCTTAACATATCAGATTGATAAGAAGCATTAAAAACTGCTTTATAAAATTCAATATTACTAACATCACAGTACATTTTCTCCCATGTCTATTCCACCCTCCTTTTTTTCTCTTTCTCTGGCTGCTCATGTCTTCTGGGAAATCTAAATGAAATGTAACATGCAAAATGACTGATATCTATTAACACTCTTTCACAAACCTTCCACTTGAAAAGATATACACACACACACACACACACACACAGAGAGAGAGAGAGAGAGAGAGAGAGAGAGAGAGAGAGAGAATCAGGGGACAGTGGCCAGAGGGAGACTAGAGGACAGTATGTTTTTTGAATCTGACTCAACTGAAGCACTGCCAAATGCAGGCCATTCCATTCAAAGGATTGAGTGAATAAATGAGAATAACATCCTTGGGGACTTTCTGGATCAGTTTACGTTAAAAACGTTCAGCCTCACAAAGGGTCAAAGTCACAAGGTAAATGAAAATGGCTGGGAGGGGACTTTGAGGGCAGAAACACTGTAACTGTAGAAGACTTGAAAGAATTTAAAAAGAGAGAGAGAAAGAAGGGAGAAAAAAACACCAAGTAGACAGGAGATGGCAGGAAGTGACTTAAAGGTAAAGTCAGTTTGAAAGGATAATCTAAAGAATTCCTTCTATGTTGTTAATTTTTCTTTATCTTTCAAAATAATGCTCAGCCAGGGCAACATTGGTTAACTCTGATTTATAATAAAGTTATAAATCAGCAGTTTTTCCCATTTTTTTTCTTGTAATCCAAATTAATCAGATTTGTTTACTTAAATTCTAGACATCTAATGTGTAGAATTCCTTTATTGAAGAGCAGAAGACTGTTGTTATGCCGTAGATAGGTCATTCTTCTGAGCTGGTGGCAACAATAGGAATTTTGAAAGGACTTCATGTGTCCTTGTTCCAAAGTGAATGCTGTGAAGGGATCTCATTTGTTCAGTAAATGGCAACCAAGATGGTTGTAACCAGACACAAATATCACATCAGTTGCCCAGAAAGCCCACTGGTGACATTACTCCCCGCTACCTCTTCATTTCTTGTCCCATCAGCAACTTCGCCACAATCTCTTAGATTATTTTCTTTTTCCTGGATCTTTGGCCGCATTTCTGAACAAAGCTCTAGGCTGCAGCTACCTTCTATTTTTATTTTCCCAGGATGCCTATGAGTCGTATCTATGGCCGAATTGCATTTTTGGAAGTAAATGGGATCCTAGAACCTAAGCATTTATATTGCAGCCAGCCAGTTTTCCAGATATTTTTTCTAATAGGGACAATTGTTTTTGGTAAGCAAGTAATTTTGAGTGACCCAAATTTCACAAAGCTCAGTATAACATAGTCTCCTGATATGTTCAGCATGAACATAAAAAATAATCAGTATCCTTGGCCTTTATTTATGTATTTATTTTGCATTTTAAAATAGTACAAATGTAATAAACTACTGAGTGATATACCTGCATATGAAATAAATCCGTTCTAAGGAAAGATTTTGAGATAGGACCATGCCAATTAGGCTGAGAAGGCCTTTTCAAGACTCTTTTTCAATGCTTCAAAAAGAGATACCTTGCTTATGCCAATGAAATGTTTCAATTACAAAATAAAACAGTACTCACTAAATTAGGAGCAATGTGCAAATAATAGTAATAATTATAATAGAAAAAAACATAATCTCTTTTACTTGGCAACATGGAGTTATTCTCAGGAATGGGATTTCTTTCACTTTAGTTTCCTGTATAAAGAAGTTCAAACTATTCTCACAATATTACTAAGGAAGCTCAATTTATTGTAACCCTAATAAAACTATTCCCCAGATTGTACAAGCATACAAGAAGCCTGACTATACTGTAGATAAAAGAATCCATAATAGTAAAAGAAAAACCTGCAAGCTTGGTCTACCCTAAACTAAGGGTTTTACCAGGGGTTCAGGTGAAAGTAGGATATTTGTGTTTCTGTGTAAGAAATATACTAATTTTTATAGTAATCTGATTAAAAATTACAATTGAAAAAATAAGAACTAATATAAACTAAAAATATAAAAGAATAAAAATATTAAAAGTGTAGAAAGGGGGAAAAATTAGAAAGGAAACAAAAAAGGAATATAACAAAAAATACATAAAAAATAGTTTTCCCCTTCATAACAAGGGTAAACAATTTTACAAACATTGCCTCCTCTTAAAATACAACAAATAATCAATTCTTCCCATATCCCATTTCTTATCTCTGAATAAATCCTTAAAGTGTTTTGGTCTTGATCAACAAAAGTCCATTAAGGGTCATTAAAAGTAAGAATATATTTTAAATATGATCAAATAAGCCTATTTTTGTATTCCTATTTTTTACTTTTAACAATCTTGATCTCTAATCACTTCAAATAATGTCCTAGAATGTGATTTCTAATCACCCTTTTGCTGTTTATTGTAAAAGAATTATTTTAAGTCCTTAAAGACTTCTTTCACTAAGAATTGAAAGAAACTCACCACCTGGTGCTAAGGTTCCTAAAAGCTAAAAAGCATGATCAGTAAAGACAGTATGCAAATTCAGAGTACCTTTGAAGGTGCTGACTATGGTTTAAGCAAGATGGCTGTTTCCTTATCTCCCAGCACTCTAAACTCACTCCTCCACAGTTGTCTTGCAGTCTCCTAATGTGAAGCAATTGTGTTTAGCGCTTGTGGGTGATTGAAGTCCTCTCCTTGTTCTAATTATGGGGAAAACATTTGCCTATCTATTCCACAATTTAACTGTTAAACGTAGCTTTTTGTTCCTATATCATTTGGAATCACCAAGTCTATAAATAAAACTTGCTTTTGTTCAACTATTATATGTTTGGAATGTTGCATTGTAAATGTGACCAACCATAAGAATAATACAGTTGGAGAAGTAGTAAAAAATGAATAAGTTAAAATATGTATGGGATTTCTGAATAATCATTTCCAAAACTCATAAAATTTCAGCTCAGAGCTTATCAGATTGAACTGTGGTTAATTTTTTTTAAAAAAAAGTATGGATAATTGATGTGGCAATACCAGAAGACAAAGAATTAGACATCACAAAATATCAAGTTCTGAAAAGTGAAATTGAAAGATTATGGCATAAACCAGCTGTGATTGTCCCACAGGTTATCTGCATATTGGGTCCAAAATTCTGAATGGTGTTTAGAAAAATCTGTACATTGGCAATGTTTTTATCTGTCAATTATAAAAGATCAGACTCCTTTTTACAGCACAAATACAACACCAATATATTATAACATTCTAGGTTCTTGGGAAGAACTTGTCGCATATCAAGGCCAACACCAGCTAAAGAACTGCAGTTGTGATTTCATATTTTTATATACTGTACAGTATATAATAATACATTAAACCTTTATGCCATCTGACTCTCAAGTACTCAGAAAGCAAAGGAGAAGGCCAGATGTCTATGGGCAGCCAAATATTCAACTATAGTTTTGGATCTGGATGAAAGTTGATCAATAAGGATATTTAGCACATGTGTGATGCATATTTCTCCTGGATAGAGGAAGTTTCACCAAAGAAGGTGACAGCAATTCTATACTGGTCTCTTTATCAGGAAAAAGATCCAGCATGACGGATAATTCATAATACATATGGTGGCAAGTGTAAGGCTGATGGAGTTATAATATTATTGAAGTACTGTAGAAGTAAAAAACTCAAATAAGATGGTTCTGTCTCATTCTTATCTCAGAGAAAAAAAATGACAAAGAAGAACCAGGAAGGAAACAATAAACAATCCAAGTCATTTGTCAGATGCTTTGCTTTTGTTTGTAGCTGTGAGAGATTGTCTTACAAAGAAAAGCAATTTTAAAATGTCGTGATGCTTTGTAACATACAGATAATACTATCCTAGAATGTGATAGAGTTCATTCATTCCTGTTGGGTAGGCAGAACTCCTCTCCAACGCTTGAATCATCTGAACAAGATAGAGATATATTTTGGATAGATAGTTCAGCTGCTCAGGTTTGCATCTTTGTTGAAGAACATGTCATTGTTTACTTCAGCTGCTTCAGAGTGTAGTGTGGCTTTTATCTAGGCTTTATAGAAGGTTTTCATTTGCTTTCCTTTTGAAGAAAGAAATAATGGATGACACAACAGAATATCAGTACCAGCACTTCTGCATTTCCGCCCTTCTGTGAGAGTGGAATGAATGAGCGAATACAGAGAGAGAGGGAGAGGGAGAGGGAGGGAGGGAGAGGGAGAATATTGTATACTGTGTTGTCACAGGAGAGGTGTCATAGTCAGGGTTTCGATTGTGATCTCGGGGTCAAAATCACGTGGATAAGTCCAGTATGATTGCCGTGCTCCATCATTATACACTTTCCTTAATTTCCAAAATAAAGGTCTAGCTCATGTCCTGGGTATACTAGGGGACATTAAGAGCTGCTTCCTACTGTATATCACTGGCTGAAGGCTCAAATTTCCTCATGTCTATGGCAAGTTGCAAAGATGTGGATCCAGGATTTCTGCATGGTGTACTATAAACCAATAATAATGCCATTCAAAAAATGTCTTATTAGAATTCAACATAACACAAACACAAGCAACAGAACATAATGACACCAGAGTCTTGGATTTTAAAAGAGCTGATTTCAATAAACTCAGAACTTGAGAAAGATTTCATGGATGAAAATCCTAAAGGGGAAAACAACTCAAGAATCTTGGAAAACTGTAAAAAGTATGATCATAGAAGTCCAGACCAGCACAATACCAATGAGAAAGAAAAACATGAAATCCAAGAAGAAACCAGCATGGCTGCACAAAGATCTCTGGCAAATTGAAAGAAAAAAAGGACAAGTACAAAAATGGAAAGAAGGACATACAACTAAGGCAAAATATCAGCAGATAGCAGAATCTGCAAAAACGAAGTCGGGATAGCAAAGGCTCAGAACAAACGAAGACTTGCAACAAAAGTCAAGGATAATAAAAAAGGTTTCTTCCAACATATAAATAACATATAAATAACAAGAAAAAAATCAAGGAAACAGTCGGTCAACTAAAGAGAGAAGATGGCAAGGAAGTAACAGGCAACAGAGAGAAAGCAGAACTGCTTAACTCATTCTTTGCATCTGTCTTCATGCAAAAAGAAACTATAGCTCAACTCACCAAAAACATAGCTGTAAAAGACAGACCAGAAATAATAGTTAAAATAAGCAAAAAAATAGTAAGAGAATACTTATCTGATCTTGATGAAAACAAGTCACTGGGGCCTGATGGATTACATCCCCGAGTTTTAAAGGAGCTGGCAGAGGTCATCTCAGAACCACTGCACCATATCTTTCAAAAATCCTGGAGCACCAGGGAACTACTGGAGGACTGGAAAAGAGCTGATGTGGTTCCCATCTTTAAAAAAGGAAAAAAAGACAGACCCAGGAAACTATACACCAATTAGCCTAACATCAACACCCGGGAAGATACTGGAAAAGATAATAAAAAAACAGATCTGCCAACATCTAGAAACAAGCAAAGTAATAACTAGCAGTCAGCACAGGTTTGTTAAGAACAGATCATGCCAAACCAATCTTATTTCATTCTTCAACACAGTGACTAAATTAGTAGACCAGAAAAATACTGTGGACATAATATATTTAGATTTCAGCAAGGCATTCAACAAAATAGACCACAACCTACTTCTTAGTAAGCTAGAAAAAAATGGATTAGATAGCACCACCACTAGATGGACTTGCAACTGGCTGGCAAACGGTACTCAACGGGTAGTCCTAAATGGATCTAAGTCCACATGGAGGGAAGTAAGCAGTGGGGTGCCACAGGTTCCGTCTTAGGCCCAGTACTCTTCAATATCTTCATTAATGACTTAGATGAGGAAATAGAAGGGGAACTTACCAAATTTGCAGATGATACTAAGCTGGCAGGAATAGCTAACACCCAAGAAGATAGGCTCAAGATCCAGACAGACTAGAACACTGGGCCGTATCTAACAAAATGAAATTCAATGTAGAGAAAAGTAAAGTTGTACACTTAGGCAAGAAAAACCAAAAGTACACATATAGGCTGGCTGAAATCAGGCTCAGTAGCAATAACTGTGAGAGGGATCTTGGAGTCTTAGTGGACAACCAGCTAAATATGAGCCAGCAGTGTGTAGCAGCAGCCAAAAAAGCTAATGCAGTCCTAAATTGTATTAACAGAGAGATACGATCAAGATCAAGGGAGGTACTAATACCACTCTATAAAGCCTTAGTAAGACCACACCTAGAGTACTGCATCTAATTTTCTTCACCACATTTCACCACAGCGCCATTTCAAGAAGAGATTGGATTGCCATTTGTCAGAAACGGTGTAGGGTCTCCTGCTTGGGTGTGGGGTTGGACTAGATGACCTACAAGGTCCCTTCCAACTCTGATTATCTGTTATCAAAGAAAGCAAATATAGATTCTTTTATTAAGATGCAATAATGACTAGAGTCCTTTTCAAAAACTTTGCATGTTTAAATAAAACTTTATGGTTAAACAAAGTGAAATTCCCTAATTTGGGATGTTATGAAAGGCCACTAAATTTTTTAATTGCCAAAATACTATTGGTAATATATTGAGAATAAGAACAATCAGTATTGATATATTATTATGACTGCAGATCTTAATATCAACTTAGCAGTGAAAGGAAGCAAGTACTGTATCTGCTGCTTTCTTTTAGGCAGCAAAAGGTCTGCCTTTCATGGGAAGGTTCTCTGTACATTTCTGATTTCTCCAAGAATGTTATACATGTTAAAAACATATCAGGGTGATGCAGTAGTTAAGATATTGGACCCAAGAATGGAATTCAATAGTTTATTAGATAACTAATTATTACTCTCACCCTAATCTCTCTTATAAGTTTGCAATAAGGTTCAAAGGAGGAGGCACCTATGTAAGTGAAGTTTTGAAGTGTCTTTCCATTTTGTTTTTACTTACTTCTTCATTTTATTTTATTTACTACTAAATAAAAGGAAAAGGAAAACTATTAAGAAAGATATAAAAGAAGAAGAAAAAAATCCCCCCAAATTATACCACCAAAAATTGGATTGATATGTACAAAGACTCATTTTTGGAACAACAAATGAAGCTCTGTCCATATGGAATCCTATTGATCAGTCTTTTTATTTCATTGATAAAGGGCTTAATTCAAAGTCTGCAGGTGAATGCATTTCTACAAGCCAAGATTTTAAACCCAGAATGGAAGCTTCTATCCAGCAATGCAGAATGTTTGGAATTTTTTTTACTACACTTCAGGCTCAGTAGAACCAGAGCTCTTCACAAACTGACAGATTCCACTTTTTTATTTCAATATCACATTAGTACTTTTAAACTTTATTTCTCTTCTCAAAATAATATACGATCAGATTTATTTACTGTATGGCCTATACAGTCAATGGAAGGATAGGGTACCAAGGTTCAGTCACAAATTGACTTCTGTGGACCTTGCATCATACTTAAGTGGTTAGTAGAGGGGGCATGCATAAGTGCACTAATGTGCCTATCGTCCCTGTCATTGTATTTTTATTCTTTTATTCTTGTTCTCGTTTTTGCTTGACAAATTCTAATAAATACATACATAATAAAATAAATAAATAAATAAAGTTAACAATTAAGCTTCATCCAGATTCTTACATTAATGACCATGACTTGCTTAGGTGCCTTTATAAGTAACTCTCATATAACTGCTCAAAGCTTCCTCAAACAGGAAACCACTCCATAGTTATTAAAAGAGTAGATATTAGATCGTGGGAAAATAAAGAAATTTGAAGCTGTGCCAGATGGTGTTGGCACTTAAGAAGCTTAGTGAGAAGTAATAAGAGGAAAATACATCAAATAATTAAAGTGAATCACATCAATTAATACTCCTGTAATATTGGTTGACCATCCATTTTCTCATGAACTATAATATATAATAGTTAAGATAGGATAGCCAAAACAGAGTTAACTAGGTTGAGAAACCTGGCATCCATAATATTAATTTGTAAGCACAGCAATATGTATACCTGTAATAGAAGGATAAAACAGGGCTTTATTTATTTTTACAACAGGCACCATATGTTTTGAATGCCAAGCAAAGTTAAACAAGGAAGAGATAAGAGAAATCAACCGAAAATATTGCATGAGTCAGCACAAACATGCTTTGAAGTAGTCCTTTCTGGTCTCATGTCCTAAAAGGATTTGTGTATGGAAGATTGATCCATTAGTTAATGTCTGGTAGTCCCAAAGGTGCTTTTTCAAGAGGCAACTAGACTTTCTGGCCAGTTCCAGAAAGACCAGTTGCCTCTTGAAAAAAAAAAGCCGTTTTGGGACCACCATGATCTGGATGACTGAGAATCTCCATAAGCATTTAATGTTTCGTATTTTCATAAACTCCTATCTTCCTTGTCCTATCTTTCCTGAATGATCCAGCTCATTTGCTAACCTTGGCAACTTATTTTTTTACATTCTCTCTTTCCAGGCTTTTTTCCTCTTTTTTTTTTTTTTTTGATAGCCTATCACCATTAACTTAAAGAAGTCTGGAATCCTCTTGAAATTTGGTTTGAGACTCAGCAAACTGATGGAGGGTTTCATCTTTCAGTGAACACAACTTTAGTACTCAGAGTGTGAATATGCTGTGCATTTTGCTGAATTCTCTTTTGCTCAGAATACGATGCAAAAGCTGAAGATTATTACATTTCTTATCTGTGATTCAATGGAAAAGAGAAAGTGCAGCCATGCTTAACCAGCACCAAAAACTTTTTTTCTGGGTGATGTGTTCATTGTCTTGGTAATATTTCATTCCAAATCACAACTTAGACAATATTATTGATTCATATCATGCCCTCGTGGTTCTGCATTCTTGTGTAACGTAATATCCATAATAGCTGCCAGTTTTCTTTATGGGCAATAAATAAAGCAAAATAACTCTTTTATAGGCTTTAGGCTGCATATCATATGAGTGAGATGTAATGGATGAATCTCTTGCCCAAACCCATTTTCTAGATAATTTCAACATTATGTATATCACAACTGAAATTAGGCAAACAAGTAAATACTGAGGCCAATGTTGGTGTCCCCAAATATCCTGAAGAAATATGGAAGAGAAATACATTATATTAATCTCTTAGGATTTTGTCCATTTATACTGTTAGTTGTTCAGTGTGGCATAATTATCCCCAGATAAAGGAAACATTACAATCATTCTTTCATTAACTTTCATATACAGGGTATATTTCTCCAAATTGACCTTATATTATACATACAGTAGATAATAAATACAGGAACCTTGCTTGGAAAGTTATCTGATCTATTAACTGTTTTACATAGTAACTGAACAATGGTTTTTCATATTTAATATTGTACTGTCATAGTTTATATGTTGCATAAATCATGGGCCAAGCTTCTTGATCAGCATGAAAAAAATGATTTTTTTTCTAGATAATTGGAGACTTTATATTTGTGCGCATATATATTTATGTCTGTGTGGGCGTGCTCTCTCTCTTACTCATTCTCTGTATCTTACACATATTTTAATATTGTTTAAAATCTACTCCTTATTTTCTGACTTCAATTTTCACATTAGCATCATTTGCACCAAGCCTTCTGCCTTTATATACTTGAAAGGCTATCACAAAAATCTCTTTAATGAATATTTAAAGGAGGAAGGAAAATCCTTTGGGGGCAGTTCAATCAATCAATTCATCCATTGATCAATCAATCAGAATCGAGCTGGAAGGAACTTTGGAGGTGTTCTGGTGAATCTGGTCCACCCCTTGTTCAAGCAGGACACCCTATAGCATTTCAGATAGGTTGCTGTCTAGTCTTTTCTTAAAAATCTCCAGTGATGAAGCACCCACAACTTCTGAAGGCAAGCTTAATTGTTCTCTCTGTTAGGAAGTTCTCATTGTTAGTTCATTAATTCTTTGATTTATCTGCAAACCAAATATCCTTCCAGAAAATTTGAAAAAAGTGTATATTTTGAAGATTTTGTTTCCAGGCTAATTACAACTTTTCTTTTTTCTAAACAGACTTTTGCACTATGGCAAACACCATCTGCTTAATGAATGTAATGATTCAGTCAAGTTTTGCACTGTTACAGAATAATAGGAATAATGTAAATTAACATAATGTGTTTATGGTAGTGGTGATGATTCCCAGTATCATCATTAATTAAAGATGACTGAGCATTTATTCTGTAGCAATTCCCAATCAGTGATTCTCCATTGTCTTTCTGCCCTTAGATTTTTTTTAATAGGGCTGAATGATCAAGGCTGTGTAATATTAGAAGGGGAATGGAATGTTTATAACTGTGGGAGTTTAATTCATGGAAAAATGCCAAGTGTCTTTGAAAACAATGTATGAGATATGTGTCACATACAATTCACCATTTTAATAATTCCAACTGGAACTATAACATCATCCAGATTTCTTTAGATGCATACTCTAAAAAGAAATTGCTTTAAAAATATTGCTTAGGATTTGTTAATACAACTAAATTTTCAAACTTTTGAGCAGAGAAAGTAGGTAGCATGGTTCCAGACAGGGATGCCTGCAAAGGAAGATAGTTGCTGAATCAGTGGGGATGCAAAGAGCCCCTGGAAATGCCTTGAATTTCCACAATGTGCTTTATGTGGTTTCTCAGTTTGAAAAAAAATCTTTCCATACTAAGCTGCTAAAAGTGCAGACCAAATTAACATACACAACCGGCAGCTCTATATTCAAAGCCATTGAACTCCAGAATTTCATAAAGATCCCTACATTTATACATTTAATTGGACACATACAACAAACTCCTTTCGATGGGATATATGAATCAATATTTAAATAACTGAATTCGTTATTTAAAAGCTGGTAGTGAGTCATAGAATAATGAATGAATCTGATATTCCAGGCCAGGATAAAATATATGGATAGGATCTACCATGTGTTCAGCAGCTGCTCTTTTTGATTCATACAGGAGATGAGAAGAATTACGTATTAGGTAGTTCTATCTACAAATATTTCCTGATGCTTTTTGTAATGTAGTTGCACCTGATTTGGCAGTAAAGTTAAAATATATCTCGAATAATGGATAATCTATAAGGAAAAATTATTTTTTATGGCTATACTAGCTCTATACCTGTGCTTTGCTATGAAACTATGTGAACAGGCTTAGTTTTGGGGGAGGAAAATAAGGGGGGAAAATGTGCCTCTGCCTACCAGCATCCATCGGTATTCATCTGGCTAGCATCATGTCAGTGTTTGAGAGAGTTGAGGGCTGTTGGGAAACTGAAATAGCATTTGCTGTGTGAGCAAGAGGGAGACCACAAGGAGCCTACACTGGCTTAGCTCAAGTGTTCTGTATTAAAGATGCTTGGTGCTGTGAAACTAAAACTGAATCTGAAACTCCTCTCCTTTATTGTGTTTTGCATTTGGAACATATTTCTTTTCAGGTGGGGAGGGGGAGTAGAACTCCTTAGAATCAGAACATGTTAATAATAATATATGAAATACTAATGCTCTGGTGGTCTTTTTGAAAAACACTTCCTTAGTGAGCACCTAGAAATATATATATATAGTGTTCAGGGTCATCACAAAACCTGAAATTAAACAGCATAGAAAGTACTTTGAGGATCGTGTTATTGTCTACTTTGAGGGCTGTTTTATGGTAGTTCTGTATTTGCTGAGGGAAAAATTCTATTAAGACTGAAGACAGAATAGGGGGATGAGCGTGCCCCATTAAAAAGGTCAGGGAGTGAACCTGCCTGGACTCCAAGTGCTCTTCTCTGCTACAAGGTGGAGAATGGCTCTGTCTTAATTATACAGCCTTCCAATGCAAACAAGGGATGGGTAACTATATCCATTGATGAGAAATGTAGAAGCTGGAAGCGCAGCACCCAGACTAATTACTCAGAAATGACTGCTAGGGACTGGGCCAAGTATTATCTCACGTGGCTTCAGCATTTGCTGTAGTAGCATGACAGGGACAAGCTACAGTAATATGAGAATGAGGTAAAAGTTAGGAGGAATGAGGAGGCACGAAAGGTAGGTATGCACCTCTGCTATGGTGGGGTAAGTTAGCTCAAGCATCAAGCCATGAAATGGTTTGTATCAGTGTATGTTGCTTTTAATTCACCTGGCAAGGAAAAGATGCCAAAAAAAAAAAAAAAACCCAGCAGGATAGTTAACTGGTCTATTCCAGATCTCATTTAGCCCCTCTCATTAATTTATTTCCTCCTTCCATCCTTAGTCTTGCCTCTGCAGTAGACCTAATATGTCATTTTAACATATTGCATTCAAATAAAGAATATTGTTTTACCCTTTTCTACTTAAAAATCATTCAGAAAAACTATTGGAGGTAGATGTCTATGGAAATTCTCAGTCATCCAGGTGACTGGACTTTCTGGTTTTTCTTTGAAGACATTTCGCTTCTCATCCAAGAAGCTTTTTCAGTTCTACTGGAGATAGCAACTTTTCTTGGGTACTTCCAGGTCAATTTGGGAATCTGGATGACTCAGTTATCTTGGGACTGATGCCATGATATTCATTATAATCAAAGATAACACCTTCAGCCCCATACCAATCAAGCAATGTTTTTAGAATAAAAAAACAGCTGAGATTTCACAAAAATTCTGATGAGATTTTGTCATTCTCATGCAGAAACAAAATGCAATTTGGGTTGTGCTTACACACACACACACACACACACACACACACACACACACCCCTCAAGTTCCAGCACTCAGTTATTAATTTTTAAATGATTGAAATTTCATGAAGTTGTCCTATGTTTAAGATACTGTATGGCTTGAAGTGACCAAATTCCACATTCTGATTCCTCCTGTGAGTGAGTATGCTCTCAACAATACCATCAGGCTTCTTTCTTCATTCCTGGGAATCCCTACTGACATCTTATCTGGTAGGTGGAAGAATTTTTGAAAAGCTTTAGTGTGAAAAATCCGAGCTGGATGCAGCTCCCTATTCTCTGAGGAAACCAAACTGCAGTGGGGCGATGATGGCAGTGCCAGGGACCCCGCTGTCGTTTCCTTCCATTGCCATCTCAAAGTACCCCCTGTTCTCCTCTTTCCTCCCTCAGGCTAGGCATATCCTCCTTTAAGTATACAAGGCTGGAGGTTTGCATGTATGCTGTCTCAAGTTGTACAGCTGATGCTATCAAAAATACAAATGGAAAAAAAAAGACCTCAAGACATCTCTGATGTTGAAGAAATCTGTGGCCACCTGTTTTTAAAGAAGCCTAATTGATAGATGTTAAATTTTGTTTTTATTTGATTTTACAGCCACCATTTTTAACAACAGTTAGGTTTACCTGGTTCCTCCTATCCTTGCCTTATATTGACTAATTAAAATAATGTTGGCATTATTGTGATGCACTTGCTGTCTGCTCCAGGCAGCCGCTCACTGATGCACAGTATAATATGCCTCTCCTACTGAAAAACTCTCTTGGCGGGTGTTATTGGGTTTGGCCCAAGACAATCGTGTTGGCTTTGAAAGCTCCTAATAGAGCCAGTCTAATGGAGGTACCAATAGTCCTCTCACTGTGACCTTGTGGTTATGAAGACTTATAAGGGAGGCCCTGTCAGAAGCATTTCTCTCCCTCCAGCCTCAGAGGACTGTTTTCCCCCCACCCAGGAAAGGGGCTTTCTCCTAACTCATCCTTCACTGTGGAAAATTGTTCCCTTAAGGTTACAATTGATAGCAATAGCAAAAGCACTTAGACTTATTTACCACTTCACAGTGCTTTTACAGCCTTTCTAAGCAGTTTACAGAGTCAGCCTATTGCCCCCAACAATCTGGGTCCTCATTTTACCCACCTTGGAAGGATGGAAGAATGAGTTAACTTTGAGACTGGTGAGATTCGATCTGCCAAATTGCAGGCAGTCAGCAATCAGCAGAATTAGTCAGGAGTACTGCATTCTAACCACTGCACCATCATGGCTCTTGATCCCATTGCTTTCCCTTTTCAGAAAAGGGATTAAGACATTTTCAAAGTGCTTTCAGTTATGTCGGGTTTTTTACACATTGGAGATACTTCTTGGCTACCTGTGTTTTGTATGGTTCTTGTTCTTGGTGTGCATCTCACTAATTCTGTTTTCAAGAAAGATGGTCTGCAGTATAATTGTTGGGGCTGGGAGACATGACAGTCCCCTAGGTTTGATAGAACATGGCACCTCAGCTTCTTGCATAACAGCACCATTTTATCACAACTGCTGGTATTTTCATGTTGTATAAGAAAATCTCTTGCTGTGCCAAGTAGGAGTCTTCCTGAACTGCTTTAAGTATTAATCTTCTGCCAAGCCCTTGTTTTGGCCAGAATATTATTCAGGCAGCATTCAAACTCCCTTACTGTCCTTTCTGGAATGTTTACAATTGAAGTATAAAATTACCTGTGTAGCACAGCCTAGCCATTGTCATTATTAGCTTACTCAATTATTCAACTTATCCTTCTGGAACATAGCCATTTCTAAATTCTGGTTTTAAACCCTTCCTTAAATAATAATGACAATAATAAGATAATTGATCACAACAACAGGAACAATTTCAATTGATGGCAACCCTCCTTTATAATGTCCACTGAATGAGAAATACAAGAGACTGGCTACCAATTCTCTATTTTAGCGGATGTTTTTCTCCCCGTTTATGGTGATATTCTGGACAGCCTATCTGCTCTATAGATGAAATGAATATGTTCCTAAAAAAAAAACTTTTCAACATTAATTTTGAATCTTCTTTCAAGCTACGCATCTGTGATCATTAGCAGATTCCTTCTGCTCATAGAAAACATGGGCAACTGGAGAGCACATTGTCCTTCTATTTTTCAGCCCCCAAAGTTGAATGAGGTGTAGCAGGCCAGATCTTCAAGTCTTTTCAAAATGCCAGAAGGTGGGAACTGCTCATGTTTTGAGAGAAACCTCATTTTAGAGGCAAGCGCTGCCTCAGAGAAGGTGTGTCCAGCATCCATACCAGGGTTAGTTCCAGGTTTCAGCAACCTAAGGAGTAACTTAGGTCACCAAATTTTGGGAGGTGTCAAAATTGAAAAGACTTCCAAAATGTACAACACTAGTATAAAATCTGATAATCTTTCCTTGTTGCTTTAGTTTAGAACTTTTTCTTTCTATGCTTTTCAAAAATACCCACAAAGACAGTTGACAGTTGGTAGTAAAAAGAACACTATCCAGATGTTTCAAGTCAAGTTACTATGGACTTCAGGAAACTGATGATATTATCTTGGTAAAACAAAAGTTTGATAGGAAGTGGCTGAGCAAGTCATGTGGATCTTGAGCCTATCTTCTTGGGTGTTAGCTATTCCTGCCAGCTTAGTATCATCTGCAAATTTGGTAAGTTTCCCTTCTATTCCCTCATCTAAGTCATTGATGAAGATATTGAAGAGTACTGGGCCTAAGACCGGAACCTTGTGGCATCCCACTGCTTACTTCCATGTGGACTTAGATCCATTTAGGACTACCTGTTCAGTACGGTTTGCCAGCCAGTTGCAAGTCCATCTAGTGGTGGTGCTATCTATTCCACCTTTTTCTAGCTTACTAAGAAGTAGGTTTTGGTCTACTTTGTCGAATGCCTTGCTGAAATCTAAATATATTATGTCCACAGTATTTTGTTGGTCTACTAATTTAGTCACTATGTTGAAGAATGAAATAAGATTGGTTTGGCATGATCTGTTCTTAACTTAATTGAAGGAACTCAGAGACTATCAATCCTCCCAGACTGAATTGGCCATGAAGATATCATGGAAAATAACACCAATTCCTTCCTTCCTTTCTCCCTTCCTCCCTGCCCACCTCCCTCCCTTCCATATGGCTGCCCATCTAGCAGCAGTAAGTCTATAGGTACACGGTTAAAACACAATTTAACAGTCCTATCCACACATTCAAGGTTAAAACTTCTTGCTGGGAGGTTAAAAAAAAAAGGGTGTAGGATGTATGTACAAATTATTGCATGTGAATAAAGGTGCATGTGTCTGAACCACTAAATGGGTGCATGCACTATCTGTGTTGTTCTCGGGATCAAATGCTGCCCACCCACAAGGTAGAAAGGCCCTATACAATGCCCTCTCAGTGCATTGATTGTCCTTGGGGAGAAATTATTTCTTGCCATTCGTCCTTTTGAGGAACCTAGCCTTCCCAGAAACCCATTGCTCTGTCATATCTGGTACCATTGGGCAGACGGCAACATTTGATGCAAGATATGCAATGGTGAGCAAAGATTTAATCATAAGTGACAGCTGACAGCTTATGGGACTTTGCCTCTTAAGCCTGCCAAAATCAGAACTATCAGGAGATGCCAGTAAGCCTTTAAACATTCTGATTTCTACATACATATTGAATTTCAGCCCTGAATCCTTAACTGCGTACATAAATCCCGTTTACTTTAATGGGGCTTAAACAGACCTAATTATCTCATCATGGTGCCAAATGTGATTCGTTAGAATATTTTCAGTCTATTTTCCATTGGGTTTTGTTGTTGCAAAAAAGGAGAGACTCTTTCAGCTTTAAGAGTTAATGTTTGAACATCTTATTCATTTTTAAAAAATCAATCTATCTATCTTTCTTTCTTTTCTTTCCTTCCTTCCTTCCTTCCTTCCTTCCTTCCT